>PVIH01000307.1:358553-393563 GCA_004025045.1 Sigmodon hispidus
GGAGGAGGAGGAGGAGGAGGAGGAGGAGGAGGAGGAGGAGTCGTCCTCAGCAGGGATGGAACACAGGCAGCTAAACACTTGGAAATACTTGGGAGGCTGAGACAAGAGGATCTCTAATTCAAGACCACACTGGGCTACTTGTAAGTTCAAGGCTAGCCTGTCTCTAAAAGCTAATATGGGACCAATGAGAAGGCTCAGTGAATAAAGTTACTTGTCACACAAGCCCGCCAATCTGAGTTCAACTCCTAGAACCTACAAAATGGTGACTGAAGAAAGCCAACTCCACAGGTTGTCTCCTGACCTTTCTATAGCACTGCAGCATGTGTGCTTACCCTCCTCCTAACAAATAAACCAAACAAGAAAGAGAAAGATAAAACAGGGATTTGGGGATATACATGGGGGTGAGAGACAGAGCTCTCATTAATTCTAGAAATCACAGCCAATTTCATGTACATTCACAAAAAGTTCTGTGCTTTAGATGGCTCATACTTGGTTTAATCTTCTGCTTGTGGTAAATTAAATTCTGAATGACTTATGAACAATGGGCCTTATATATTTAATTTGCACTAGATCCCACAATTATGTAGCTGTCCTTATAAGCTTTTTGATAGGTTAGAGAACAAGAACAATAGCTTATGGTTTCAATGATTATAAACAAAGACCACTGCTAAATAAAAAGACTTATTTTAGAGGCAGTCTTATTATGTAACCAGGGTTGGCCTTGAACCACAGTTCCCCTGCCCCAGTTGCTCCAGTGTTGGAATGTGTGCCACCATGCTTAATTTGAAAGAAGACTTTTAATCAGGCCGACAATCAAGTTTTTGTAGTATCTGAATTCTGAATTCTAAAGTTCTCAAAAAATTGTTGAGTAAGAGTCCATCTTAATAGCTCTAATAAGAAATGGAAATATTATTTGCTTTTCCTATTTTTTTGCTCCTATTATGCTGAAAGATGATACTAGGGGACTGGAGGAATGGCTCAGCGGTTAAGAGCGATGGCTGCTCTTAAGACCTGTGTTCAATTCCCCATACCAACATGATGGTTCACAGCCATCTGTAATCCAGTTCTAGGAGATCCAAACCTTCTTCTGGCCTCTGAAAGCACCACACACACAAGTGATACACAGAAACACTCAGGCAAAACATCCATACCCATAAAATTACAATTTAAATAATAAAAAATGATGTTAACAAACTACATAAGCCTGATGTGATATTCTGTTCTGAAACCAGACTGCTCTCCCCACATTACATCATGAATGTATGTAGCAGCATTCCTATTTAAACAATCTCTGAAGTCTGAAATCTCCAGTACCTCCAACTTAATTGAAATATTCTTTTAAGAGAAAAATTTGCTTATTTTTATTTTATGTGCATGATTGCTTTGTCTGCATGTACCACTTTTAATTGCTAAGCTCTCTTCTTTAGCCCAAGAAGCACTCTTTAAAAATATTTTGTTTCTTTTCTGCTCCTGCTAATTGTAGAAATAACTAGTAATTTTTTCTTTGGAGCTAAAAGGTTGAAGCTGATGAAATGAGCATTTCCTGGGCTGCAATTCAATTTCCCATCCTAACAGGTCAAAAACTGATCCCCTTAAAGCAAAAGTGACCCTACATTATTCACTTTGATCTTTAGACTCCTTGATTTTGGACAGTAGTTGGACAGGCCAGTCACAGAGGCCCACTCTGATGAAGAAAGACTCACTAGGTAAGAGATGAGCTGTGGGCACATAGGATCGAGAAGGTGCAGAACCCACCCTCGGTACAGCAGTGTGCAGGACTGCTGCCACTCATGAGATTTCACCTGAAAGGATTCTCCCGCCCGCAAACACACCCCTTAGGAAGCAGGTTAGTGTCAAAGGAAGATGGCAACCAACACCAATAAAGCTGGTATATAACTGTGGCTTCTCTTTTCTTTTCTGCCTGTAACTGCCCCCTACATCTTGTAATGTTCTATAGACTGGTCCTTGGAGATATTCAGATGCCTGCCTAATAGGGTTGGGGTTAGGGTTAGGGTTAGGGTTAGGGTGGCAGGCAAGAATCAAGCTTGAGATCTGACTAAAGTTGAACTGACAGAATGATATATGTCTTTACATGATCAAGGAGATTCCAAAGTGGTTCCGTTTCATCCAACATGAAAATCAACTTCATTTGCCTCTTAGAAAATTTGGAGCTGGAGAGATGGCTGAGTGTTTAAGAGGGCTCACTGCTCTTTCAAAGAACATGAGTTCAGTTTCCAGTACCCACACTGGGTGGTTTATAACTGCCTGTAACTCCAGCTTACAGGGGATCCAAATACTTCTTCAGCCTACTCAGGACCTGCATTCACATGCACATATGCACACACAGACACATATACACAGTTTAAAATTTTTGAAAAAATCTTTTTTTCAAGGAGCTAAAGAAATGGCTCAATAGATAAAAGCACTTATTTGCTTTTTCAGGGGACTCAGGTTCTGTTCTCAGCACCCATATGGTGGCTCATATCCACCTATAACTCCAGTTCCTAGGGATCCAATACCTTCTGGCTTCCTAAGGCACCTGTACACAAGTGGTGTATATAAACTCATTTAGGCACATATTCATAAATTAAAAAAAAACTCTAACAGAAATTTATCTTGGGCATGGTGACACATACTTTAATTACAGCATTTGGGAGGCAGACCTCTTTGATTTCGAGGCCAGCCAGAGCCACTTAATGAGGCCCATCTAAAACAAAGGGGCAAGGGGAAATGAAGAGACTGCTCAGTGGTTAGAAGGGCCTGGACACAATTTATAATACCCATATGTTGGCTTACAACCTTCTGTAACTCCACTTCATGGGAATCTAATGTTTTTGTCTGCCTTCCACAGGTACCAGGTATGCATAAAGTGCACAGACATACATGCAGGTAAAATACCCACATCCTAGCTGTTCTGGAACTCATTCTGTAGACCAGGCTGGCCTCAAACTCACAGAGATCCACCTGCCCCTAATTCTTGAATGCTGGGGTTAAAGGCATATGCCACCACTGCCTGGCTAATAAAACAATATTTTTTAAAAGAAGATAACATTGAGAATTCATATCACCCTTGTCTTAGTCAGTACTCTTTTGCTGTGAAGAGACACTAGGATCATGACAACTTTTGTATAAAAGAAAGTCTTTAATTGGGGCTTGCTTACAGTTTCAGAGAGTGGTTTATTGTCATCACAGTGAAAAGTATGGTGACAAGCATAGCAGGCTTGGTGCTGGAGAAGTTGCTGAGAGCTACATCCTGATCCACAAAGCGGGGGGGTGCTGGTATGAGCTTCTGAAATCTCAAAGCTGAACCCCAGCGACACACTTCCTCCAACACATACCTCCTAATCCTTTCAAACACTCATACTCCCTGGTGACTAGGCATTCAAACCTGTGGGGCCATGCTCATTAAAACCACCACAGCCCCACTGACAAGTTCTCCAACTAATGGTCCTTAAAAAAATGGAAGGTACAATAACAGAAATGTTCATGAGAACTAGATATACTTACTGTAATTAAAGAGTCCTGGCATGGAAGAGGTGGTCTCACTTTTTCTGTTATAAGCTATATTTTCAGTAAAGTTAAGTAAAAGTCTCATTCACTGGCCCCTCATGGATTTTAACTGACTTTTATTACATAAATACAAAACAGAATAGAAATAAAATGCATGAGAAGATGTTGAGTTCATAAGCCCCCACAGCCTTTTCCTGGGGGACTAAAAATGGTTAAAAATGAAAAAAGATAAATTTTTTTTTACATAGTCACTACAAAGATAGTCAATATAATTATAGTCCAAAATTAAAACATCCAGGCATAATATACTTTCTTACAGATTGTGGGTATAAGTATATATGTAAACCTTGGATAAATAAAAAAGTACAGAGAATAAAAGTAACATTCATATCTGAAAAGGTTTAACTTTTCTTATGAATCATCTCATTTGAGCTGTATAGTCTTTAAAATAAAGCAATCAGTAAATTTAAAATATGCAACAATTTGGACCATTTGGAACATTATAAAAAAATAATTCTACTTCTACACACTGAGACCTAAACTTTTAGAAATGGTTAACACTGAGGTTACTCTTTACTGGAGAATGATTCAAAACGCTGGATTTTGTTGCTTTATCAGATATAACTAATGTAAAATTCCTTTGGCTACCGAAAGAAGGTTCATATCCCTCTACAGATTAACAGACAAAAACCAATTTGCTAAATTCAGACAGCATTTGAAAAGGGGGTGGACCCAGATTTGATCTTTGGTATGTAACATGAGCAATCTATTTATAAATCATTAGTTATATTTACTCCAAATCACAGGAAAGTGCTTAATGTTTTTAGCACATTTCTTCAAGTTAAACATAACTGGGTGATGGGTGGCAACATCCTGCTTTATTCAACAAAGAAAACCTAACTAACTCTATCTGCACAGTTAGGATATTAATTATTTTTCTTCTGCTTTCCCCTTAGAAATCCAGAAACTATATGATGCCTTGCAAATTGTATGACAGTACCTATATCACTTTCCTTTGGTACCAAGGCAGCTTAACAAGTATGTATGTATGTGTATGTATGTGTATATATATGTCAGTATATTCACATTTACTAGACAGACCCAAAAGAAGTATACAAGATGATTTGTAAAAGTTAGAGCATCTTCATTATTCCCAAGTCCAAAACCTCTTGGACACAGAGGTTGACATCTTTAATCATTTTGACCATGGGGAGCCGTAGGTAGGTCTAGAAAAACTGCCCCTTTTCAGGACTGAGAACAGATGGTAAGCAGTAGTAATTCAGAAATGCCTACTCTTTATCATACAGAAATCTGGAGTATAGCCACCCCCTATTCTAATTCATCTTCACTGTACAGATTTACAGTTCAGTTAACTTGGTTAAGCATAATGCCAAGGTCAAAGTTCAGAGTTCATGTCTGCCCAAACCTACCTTTTAGACTAATTATTGTTCCATAGACTACAAAGAAAACCAAGTGTAGGTAAAGCCACACAAACTTAACTATCAATAATGAAAACAGAAATGTACCTTTGTAAGCTCCCAACAGCTCTCTGGTAACCTATCCTTCATATCTGTAGGCCACAACTCAAAGGACTTGAATGTAAACTAATTTGATAAACTTTTTAAAATGACAATTAAGACTGTTTGTGGAAGAATGGATGTAATTGACTCCCATAAACTCATTGGGAGTGGCAGTATAGCTCTGTTGGTGTAGGTGCGGCCTTGTTGGAGAAAGTGTCACTCTAAGGCAAGCTTTGAGCTCTCCTAAGCTCAAGATATGACCAGTTTCTCAGAACACTTCCTATTGTCTGTGAGTAAAGATACAGGACTCTCAGTTCCTTCTCCAGCACCATGTCTGCCTAAATACTGGCATGTCCCACTATGACAATAATAGACTGAACCTCTGAACTGTAAGCCATCCAATTAAATGTTTTTCTTTATAAGAGTTGCCATGGTCATGGTGTCTTTTCACAGCAAGAGAAACCCTAAGGTTCTATTCAAGAATCAGAAATAATCTTAAACAGTATTAATTTAAAATTATGCTTCCTTATTTAAAAAATTTTTAGTCCTTGGGATTAAATTCAAGGCCTTGAGCATGAGTCTATGTTACTGATCTAGACCCTAACACTTTATGCTTTTTAAAAAAATCTATATTAGTTTCTTTTCCTATAAAAAAAGAAAAAAATATTTTAAAAAATAAATGAGTATCTAACTGTTTGTTTATTTCATCAGAAAAATAAGCTCTAGAGTTAAAAACTACCATAGTTTCATATTTAATCAATGAAAACAGACAACTGGAACCTTGAGATGAAAAAAAATCTGAATATTTTAAACATTATTGCTGTTTGTTTTGATAGGCATGGAATAAAGGATTCTCACATGTTACATAAGCACTTGAACTAAGCTACATACTAGCTTTATTTTATAATATTTTAAAACTTAAAGACATTTTTTGATTAGGGTTTTAAAATATAAATAATCCTGCTCAAAAAATGTTTCAGAGCACAGAAAAAAACAAAAGGCTACTTAAATCATCCTATAGATGAGTTTTAAGCTGGATAATGATAACACCAAAGATTCAATACATATATGAATTTATAAACGCAAAATATTAAGCCAAATCCAATAATAATTGTTATTAAATTATTAAATGTTAAATAAATAATATAGCCAGGGTGGGGCTCAGTTAAGTGAAGGTAAACTTTAGCCACTCACTGCTATTCTGTTACCAATAAAGGGGGCACATATCTTATTCTAGCAGTATCAAAAGTTTTCAATAAAATTAAACTAAACATAAAAATCTTTGCAAATTAGTTGCAGTACAATGAAATATTCTCAATGTTTTAAGTGGTGTATTTTGGAATCTGTAGCATAAAGTTTAGAGCATGCTTATTTACAAAACCAACATTCCATTTATAAAAGATGAGACAAGCATTTTGATATTTAGAGGCCCTAGTCAAAGCAATTTAAGAGTTATTCTCAAAGAGATAAAACTCATTTATAGATAATATAGCCATTAGCCCATAGAAGATGAGAAAAATAAAACTAAAATCCAAAACCTATATTAGAAACAATGAACAGCAAGGTGGTCTGATAAAAATGTATACATGGGTCCTGTCAGACAGCTCAGCAGGCTAAGGTACCTGTCACCAAGTCTGATGATCCGATTCAATGCCCAGGACATGCATGGTAGAAAGACCTCCATGATATGGTTCACATATATACCCATATACATATAAATAAATAAATGTTATTAAAACAAAGAAAATATGAAAAGCAATAGTTGCATTAATGATGCATGTTGTATCTGATTAAAGGTATTGATAGCCAGGTGTGGCACACACTTTTAATCTGAGCACTCATGAGGTAGAGGCAGTCGAATCTCTGTGAGTTCAAGGCCAGCCTGGTCTACAAATTGAATTCCAGGATAGTCAGGATTGTTACACAGATAAACCCTACTTGAAAAACAACAAGCAAGCAAAAAAAGAGAAAGAAAATTTAGAATAACTTGAGGTGGATTTTAAGGATTTTGTCACTTAGTAATATTATTTTGAGCTTCAGCCTCATCATTGCAAACAAATTAGTTCACAAGACCCCTGTGATGACTAAATGAGAAAACACACATTGAGCTCAGCACAGTGACAAGGGCCCATAAATGACATCTATTAATTATTATTCAAGTCAATTAACTCATTTTTTTGTTGCAGGGATTTATAGTTTTGCAAAGTGTTAGCCAAACTATGATCTCTTCTGACTCTACCAAGGAGGAACCCTTGTACTGTATTCCCATTTCACAGTGGGAGAAAACAAGTCAAATGATTTACCCAAGGACAATAATTGGTAGGAAAAGGCATCTGGACCTTTGATCACACCAGGAAGTACAGTTTAAGAATACTCCTCTCTCAAGTTTAGAAACTTTGCTTTAAACTTTGTTCTAGAACGGAGGCCATACAAATAGAATCGTACAGTGTTTGTCCTTTTGTGACTGGCTTATTTCACTTAGCACAATGTCCTCAAAGTTCAACTTGTTTTAGCACTTCCTTTTTTTTTTTAAAAAATAAGTTAATCTTTTTAAAAGATTTGTTTTTATTAAGTTATCTGTCTCTGTGTGGGTATGTGCAGGTGCTAAAGGCCTCAGATCTCATGCAGTTGGAGTTACAGGTGGTTATGAGCAGCCTAGAGTGTGGGGAACTTGTCCTCCCCCAAAGCAGTAGTTACTGTTGACTGTGGAACTCCGACTCCAGGATTTTCTTCTTTTAAAAAGTGGAATAGCATTGCAAATATGTATACTGAGCACTTCATTCAGCCATTTATTATTATCCATGAATGGACCTTCACTGCCCACTTTCCTTAAGTATCAATACCATTGTGCACTGAGTTTGGTTATTAATTTCAGATTATTCACTCCTCTACTCCACTTCCACTCCATCTCCTCTTACTTTTTAAACGTGAAAATACAAGTAAGGCAGTTCAGTGTGCAGACATTAGTGTAAATGGCAGTAAAGTTGTTTTTCCCCATTTGCTGTTTTTCTCAGGAGCTTCACCACGAATCAACACAAAGGAAAAATGTAAACCTCAAGTCAGCTTAATTCAATTGGGAGAACAGAACTATCTATCAACAACTAAAATAGCAAATTAGGTATGAATGTATCTACAGATCACCATGCTTTTAATAAGGGACAATTAAAAAGGGTTTTCTGGACATTAAGTGAAATTCTTCAGGAGGGAAGACAGTAGCAACCCTGTTTTGGAGTTGGCCTAAGGAAATCTCAGCAAGTGATTTCTGTTAAGACAATTTAGAAGGAGCTCAAACACACTAAAACTGCTATCTTAATTAACCTTAAACCTCTTCTTTGATTTAAAGATGCAGTTTTAGTTGGTAATGTTCCTCTACTTTCAACTTTCTGTGAGGTGAGATCAACCACAGGCTTCAGCACACAATTCTTACAAACAGGCAAACCACAACGGAAAGGAGTAACAGCTTGACTTCAAAAACAATGACGATTTAAAGATGCCCGTGAATCCTGCACTTGAGTGATTAACAGAGTACAGGAACGCTTGTGTTGTGTGTCCGGGGTGGGGTGGAGAGTGGGACAATAAATGAAAACTACTGAAATCTAATTTCTGAAACTTCCAGAATAAAATAGAGCTAACAGAGTGGGTTGCCTTTCTTTGTGTGAACAGTAACAGAAACTTGGAGTCATATGCAAACTTAAGACCCACCACTGCAAGAAGTTGGTCTGCCAGCACAATCTACAAAACCCCTGCGTTTCTGGCGGCTATTCTGCTTGTACCAACCACTCTCCTCAGATTCTCTCGTGCTACAACGTGCTACAAAGCTCGGCTGTCACTCGGTCACCACAGACATCTAGGAAATCAATCCACTTCAGACTCCCTCAAGGTTCGTACGACGTTTTTCCAAAAGATTCACCTGCCCACTAGGCTCCAGGACACTCACAGCCTGCATGAATCGCCCAACACCTTCACCCCACTGTCCAACCCAGAAGCATGGAGACCTCGCAGCACGCACTCTGAGCTTTCGCCCTCGCTCGTTAGTTTGCACCCCAGGATGTTGGGAAAAGCCGCTTGGAAAAGCCAACTTTCTGAGCATTTGAAGAGGCAGACTCACAGCTGGTTGATGGCATTCTGCGAGATGACCGCATTGGCAGAGAAGTAGGGGATCATTGTCGGGGACACCGAGGCTGCAGGTGCTAGTAAGGGGCGCCTTCCTTTCGCCGGCCAAAGTACTCAGGGTCATGGAGCCGACTCACGAAGGACAGTTCCGCATTCTGGACCCGCGGTGGAATAACCCGGGCCAGAGACGCTGGTTCCTGGCGGCAGAGCTGGGTCCGCCCGGGAGCTCCCAGGCAGCCGCCGAAGCCCCGGGGCTCCGCTGTGGAGTCTGGGTTGACGAGCGCCGCCAGCAGCCCTCCCCCATCGGCGTCCGGGGCGGGGCGCCCGGGAGGCGCGGTCTACAGCGTCCGGAGGGTGGGCCCTGCCGGCGCCCCGCCCCGGAGCTTCGGGCGCCCACGCGGATCCCGCAACGCGTCCGGGCTTGTGGGGTAAGGTTCTGCGGGAGACCGCTGCCTGGTCGAGGGAGTGTAGTTCGCAGAGAGAATTTTTCTACTGTAATGATCAACTGAATGCATTTGTAGCCTCTTAACTTAACTAGCTCTATGCACTATACCTCAAACAGACCAAGTTTATGAATGGTCTTCATAGTTTTTAAAGGCCTTCTACACCTAAGTTAAATATTTATGAATGGCCTTTTTGGGTCCTCAAGAGATTATGGTGTGTGAGAGATCTACCTTTACATTGTGGACAAAATCTGCTAACCCTTGTAAATAAAAGGTTCACAGTCTTAGTTGTACGTACAATTTGTGAAGATTAAAATATTCCAGTGTCTAACCTACACTAGACCAATTGTACTGTCTTTGGAACAAGCTCTAGATGTCCGGTTTTTTGTTTGGTTTTGTTTGTTTGCTTTTTGATGATCTCTTATTTCCATCCCTTTCCCCTCCAAAGGGCATACTCTGAAGCCTTTACAAGGTTTGAGTCCTCATGATCCTTCCAGTAGGCTTAAGAAGAGCTTTTCACCTGATTAGGAACCAGCTCTGTAAAAGGTGCCTCTTTCTGTTTCAGGTAGTGGTTTACAGAACGGGTCAACACACAGAGGCACTCTGCAAGCTCCTCATCCTCTTGCTCTCCCAGTCTTACACCACAGCAAATATTTTAGGAATCAGTATTTTTTTTTTTTTTTAGCATTTCTGAATAGTTGACTAATATATATATATAATGGTACTGCCATAAGAATTCAAAAGCCAGATTAATGAACTTTAAAAAGAATTTAACCAATCAATTAGAAAAGACTAGTCACTCTCAACGTATTAGGATCAAGAAAAACAAAAACAAATCTGTTTTATATAAAGTTTTACAATTTTTCAATATGCTAACAATGAAATAATCTAACCATAAAATTTCATGCCTAAAACTAGGATTACTTTTTTTATTAGTAGATCCTAAAACTTCCAGCTATTACCAAGGTGCTTGGAATGTGTGAGGCATGTGGAAGGAGTGTCTGGTGTAGAGACCCTGTAACAGAAAAGATGTAGGTGACAAGTGAGGGATAAGGAAAAAAGGGTGTTAAGACTTTCATCATCTTCACCCATCACTAGGAAGGAAATGTTTTAAAGATTTGTTCAAGCTGTGTCAGCAGGCACCCAAATGGCAGTGTAAGAAAAAAAATCTGCTGATACACCCCAAAATAAATTGCTTAAAATATCTGGCAAACTTGCCAGTTTGAAACTTCTTCCAGGCTGCAATTTATTACAGTCTCCTGCTGTGATTAAAAAAAAGGGCAGGAGGCACTTCAGAACAGCATTAAGGTGAGCCCAGTTCCTTTCATGACACAGCAAGAGATGGGAATTTTATTGAAGTCACTATTAAATGATGCCACATAGGAAAGATGATGGCATGGTAGTCATGCTTCTCTGAAAAACAATTCAGCAGAAAATGGATATTACTTGATTCTATCAAACTCATTATCTCCTGCATTTAAAAATGCTAGGGAAGGCTGGAGAGATGGCTCAGCAGTTAAGAGCACTGACTGTTCTTCCAGATGACCTGAGTTCAATTCTCAGCATCCACATGGCAGCTCACAACTGTCTGTAATTCCAAGATCTGACACCCTTACACAATTATACATGCAGACAAAACACAATTCACATAAAATAAAAATAAATATTTTAAAATGCTCAGGATAAAGACTTTACAGATGGAGAGTTCGCACATATGTATACTTATGTCACATAAAAAGGTTCCAGCAATGATGACCCAGAAGTGCACAGTCCTTTGGTTTTCCCTTAAAAGACCCCTGTCAGCCATTCAAGTCAGTAGGCTGTTAATACTTCTAATCCAGTCCTTCTAAATTCTGCCTTTGAACAGTAACACATTTCTTGATTTTTTTTTTAAGAGAAAAAGTCAAGTAATTTTTTTTTTTTTTTTTTTTTTTTTTTGAGATAGAGTTTCTTTATTTAACAATCCTGGCTGTCCTGGAATTCATCCTGTAGATCAGGCTGGCCTTGAACTCACAGAGATTCCCTGTCTCTGCTTCCTCAAAAGAGTGTTGGAAGTAAAGGGGTATGTTACCATGACTAGCCACCATCACCCAGCTAGTCAAGTTATTTTAAACTGGGAAAATGTTAAGGAAAAATTTTGCTACTGTCTGTTTTTAAAAGATGAACAATTTTTTTCTTTTAAGTCTGTTGTGTCAAAATGTCAATCAGTTTAATTTCTGTTCAATTTAGTCCTGTATTCTCTCCACAGTTAGGAAGCAGCTCCAGAGACCAAGTTCTCTAAGCCTCAAAAATGAAAGGAATTAAAAAATAATTCCAAATCAGACTGAGTAGCGTGAAATAAACTAAGCTAGCTTCATTCTGTGTATCAGGTTAGAGGGCTTTCTGCTTTTCCTGTTTGATTTTACTCTCACCATGTCTGTGAAGAAAAACTATAGTGTTTCTTTTTATTCTTTCTACTTGAGTTAGAAGATGTAAAATGAGTTTTGTTATGTCAGTTGTGACAAATATTTTCTTTTTATTTAAACGTTTTTTTAAAAATTTTACACACATATTTTCAGAGGTTCAAAATGTTCATAGCATTAAAAATTTAAAGTAATAGATGTTTTTTGTACTGTCCCATAAAGCATTTACTACATGTCCATATTTCTCCCACTAACGTACAACTCCTTCAGACAATAAACACTGGAGGCTTGCATGCTTATTTCACTGCATTCGAGACCTGGAGATGACTACAATGTGACTGAGGATACAGACATGCTTTTGCTGCTGTGAAGATCACTTGAATTAATTGCAAATTCCATGGGCTAGAAACATCCCAGAGGGCATAAATTCTAGTTCTAATGGTCACTTAACAAACTAAGACTTAGATCAAATCACTTAATTCATTTGTAAAATGATATAATGAAACCTTTAAAACCTCTTCAAATTTGTTCTAAGACTGGAAAATCTTAGAGAAACTGAAGTTCTTGAGGAGCCAGGTGTGGTGGTATATGCCTACTGTGATCTAACACTTGGGAGGCTGGAGCTACAGGATCACAAGTTCAAGGCTAGCCTGCACCACATAGGAAGACTCATCACAAATAAGCAAGCAGGGCCAGTGAGATGGCTCAGTTAGCATGACAACCTAAATTCAATTCCTGGGACCCACATGGCAGAAGAGAAATGTCTTCCGCAGGTTATCCTCTAACCTCAACATTGGCACCGTGGTGCTGCAGTATTCCCATACATGTGCACGCATACATTTGTGCGCACACACAAAATAAATAATTGAAAAAAACAAGCAAGCAAACACATAAAAAGACACTGAAACATAAAATGTATTTAATCCACCTAAGACAGTCACCTAGTTCAAATCAATAAAGACTTGCAGTTAAAAACTCTGCTTTTGAGATTAATAAACTGAGCTGAGTTGACAGTATTAGAAATTATTTTGGGGATTAATTAAAAATAGTATTTATATTTTAAATGAATACTTAGCACAAAGATCTATTGGCTTTAATGTCTGGTATATTAATTAAGGTCTCCTATGTACCATGATTTTGTTTTTTTCCCATAAACATTAAAAAGTGGTAATGATTATGTTATAGGGTGTTCTAGTGCTGGTCATGGTGGCATACATGTTTAATCCCAATACTAAGGAGACTGAAGCAGAAGAATGTCTGTTGAGTTTGAGGCCAGCCAGGTCTACACAACAAGTTCCAGACCAGCCAGGGCTACATAGTGAGATCCTGCTTAAAAAAAGTAAGTTCGGGGCTGGAGAGATGGCTCAGCAGTTAAGAGCACTGACTCTTCTTCCAGAGGACCAGGGTTCAATTTCCAGCACCCACATGGCAGCTCACAATTGTCTCTAGTTCCAGTTCCCAGTTCCAGGCAAACACCAAGGCAAATAAAAATAAGTAAATAAAGTTCTTTAAAAAAGAAAGAAAGAAAGTTAGTTCATTCCAGGGCCAGGGAAATGACTCAGTGGCTCAGGGCAGTTGCTGCCAAGGCTGTTGACCTGCACTCAGTCCAACATAATAGAAGAGCACTGATTCCTGCAAGCTGTCTCTCATCTCTGTGCACATACAAAAAACAAACAAACAAACAAACAAAAAACCAAGTTTTTTTTTCTTCTTTTTAAGATACATGGACGAAAGTATTGTGTGGACAAAATGACAAGTTTTTATTATAAACTTATCAGTTTCCAGTAATAAAAAGCTACTTGTATTTGTTTTATTATCTAAAAGTTGATGAAATGAATGAAAACTGTATCATCACTTCATTTAGAAAGTTTTGCTGTTATTGTTTACAAAGCAGTTAGTCACAGATTTGATATCTGCAGTGTTTGCTTGATTTTTCTATTTTTTAAGCTTTCAAATAACAGCATTAGCTTATGCAACTGTATTATTTAAATGCCTGATTATAAGAAAAAATGATTATATTAAGCAGAGGACCTACTTGTGTTTTTACATTTTCTCTAAGGGAAATAAATAGGAAATTAATCCCCTGAGTGTCAAAGGGAAGAAAACCAACACTTAAAAAGATACAAAACAAAAATCTTACTCCCTGGAGTAACACAACCTGCTGTCTCTTGTTAATCTGTAAAATGCCAGGACAAAACTTACGAGATAATACCTTCAATTTCAGATTTATTGTTCACACAGGACCAAGAGATATCTTAGTCCACTTAGTAAAAGACACTCTTGAAACAATACAAAACACCAAGAATGTTAACAATAGCTCTGAAAAGCAGTTCTGTGGGTATTACAATAGTTTTAGACACCTGAGTTGAACAATGTCAGCTTCCTACACAAGAGCAATGTGGAACATGGAGAAGATCTGCACATCAACACCAGAGAAAAGATCTCTCAAGCATTCATCCCTCAGGTCTTAGCCACCATATGCTCCTGCACATAGACATGCTGCAATACTGCTTTCTTCAGGTTACACAGCCTGACACTTCTTTTGTTTAGTAAAAATAATAGGCATTTATGGATCACTTTTCACATTCAACACAGCTCACAAAACATTAACTATTTAGTTCCCGCTCTATTTCTTCATCCTGCTTTTTAAAACTACTTAAAGGACATAGTTACTCCCAGCCCCAAGAATTCAGAAAGGCAAAAGAAATGTCATTTTTCTTATCACATGTCACTCTCGGGTAATTAGAACTATTTTCAGAAAACTTCTTCATATATGCAAATATGAATATAGCTGCCCTTTAGCATGTTCACATGATAAATGCACACACACAGTGGTAAGATGTGTTTTATTTTAGCTTCGTGACACCGTTTATTATTATATCTTGGGTACCTTTCCATGATTATATAACTCTACCTTTTTTTTTTTTTTTTTTTTTTTTTTTTTTTTTTTTTTTTTTTTTTTTTTTTTTTTTTTTTTTTTTTTTTTTTTTTTTTTTTTTTTTTTTTTTTTTTTTTTTTTTTTTTTAAAGATTTAGGCACTCTACATAGCCCTAGCTGTCCTGGAACTCACTATGTGGACTAGGCTGGCTCTAACTCAAGAGATCAGCCTACCTTTCCTCCCATGCTGGGACTAAAAACATGTGCCACCACACATGGCCTTCTTAACTCTTTTGAAGGAGTACATTGCAAGACCTTATATAATTAGTTTAAACAATTCTCTGCTGATAGACATTTGTTTATAGTTTTAATCACTGAACATATTTCTACACTTGGAGGGAAAGAAGAGTTAGTTGTTACTGAGAATTAAACCCAAAGTCTTACAAATGGTAAACTTTATATTTTTTCAAAATTTTGTATATCCTTATGAAAATATTTGTTGCATGCGTACTCAGAAGTGGAACTGAAGTTAAAGATGTTTTCAATATCTTAAGATGTGGTGGATATTAATTGATTGCCCTCAGCAAAGGGTTTTCCTCATGGTATCTTTAGTTTCTCCTGCCCATGATTTATTAAACTAACTCAGAGCCCACGATGGTCTCTGTGTCTTAGTTTGCCTTTTACATAAAAACAAAAACTACTGAGCACTGAGGAGATAGTTCAGTCAGTAAAGTGTTTGCCTTCTGAGTACCAGGCCCTAAATTTGATCCTCAAAAACCACATTAAAAAAAAAAAAAGCCAGTGTATGTAATTCTGATACTAGGTAATTGAAATTAGAAGGATCCCTGGTGCTTATTGGCTGGCAGCCTAGTGCACTGAGTTCTAGGTCAGTGAGAAACTATGTCTCAAAAAACAGAAAAGGAAAAAAAAAAAAAAAAAAAAAAAAAAGGAGAGAAGAGGTCATTGGTACTTGAGGAAATGATACCTGAGGTTGTCCTCCAACCTCTACATGTTCATGTAGATACACACGTACTCATGTACACATACACAATCGCTACATGTTTATGTGAACACATACACAATACATCAAGATTGCATGATATATTAGAAAAGGAAGAAAGCCATCAAACAAGAAAAAAATTATATAATTATAAAAGATTATACAGAGAAAACATTGTTAAGAGCTATATCATGGATTATTGATTCAAAAGAATTACTTAGACTATAATTAAATAAATACACTGCATTTTATTATAATTTTATTTTTCAAGAATTTCATACATGTATACAATGAAAGGTGATCATACTTACCCCAATTTTTTATAACTCTACTGTATTCCTCAGAGCACGTTCTTCCTCACAATTTAAACTACCTTAAAGATAATATAAATTTATAGAATATTTTTAAATGGGGCTGGGGAGATGGCTCTGCAGTTAAGAACACTTGCTGCTCTTGTAGAATAATCAGGTTCAGTTCCCAGCACCCATACAGAGGCTCACAACTATTTATATCTCTGGTTCCAGGGGATCTAACACCATTTTCTGGCTTTCTTTTGGGTACCAGGCATATACACATGCAAGCAAACACTCATACATGCAAAGTAAAAATATGCTGTGGAATAATCTTGTACACTAAAGATTTGTCACCTGAACTGGTTTAATAAAATGCTGAATGGCCAGTAGTCAGGCAGGAAGTAAAGGCGGGAAGGAGAAGAGCAGTGTTCAGAGTTGCCAGGCAGATGTAAAGGAGGCAAAATGAAAATGCTGTACTGAGTGAGTAAGGGTACCAAGCCACATGGCTAAACATAGATAAGAGTCACGGGTTAATTTAAGTATAAGAGCTAGTTAGTAATAAGCCTCTGTGTTGTAATTTGGAAAGTGGCTGCTAGGTATTTGGGAGTTACTGGTAGAACAGAAACTTCTGGCTACAAAAACAAACCTACAAAAACAAACATTTTTTTTTTTTTTTAAAAAAAAAAGATAATTTAAAATACGATCAAACTCTAATCCTCATGATAAATAATGTTGATGAATGAGTCAACTATAATCTAAGAATATAGTAGAATGGAGTGAGACAGAAAAAACTGGAAGTGAATTTGACAGTAACAAGTTGAGGAGTAGAAGATCTTGAAAGAGAAAACCAATAATTGATAGGCTGATACTTGCTAAACTGACTTCCAGTGTGCTTTATTACAAATTCACATACATTGGCATTGAGGAGGTGGCTCAGCAGTTTAAATCACTTGTTGCTCTTGCAGAAGACCCTGGTTTGGTTCCCAGTACCCACATAACAGCTCTTAACTACCCATCACTCTTGTTTCAGGGGACTCTATACCCTCTTCTAGCTCTGGGAATACCAGACACAATTGTGGTGGTGCACATATGTAGGCTCAGGCAAAAACTTATAGACACAAAATAAATAAATTTAATTTTATTTAAAAGTTTATCTGTATTATCTCAATTCTCAAAATGACTATTATTGAATTATTATCTTTATGAGGTCCAGAGATATTAAATAATTTGTCATACACATCAGTATTTATTTTAATGTATGTGTATGAATATTTTGCCTGCATGTGTATTTCTGTGCATCACTTGGTGCTTGTTATCTTAGTTAGGGGTTTCTATTGCTGTGAAGAAACACCATGACCACGGCAACTCTAATAAAGGAAAACATTAACTTGGGACTAGCTGACAGTAAAAACAGATTTACTCTATTATTGTCATAGTGGGAAGCATGGTGGTGCATAGGCAGACATGGTGCTGGAGAGGTAGCTGAGAGTTCTACATCAGGATCCAAAGGCAGCAGGGAGAGTGACACACTGACCAGGCTTGAGCATGTGAGACCTCAAAGCCTGCCCCCAATGACAAAGCTTGCCCCCAATGACAAACTTCCTCTAACAACACACACCTACTCCAACAAGGCCATACCTCCTAATATTGCCACTCCCTAAGGTCCTATGTGGGTTGTTTTTATTCAAACCACCACAGTGTTCTAGGAGATCAATAGGTGTCCTTGGATTCCCTAGAATAGTGTGAGCCACCATGTGGGAACTGGGAATCAAACCTAGGTCCTCTGCAAAAGCAACAGGTGCTATAAATTGCTGAGCTACCTCTCCAGTTTCCACAGGAATATTTCAAATTCAGCTAGTCATCCTGGCTTCAGAGCTTGTTTCCCTCCCCATCACTTGCATCTGTCTGTCTGTCTGTCTGTCTGTCTGCCTGCCTGCCTGCCTGCCTGCCTGCCTGCCTGCCTATCTATTTATTTCAGAGGAAGGGGGAGATGGTGCCATGGTGTATGTGTGGAGGTCAGAGGTTAACTCATGGGAGGTTCTTTCCTTCTATCTTGTGGATCCTAGGATCTGAACTCAGATTGTCAGTCTTGGAAAAAAGTACCTGTACCTACTCAGACATTTTGCTGGTCTGGTATTATTTGTTTGTTTTTAAAGACAAGATGTCTAGATATAGCCTAGTCTAGACTCAAACTCAGTATCTTCCTGACTCAATCTCCCAAGCACTAGAATTATCACCCTGTTGCTAATTTGGTGGTTTCTCTTCTTTCTTGTCTTCAAGCATTATTGTTTTCAGTGTTCAAACTATTCTACTTTCATTTAGACCTTCAAGTTATTCATGTATAAAATATTTTTGAGGCTTATTTCAACTCTTGGTTCCTTCAATAGTTATAAACACTCACTGGATTCTCTTTGTTGTTTTGAAACAATGTTTCATATACTCAAACTTTGTGTGAAGCTGAAATGATCTTGAACTTCTGATGTTCCTATCTTCACCTTCTAACTGCTGGACTTAAAGGAATGTAGCAGCATGATTTATATGCAAGAATGCAAAGTTCCTGGCATAAAGGTTTTTAATCACTGGATTTGTATTAGTAAGGAAAGCTAATTATCATCAGCTTTACTTCAGAGATGAAGAAACCTGAAGCCTAGAAGGTAAGGACACAAACTTATATAGTAGCTAGTAGAGCTATGGTTTGAAAGTAGGTCTTCCAGTTAGGTCCAATGATCAATCTGAGGTTTATTGGGTGACATTAGATGTTTATTGCTGCTTTTTAATTTAAACTGTGTTATTTAAGATGGGCATGACAATTCACACCTGTTTTCCTAGCACTCTAGAATCTGAGTAGGAGAGTTCTGAGTTTGATGCCAGTTTGAGTTACACAGCTGACTGTCTCAAAAAGCAAAACATGAGGGGCTAGAGAGATAGAGCAGCAGTTAAGAGCACTTGTTACTCTTGCAGAGGACCTAGTTCAGTTCCCAGCTGCTGTATTGTGGCCCACAATCATCTAGAACTCTAGTTCTAGGTGACCCAATACCCTCTCTGACTTCCTCAGGCACCAGACATGCACAGGCATACTTATAGGCAAAATACCCATACACATAAATAAAAATAATTTAAAAATTTAAGCCAGATATGGTGGTGCATGGCTTTAATGCTAGCACTCAGGAGGCAGATGCAGGCAGATCTTTTTTAGTTAGAGGTCAGCCTTGCATATATATTGAGTAGCAAGACTTTTCTCAGATAGATAGATAAGAAAACAAAGACAAATAAAAACTTCCCTATGTTGCTCAAGGTCTTATTTCATTCCACATAATATAAACTGTAGTCATATATAATGAGATATGAAATGTATATAAATGTTCTAATTGTTGTCTATGTATCTTACCTCTCTCTACAGAAGCAAATCAAACATGACCAGTTTTTTAATACAGAGTAGCCCAGTGCACATTCTGGTTGAATGACTGAGTCTTTACATCACAGTCCACTGTATCTTTTTTTGAGGCAAATATTTCCCAAGGAACCCATATATTAATTCCTGAGGTTCTCATCCTCGGGAGTTTAATTCTCACTTGATACAAGACACAGTACTTAAAATTCCTTTTCACCTTTCACTGACTCATTCCTTACCTGCTGCCTCTTGCTTTTTAGGTTGATGACTTTTCATAGAGATAAGTCTGGAAAAGGCCTGGAATACACCCCAGTAGGCAAGGGCTTTATTTTATTTTTATTTTCAAGCCTGTCCTAGACTTTCAGGAGCCAAAAGTTCAAATTGCAGCAGCACTGATTCCGCCCTTTCACAGGCAGTTTAGTGCTATGCAGTTTTTTTTCTTTCTTTCTTTCTTTCTTTTTTTTTTTTTTAGAATGGTCAGGTTTCTACCCCTGGCAGAGGATCATCATTATCTCTGAGCCTTCACATATCAGCTACCCTGACGGTATTTCACTTACTATGTCTTTTACTCTGAAATCAGGTGGACATACAAAAGATCACACACTTATAAAATTATACATGTTTAATAGTTATGTCTCATATGTTCAAAGAATTTAAGCACAATAATGCTTATCATCACATTACTCTTAAGTTAGGCAAAACCAAGGAGTATATAATTTATGTTCCTTAATCCTAGTTAGAAATTGGTTATTTTTTAAATGATCATTTTGAAGCTGTTACGTCAAGTAACTGAGAAAAGATACCTTTTATCACAGTCCATTCATGCACATCAGCTGAAAGGCTAACTGGACAATGGATCTTTTTTTTTTTTTTTTTTTAAACACTTTTATTTATTTATTTGCCTTGGTGTTTGCCTGGAACTGGAACTACAGACAGTTGTTAGCTGCCATGTGGGTGCTGGGACTCGAACCCGGGTCCTCTGGAAGAGCAGACGGTGCTCTTAACCGCTGAGCCATCTCTCCAGCCCCTGGACAATGGATCTTAAGTGAAATACAAAATACTTTGCAAGGGAGAGGAAGACTAAGTAGCAAATCTTTCCATTCGTTTTTAATTGTGAAATATTTCACACACATATCTGTTTAGATAGGGGTAGATAATATAAGCAATCCAATATAGCAAAATATAAATTGTAGAACCTTGAGGCTATATTTGGTTGGCGTTTGTTGCATAATTCATCTAATTTGTTTGCATCTTTAAATTTTTTCAAACAATATGCTAGAGAAGTGAGCTGGAAATAAGGGATGACATCTACAGTCCCAGTACAGTGGAGGCTAATGCAGGAAGATACCAGGAGTTCAAGCTACCCAGTGCCGAATAGTGGGGCCCTCTCTCAAAACAAACAAAAATACTAGGGAAAACCACTTCTATTTCCTATTTTGCCTAAATGTCTTAGAGAGAAGGGGTATTAGCTGGTTTCAGATATTTAAGGAACTAGTATGCTACTGAAAAACAATAATTAGGTTTGATAGTTTAATTACTGCCTGAGCTTTTGCCTTATATTGTTTAATAAACAAAAAGGGGAAAGCCTAGTTCCTTCAAGATTTATCTTCACAGTTATTTATTGGAAAGCACTTATTCCATCTTTAATTTTATTAGCCTTTTTGGGAAATTCAAGATAATGATAAAACCCAGTACTGGAAAAAGGCTAATAGTTTATGAACATCTCTAATAGGTGCTTTCTTTATTGCTTATATAATACAAAGTACATTTGTTTGTTTGTTTTTATCAATTACAAATGTCTTTGGTCTTGTTTTGTTTTTCCTTTTTGAAAGGGTTTCTCTGTGGAGCCCTGCTGTCAAACTACCTCCTTTGTAGACCAAGATGGCCTCCACTCACAGAGATCTGCCTGCCTCTTCCTCCTGTGTGGTGGCCATGTTCTTATCATCAGCTTGTATCACGGGACTCAACTGCAATAACTTACAAGGATTAAGAAGGTATGATAAAGGGTGAGACAGTGACCAATCAGAGTTGCATACTAAGGCTTTTTATCAAATCAAAACACCCCCCTCAAAAAAAAAAAAACCACAGTTGAGATAGAAATTATAAATAAATCATTTGTATGACTACTTTTTTGTTTTAAATATCTTCATATTTGTTTACTATTTATACCTTAAATAGAATTAAAAGGCACATTTCTGCTTTAGATGCATCTTAAAGGTACCACATCACCAGGAATTACATTATTCATTATGTTTATAAAATACTTTACTCTTTAAATTTTTTTTTGATTTATTTATTTATTATGCATACAGTTTTACAGAAGAGGGCGCCAGACCTCATCATAGATGGTTGTGAGCCACCATGTGGTTTTGCTGGGAATTGAACTCAGGACCTCTGGAAGAATAGTCAGTGCTCTTAACCTCTGAGCCATCTCTCCAGCCCCAATACTTTACTCTTAAGCAATCTAATTTAATAGTAATTACATTTTGCAATGGGAATTTATAGGTACAGTAACACATTTAGAAAAAAACCAAGGTTGAATGCTGTTACAGCACCCAGGCTTTCAATGGTTGTTGCAGGGTATGGTGACATATGCTTGTAGTCCCAGCATTTAGAAAGCAGAATCAAGAAGATTACTGTAAATCTGAGGTGAGCTTCATTTACAAGGAAAGTTCTAGGCCAGTCAGAGCTACACAGCACGACCTTGTCTCAAACAAACAAGCAAGCAAGCAAACAAACCACCACCAAAAACAAAAAGAAAAAACTCCAAAATAAAACAAACAGAAAGAATCTGTGGGATAATGCTGTAAATATTTTTCACTTGTATTTGTTTAATAAAGCACCAATTGGCCAGAAGGCAGGCAGGAAGTAGAGGTGGGGCAGTCAGACAAAGAGAATTCTGGGAGAGAAAAGGCAAAGCAGGAGATACAAGCCAGATGCAGAGGAAGGAAGATGAGAATGCTGCATTATGCTGAGCAAAGGTACCAAGTCTCTTGGTTAAATATGGATAAGAAGCAAGGGTTAGTTTAAGAGTTAGCAAGTAATATGCCTGAACTATAGAGCAAAAAGTTTATAATTAATATAAGCCTTTGTGTGACTACTTGGAACTAAATGGCTGCAGGACTGGCTGAGTGGGACACAGTAACTTCTGAATACAGAATGCTTTCAAGGAAAGAGATTGTGTTGGATTAAAAACAGTAATTTCACCTTGGTAAATGAGAGTTATTGTTGCCGCAACACAATTTTTATAAGATTTATTTTTATTATTTTAAATTATGTATAGCTGTGTAACTGCATCTGGGTATTGGAGCCTCTTGTGAGTGCTGGGAACCAAACTCTGGTCCACTGGGAGAGCAGTAAGTGCTCTTAACTGCTGAGCCATTCCTCCTCCACACAATTTTTTTCTCTCTCTCTTTCGTTTTTGAGATAGGGTTTCTCTGTGTAACCCTGGCTGTCCTGGAACTCCCTCTGTAGATCAGGCTGGCCTTAAACTCTCAGAGATCCTCCTGCCTCTGTGTCCCAAGTGCTGGGATTAAAGGTGTATGCCACCACTGCCCAGTTTTTGTTTTTTGAAACAGGGTCTTATTATGCAGCCCTAGATGACCAGGATGTATGTAGACCAGGATGGTTTCAAATTCACAGTGTTCCACCTGTCTCTGCCTCCTGAATGCTGGTATCAAAAAAGTGCACCTGCAAAAATTAATTCTGTTAAGAAGATACTCTCTTAGAAAAAAATATAAGCAAAAACATACAGGTATTTTATGTTTGTGTTAGAAACTAAGCTTTCTTTGTAAAATACAATCCTTGCTTAAAGGAACCTTAAGGACTGGTGCAAAAATGGTTCAGCAGTTAAGAGCACATTCTGCTCTTACAGAGGACCTAAGTTTGGTTCCCAGCTTACAACTCCCTGTATGTAACTCCAGGTCTAGGGGATCTGATTTGCATTTGTGTGTGTATATGTGCACACACACACACACATACACACACACTTATTTTACTAAGGTTTTTTTCATATTGTATAAAGGCACGTGATTTTTCTGCAGCTCATTCACCACCTAAGTTTCCTATTGATAATGGATTATCTTGAGTGTATTAGTTCTTCTGTTTCTGTGACAAAACACCATGACCAACTTATAGACGGAAGAATTTATTTTGCTTAATAGTTCCAGAAGGATAATATGGCAAGCAACAGTGGCAGCAAACAGCAGACATTGGGGCTGGAGCAGAAGCTGAGGGCTCACAAGTTGAGCTACAATCTGGAAGCAGAGTAGAGTGCCCTGGGAATGGAGGAGACTTTTAAACCTCAATGCTGGCCTCCAGTGATATACTTTCTCCATCAAGGTCACACCTCCTAATTCACCAAAACAGGATTAAGGATTAAGGATTAAGTATTCAAACCTCTGAATGTATGGAGGACATTCTTAAGAAAACCACCACACTGGGCACCAGCATCAGAATAATAAATATAAATAAACATTAAGCTCTTAACTCCATAAGAATTCAAAATTTAAAAACAATCAAAACAAAATATAATAGTGGTTTTCCTAAAGACGTCCTCCTCTGTCTTTTAATCTAAAGAAAGGACAACTTTATACTGACAAAGTAAAGCATTAATCATATATATACATATATACATATAAAATGCTGTTTATATTTTCATACAGAAGGGAGACCTTGTTGCGCAACAGTAGCACATCTGACTCCATATTTTCATACAGATATAAGAGAATTTATAAAATAATCATATAGTAATAAAAAGGGACATCTAGAACACAGAATTCAATATATTTTATTGACCCTTCAAAATATGGCTTTCAAAGATTCTTTTAAACATGAATTTGTATTCACACACACATATACTTTCATGCTTTACATATAGGTAAACAAGATTATATCAAATAAGTACCAACTCTGCTAGGTATTGTATTACAGTAGAGAATATATACTTACATATAAAATATAGCTCATAATAAAGTAGGAGAGAGAAAGGTGAGGCAGATGAAGAAACAGTCCACCAAATGCTCAATGTTCTCCATAAACAGCATAACTCTTAAACATTGGTACTTTCAGGATATTGTTCCTTTTCTTATCATTACCCCAAAATGTCTGGTTAAAAATATTATTCCAGACCCCTTTATAAAAAGTGTCAGAGTTCATGATGGCACATGCCAATAACTGCAGCATTTAGGAGATAGAGGCATGAGGATTATGATTCAAGTGAGGTTGTTGGAAGATTTGTAAACTATGTAGTGCAAAGATTTGTTTTCGTAGACACTGACAGTTTTGGAAGAATTCCTTTTATAATTACAAAAAGAAATAACACCTGGGCAGTGGTGGCATATGCCTTTAATCTCAGCACTTGGGAGGCAGAGGCAGGTGGATCTCTTGATTTTGAGGCCAGCCTGGTCTACAGAGTGAGTTCCAGGACAGCCAGGGCTGCTACACAGAAAAACACTGTCTCAGCAAAACCAAAAAGAACAGAACAGAAATAATAGAGGGCAAGTGAGATGGATTAGCAGGTAAAGTACTTGTTGCTCAAGACAGACAGACAATCTGAGTTCCACCCCTGAAATCCACATAAAAGGTGGAAGGAAAAGATGGAATGGAAGTTCACAAAGTTGTCTTTGACCTATACATGTGCACATGGTATGTGCATACTCACACCCACATTATATACACAATAATAACAATCTTAAGATTTATCTTTATTATCTTCATTTGTGTGTGTGTGTGTGTGTGTGTGTGTGTGTGTGTGTGTGTGTGTGAGAATGACACATGTGAGTGCCTGAGGAGGTCAGAAGGAATCAGATCCCTCAGAGCTGGAATTTCAGGTGGCTGTTTGCTGAATGTGAATGTTGGGAACTGAATCTGGGTGCTCTGGAAGAGTAGTGTGTATTCTTTTAGTGGACGAGCCATTTCTCCAGTTCTAGTAATCTGCCTTATAAAAAAAAAGAATAAGTCTCTGAACAGTGTGACCCCCGTGATGTTCGAGGTGGAGTGGGAGTCAGGTAGCTTCAGACAGCGAGGATGTCAGGTCCAGCGTGGAGTGGGAGATGAACAGGTTCTAGCCCCTGGGCCTCCTGGGGACCTCATCCCAGAGGCCAGAGCCACAGTCCTGGATTTGACCTCACAGACAGGCCAGCCCTGGACCAGGGCTGAGAGAAGCCTTTCCCAGCAATCCCAGGGGTCACATCATAGACACCCAGGCCCTGCCTTCAAGGCAGGCTGCTTTATCACAGAGGGAAGGACGTTTCTCTGAACAGTGTGACCCCATGGTGTCTGAGGCAGAGTGGGAGTCAGGCAGCTTCAGACAGAGAGCATTCTGTGGCCTAACCAGAATAAGAAATTGTGTAAACTTCGTGTGCAGAGCAGACAGGAGACACACAACCCCTGTAGCCACAATGGACTAAGATTCCACTAAGACCTGACTAAGAGTGAACCAATGAAGCAATGGGCAGATGTCAGTGCAAGAATACATATAACAATATAAAGAACAACAAGGCACCACCAGAAGAAGCTGATGTCTCTACAACACCAAGACCTGAACAGAGCAATGAAGAGGAAACAGAAGGAAACAACAATACAAACACCTTTTTGAAGATTATAGAAGCCTTAAAAAAGGATATGAAAAAGTCCCTTAAATAAATAGAAGAAAAAAATAAAAAATTGAAAGAGATGAACAAATCCTTGAAAGAAAACCAAGAAAGAGAAATCTAACAAATGAAAGAATCATTCCAGGAACTAAAAATTGAAATAGAAACAATAAAGAAGGCACAAAATGAAGCAAAGGATGAAATAGAGAATCTGAAGAAACGATCTGGAACTACAGATACAAGCATAACCAACAGAATCCAAGAGATGGAAGAAAGAATCTCTAAAGTGGAAGACTCAATAGTGGAAATAGATAAATCACTCAAAGAAAATACGAAAACCAAAAAAGCTATAACACAAATCGTTCAGGAAATTTGGGACACCATGAAAAGACCAAACCAGAGAATAATAGGAATAGAAGGAGAAGAATACCAGCTCAAAGGCACAGATAATATATTCAATAAAATCATAGAACAAAATCTTTAAGATATAAGAAGCTTACAGAACACCAAATAGATTAGACCCCCCAAAAAGTCTGCTTGCTATATAGTAATTAAGCCACAAAACATACAGAACAAAGAAAAAAATAATAAGAGCTGCAAAAGAAAAGGACCAACTTACCTATAAAGACAGACCCATCAGAATAACACCTGACTATTCAATGAAAACAATGAAAGCAAGAAGATACTGGTCAGAAGTTATACAGACACTAAAAGAGCATGGCTGCCCACCCAGACTACTATACCCAGCACAACTATTAATCACCATAGTGGAGTAAGCAAGATATTTCATGACAAAGACAGGTTGAAACAATATCTAGCCACAAATCCACACTACAGAAAGCACTTAAGGGAAAACTCCAACCTAAGGAACCCAGATACACCCATGAAACCACAAACAATTGATAATCCCACAGAAGAAAAATCCTAAGAAAGGAAATACACACAAACTATCACCAAAAATAACAGGAAGTAACAATCAGTGGTCATTAATATCCCTTAACATCAATGGACTTAATTCACCTATAAAAAGACACACCCTAACACAATGGATACAAAACCAAAAGTCAACCTTCTGCTGCATACAAGAAACACACCTCAACTCCAAAGACAAACACAGACTCCAAATAAAGGGTTGGGAAAAGACTTTTCAATCAAATGGCCCCAAGAAACAAGATGGTGTTGCTATCCTAATATTCAACAAAGTAGACTTCAAACTAAAAATCAATCAAAAGAGACCAGAATGGACATTATTTATTTGTCTCAGGAAAAATCAATCAAATGAGATCTCAATCCTGAACATTTATGCCCCCAATATAAGGGTACCTATCTATGTAAAAGAAACACTACTAAAACTCAAATCCCACATCAACTTTCATACCCTAATAGTGGAAGACTTCAACACCCCACTTTCACCCTTGGATAGGTCAACCAGACAGAGACTCAACTGAGAAATAAGGTGTCTAACAGAGGTTATGATGCAAGTGGATTTAATAGATATTTATAGAAGCTTCCACCCAAACACAAAGAAATATACATATTTCTCAGCACCACATGGAACTTTCTTGAAAACTGACCACATAATAGGTCATAAAGCAAATATCAATAGATACAAAAAAAATGGGAATAGCCCCTTGTATCATATCAGACCATCATGGCCTAAAGTTAGAATTCAACAACAACAAAAATCACTGAAAGCCTAGAAACTCATGGAAACTGAACATCTCTACAGAGAACTGCCTCTGGGTCAGGGTAGAAGTTAAGAAAAAAAATCAAAGACTTTCTAGAATTTAACGAAAATGAATCCACAACACACTCAGACTTATGGGACACAATGAAAGCAATGTTAAGAGGAAAATTCATAGCACTAGATGCCTATATGAAAAACCTAGAGAAATCCCACACTAGAGAACTAACAGCACAGTTCATCTAGAAGCAAACTCGCCTAGAAGGAGTAGACAGCAGGAAATAATCAAACTTAGAGCTAAAATCAATACAATTGAAACAAAAAATTATAAAGAATCAATGAATCAAACAGTTAGTTCTTTGAGAAAGTCAACAAGATAGACAAACCCTTATCCAAACTAACTAAAAGACACAGAGAGAGTATTCAAATTAACAGAATCAGAAATGAAAAGGGGGATATAACAAGAGACCCTCAGGAAATCCAGAGAAGTATCAGGTCATACTTTGAAAATCTATGCTCTACTAAAATGGAAAATCTAAAAGAAATGGATAACTTTCTGGACTAGTACCAATTACCAAAATTAAATCAAGAACAGATTAAAGACCTAAACAGACCTATAACACCAAAGGAAACTGAAGCAGTTATTAAAATTCTTCCAAATAAAAAAAGCCCAGGTCCAGATGGTTTTACTGCAGAATTCTACCATACATTCAAAGAAGAACTAATACCAATACTCAACAAACTTCCATACAGTGTAAACTGAAGGAACACCGCCAAACTGTTTTTATGAGGCCACAATCTCTCTGATACCCAAGCCACTCAAAGATGCAACTAAGAAAGAGAACCACAGACCACTCTCCCTCATGAACATTGATGCAAAGATACTCAACAAAATTCTGGCAAATCAGTTATAACAGCATATTAAAAAAAAAGTCATCCACCATGATCAAGTAGGCTTCATCCCAGAAATCCAGGGATAGTTCAACATACAAAAAACCGTAAATGTCATCCATCATATAAACAAACTGAAGGAAAAAAAAAACACATGATCATATCCTTAGATGCTGAAAAAGCCTTTGACAAAGTCCAGCACTCCTTTATGATAAGTCTTGTAGAGATCAGAGATACAGGGAAAATTCCTAAGTATAATAAAGGCGATTTACAAGAAGCCAGTAGCCAACATCAAACTAAATGGAGAGAAACTCAAAGCAATCCCACTAAAATCAGGAACTAGACAAGGATGTCCTCTCTTCCCTTATCTATTCAATATAGTTCTCGAAGTTTTAGCTAAAGCAATAAGAAAACACAGGAGATTAAGGGGATACAAACTGGAAAAGAAGAAGTGAAACTATCTCTATTTGCAGATGACAAGATTGCATATATAAATGATCCACAAACTTCTACCAGGGAACTTCTACAGCTGATAAACACCTTCAGCAATGTAGCAGGATACACGATTGATTAAAAAAAAATCAGTAGCTCTCCTATACACTAAAGATAAAAGGACTGAAAAAGAAATAAGGGAAACATCACCCTTTATAAGAGCTGTAAATAGCATTAAATACCTTGAATTAATAATAACCAAAGAAGTAACAGATCTGTTTGACAAAAACTTTAAATCACTCCAGAAAGAAATTGAAAAGGATATCAGAAAATGAAAACATCTCCCATGTTCCTTGATAGGTAGGATCAACATAGTAAAAATGTCAATCTTGCCAAAAGCAATCTACAGACTCAATGCAATTTCCATCAAAATCCCAACACAATTTTTTACAGCCCTTGAAAGAACAATACTAAATTTCATTTGGAATAACAGGAAAGCCAGCATTGCCAAATCAATTTTGCTCAAGAAAAGAACCTCAGGAGGCATCACCATCCCTGATCACAAGTTATACTATAGAGCTACAGTATTAAAAAAGAGTCTGGTACTGTCATAAAAACAGACTTGTGGATCAATGGAATTGAACTGAGGATCTGGGCATTAACCCAAAACTCTGTGAACACCTGATCTTTGACAAAGAGGCCCAAAGTATTCAATGGAAAAAAGTATCTTTACCAAATGGGTGTTGGCATAGCTGGTTTGTAGTGTGTAGAAAAATGCAAATAGATCCAAGCCTGTCACCCTGCACAAATGTCAAATCCAAGTGGATCAAAGACCTCAACATAAAACCATCTATTCTGAACTTGATAGAAAAGAAAGTGGGAAATACCCTCCAACGAATTGGCACAGATGGCTACTTCCTAAATATAACACCAGCAGCACAGACATTAAGAACAACAATCAATAAGTGGGATCTTCTGAAACTGAGAAGTTTCTGTAAGGCAAAAGACACAGTTATTAAAACAAAACAACAGCCTACAGAATGGAAAAAGATTTTCATAAGCCCTACAAGTGACAGAGAGCTGATCTCTAAAATATATAGAGAACTCAAGAAACTAGAGCTCAAAACTCTGAATAACCCAATCAAAAATGGAGTTCAGAACTAAAAAGGGAATTCTCAGCAGAAGAATTACAAATGGCTGAAAGACACTTGAAAAAAGGTTCAACTTTAGCCATCAGAGAAATGCCAATCAAAACAACTTTGAGATACCATCTTACACCTGTCAGAATGGCTAAGATCAAAAACACATATGACAGCCTATGCTGGAGAGGATGCGGAGCAAGGGGAACACTCCTTCATTGTTGGTGGGAGTGTAAACTTGTCCAGCCACTCTGGAATGTAGTATGGAGGTTTCTCAGAAAACTCGGAATCACTGTCCTCAAGGATCCAGCAATACCACTACTGGGCATATACTCTAAAGATGCACATTTACACTCCAAGGGCATTAGCTCAGCTATGTTCATAGCATCATTATTTGTAATACTGAGAACCTGAAAACAACTTAGATGTTTCTCAACTGAGGAACAGATTAACAATCTGTGGTACATCCACACAATGGAGTACTACTCAGCAGTAAGAAAAAATGATATACTAAAATTTGCAGGCAAATGGTTGGTTTTGGAGAATATCCTCCTGTGTGAGGTCTCCCAAACCCAGAAGGATAAGCAGGGTATGTAGTCACTCATTATTGGACTTTAAGCAAAAATATTCTTTTTTCATTGAAACATGATTGGCGAACAAAGTGATTTAAAATACATACAAAACAAAACAAAACAAAATTAAACTTCTGGTTTGGCTGTAGGAGGGTTGCTTAGCAGAAATTTGTGGTGGCCACAGTGCATCCGTGGGTATTTGCTGTGTCCTACTGTGCTTTATTTATCTGTAGCTGAGCCTAACCTGGCTTGAGGCGCTTTAGATTTTATTTTTTATGTTTCATGTATTTTAGAGAAAAGAAGAGTTTTATTACTGTATGATTTTTATCTATTCTGAATGTTTTGCTTTTTTATATAAAGTTTGATATTGATTTTCAAAAAGCAATAAAAAATTATACAAAATAGTTAAAAAAATTAGCTTATGAATTTGGTTTTAAAATATCCAAGTAGGAAAAGTAAAGTAATAAATTCAGTTTTCAAATTAAATTACTTGATAACAAAATCAAAATGTATAGTAATACCCTGAAAATTTTTAAAATCTCATTTATATATGTACTCTAGAATATGGTGATGATTAAAAGATAAAAGTCAATGTCTTAAAATATTAATCAATCCAACATTTCCCCTTTCATCAATGTGAATAATTAGAAATTTTGTATGAAAAGTACACTGTCAAGAGAAGTATAAAATGTAAATAGCATAATTAGTTTAAAAATTACTGCAAATTCATGTTCCTTACAACAATTTAAAAAAAGAACTTAGAAATTCTAGTGCCAAAAAAATCAATATGAATAACTTTCTCTCTGTGTTTGTGGATATTTCACTGGACATAACCATGTATGTGTATCATTTGTTTCTTTTTTCTGTTTTAACTTAAATGTAGAACATTATACATGTTATTTAAATTTTTTCCACATGTCAAGGTACTGTGGCTTTACTTCTACTATATTTAACTCTATCAAATGTATTATATGCCAGGAAGCAAACATAGAATCTTTCACATGAAAGTCAAGTGCTCTACCACTGAACTTCATCCAAAGTTCTAAAATTTTTAATGTCTTCATTGTATTTAATTTATAATTAAATTAGAATTCATTTAAATAAAAAAAAAGGAATGACTGGGCTTGGTGGCACATGCCTTTAATTCCATCAGTAGGCAGAGGTAGGTGGATCTCTCTGAGTTCTCTGGTTTATATGGAGTTTTTGAGTATAGACAGGACTACCTAGAGAGATCCAGTCTCAAAATAAATAATACACAACAAAATTTCAAAAGGAATAATGCTAGTAACTATTGACTGAAATATTATAAGAATAAATTATTTGACTTTATGTTTCTCATTATTATTTTTATTATGTTGTTGAGCAAGGTGTTTAAAGAAGCCTAAAACCAATTTTTCAAAGTCTGAAAATAGGTGAGAAGCTACAGGATTAGATTCTAGATGTCTAAATTCAAGGACATAATCATCAACAGGATAGACTGTCCCTGATCTCTCACAATTTTAATAAGATCAACTAGAATGTCTGACAATAGTGCTGGAAGTTCTCTGAAAGGAGAGCAGAGGGTCTGTGAGAGATGATGTGAGAGTTTTGCACTGAGAGGCAAGGGTTGTTATAAGCACAAGTAGGTTACATATACTTACGTGTTTCAAAGAGTTTCTAAATTTCCTGACCTTTGATATGTCAACAGAACAGCTGTTTTAGGGCTTGGTTAGGTAGTTGGTAACAGGTCCCTTTCTCTCTCTGCCTGTGGCTACTTAGCTGGAGGAAATTATCAGTGAAACTTTAACTCTAAAACAGTCAGATAGTTATATTTATTATTATGTTCTTCTGTCTCAGGAATATGGAATAGTAGTAACAGATCAAATGCATGAATCTTTTTCTAATAAATAACCATTGAGAGAATGAATCACTATTAGTTCTAAGCAAAGATTTCCAAAGGCATTCAAAGACTGTCAGTTTTGGTAATAACCTATATTATTATTACTGATCCAGAAATAAGTTTTCATCTATAATTTAATGTTAGATTTGTGCTAAATATTTACTGAATCTGAAGTGTCACATTTTTTTCTCTTGATTTTCCTTAGTAATGGTCTTAGCATCCAATGAAATAAGAGGTTCAATCACAGCACCAAGTTATAGAAACTGGGATGCCAGCTTATGGAAGTGAAAAATAATTCAGACACATAGTAAAAATACCATCACCTTATATCTCTGACTTGATAGCAGGTATTTATTATTTATTAAAATTTCTTATTTTATTTTAACCCACAGAAACATTGTAAGGATAAATGTGCAGATAGCGGTCTCATTTACAAATGAGGACCATGTAACTTACATGGTTGATGTTAGAACTATAATCTGATCTTTTCATTGGTCTTTCATTTATACTTTTGGGCATGCAGACTTTCTGTGATGACTTCTTTGAACACACACAAAAAACCAACACTTGTAGGTTTGGAATCTTATCCAATTAGATGGTATACTGGCTAATTTTATGTTAACTTGACACAGGTTAGTTATCTGAGAAGAGGTAACTCCAATTGAAGAAGATGCCTCCGTAAGACTGGGCTGTAGCTAAGAATGTACAGCATTTTTCTGAAATAGTGGTTGATGTGGGAAGGCCCAGCCCCTTGTGGGTGGGGTCATGTCTGGACTGGTGGTCCTGGGTTCCATAAGAAAGCAGGCTGAGCAGGACATGGAGAGCAATCTAGTAAGTGACATCACTCTATGGCCTCTACATCAGTTCCTGTTTTTACCCTGTTTGAGTTCCTGTCCTTACTTCCTACAGTGATGGACTAGGAATATGGAAGTGTAAACCGAACAAGCTCGTTGTTCCCCAATTTGCTTTTGGTTATTTGCTATTCTTGGTTGTCAACTTGACGATATCTGGAATGAACTCCAATCAAGAAATGGAAGGCATATCTGTGAGAAATTTTTCTGTTGGTTTAAAGTAGGTGAATCTTCTTCTAGTCTAGACCTTTGAGGTAAGAGGACTTTTGATTCAAATGTTAAGGTGGGAAGACATATGCCTTTAATCCTGTTATTAAGGCTGGAAGACACATGATTTTAATTCAAATCTTGAGGTGGGAAGGCACTCCTTTAATATAGGCCATACCTTCTGCTGGAAGTCTATATATAAGGACACAGAAGAAAGAAGCTCTTACTCTTTTCCAGGTTGCCCTCGCCTTGCTAGCACACACATTCCTTCACTGGTATTGGAGCCTACTTCTTCCGGATTCTGGCATACACAGAAGGCCAGATGAGACAGCCAGCTGTGTAGACTGAGCAACTACTAGATTCTTGGACTTTCCATTCACAGCTAGCTAGTGTTGGATTAGCTGGAATGCAGCCTGATTGTTTTACTTCTAATAGGAGATCTGTCTACCCACCCATCTATCCCTACATTAATAAATCTACCCATCATTTCTCCTGTTAGAAACACAACTAATATTTGGCTTCTCTATGAAAGGTTAACATTATCCCTCTGTCTCCTAAAACAGAAAAGAGAGGTGGACAAAGTATCTCAAGTGATCAGGAAGAGGTTCTTTGTACTATCTTTGTAACTTATTTTCTAATTAGGAGATTATTTCAAAATTTAAAAATTAAAACATTAGTATTAAACTTCCAGCTCATATTTACAATGGGTTTTCCTTTGTCCTATTTGAAAAATATTTCTTTATACTGTGTGAATATATGTCATCATGATTGGTTTAATAAACAAGTTGACTGGCCAATAGCTGAACAGTTAGGTGAGAGAGCCAACTGTTACAACACTGTCAGAGTCCCCTGTGATCTCATTTTGTAACATTATGTGCACTGAGTTGAGATTGGGACTGAGCAAGTAGCTCATTTGAGAAGAGTGACTGTGTAGCATGCACAAAATCCTCATTTCTAGCCCCAGCACTGTATATTCAAGGCACGATGGTGCATGACCATAATCTCAGCATCTGGGAGGTGGAGGCAGAAGACCAAAAGTACAAGACCATCCTCTGCTACCTAATAAGTTTGAAATCAGGACAGTTTACATGAAACTCTATCATAAAGACCAAACCAAAACAAAATCCAAAGTGGTAAGAGGGAAAAATGTAATAATTATTCTGAATGATGTAAGTATCTTTCCTTCCTTCCTTCCCTCCTTCCCCCCTCTTTC
>PVIH01000308.1:0-392802 GCA_004025045.1 Sigmodon hispidus
AAGGTTGTCCATGTCAGGATTCAGGCTGAGGAGTCATCATGCAGTGTCTCCATGTGCTCCACCCTATCTTGTCTGTAAGGTTGTCCATGTCAGGCTTCAGGCTGAGGAGCCATCATGCAGTGTCTCCATGTGCTCTACTCTATCTTGTCTGTAAGGTTGTCCATGTCAGGCTTCAGGCTGAGGAGCCATCATGCCGTGTCTCCATGTGCTCTACTCTATCTTGTCTGTAAGGTTGTCCATGTCAGGCTTCAGGCTGAGGAGCCATCATGCCGTGTTTCCATGTGCTCCACCCTATCTTGTCTGTAAGGTTGTCTATGTCAGGATTCAGGCTGAGGAGCCATCATGCCGTGTTTCCATGTGCTCCACCCTATCTTGTCTGTAAGGTTGTCTATGTCAGGATTCAGGCTGAGGAGCCATCATGCCGTGTCTCCATCCTTTCTTCAGGCTCATTTACTGCACAATAGGTAAGAGGATGTTTTGTGGAAACACAAAGAAAAGTTGGATCAGTGGCTGTCTCCAAAGATTTGAGGCAGAAGCAGGGCACAGTGGCACACACCTCTAATTCTAGGACTTGGGAGGCTGAGGCAGGAGGATTGCCTCAAGTTTGAGACCATCTTGGGCCACTTAAAGTGAATGGGCTTTCAGAGCTTCCTAGCAAAACTCAATCACAAAACCAACCAAACAAACAAACATGCAAACACATAGACACATCGTGAACCAGGGAAAGGAAGAAGAGACACAAATTCACAGGAAGTGGCCAGGAAGAAGGAAAGTTAAGTGATGAGAAAAACAGACACAGAGAGAGCCGGAACAGCGAAAGGCAGAAGTGAGGATTCAAGGCAGAGGACGGAAGAGGACAGGACGGTCTTGTAGTCTCAGCTGGAGAAATTAGTCTATACATGTTAGGGTATCCATATAATGCTGGAGAAGTTCTAGAAGTCTTTCTGACTCTAGAACTTATGGTTGTGACCAGAGGATGTAGAGTCTACTTAGAGAAAGACTCCAATAATGAAGGTCAGTATGAGGGAAGAGCCACTGTAACTGGGTGAATTCTTTGGGTATTCATGGGATTCAATTAACAAAATTTGAAAATGAATAGAGGTTGATTAAACGTGGAGAGGAGTGAGAGGGTTGTGAGTAGTTCTGACAACATGGCCATCTGGATATCAGACAGTTCTGAGACCATTCCACGATCCAGTAGAATTCTGCAAAATTAGGGAAGAGTCGAAACCACACTGTTCCTGTCCTCCAGCACCTGAGCTTCCTGTCTGCTGTTGAATCTTGCTTCCTTATCAACTGACAGAGAACCTGGACCCCATAAGTTAAAATGGAGGCTTTATTCTCTGCTCTTAGGCTTGGTCCATCAGGAATGACACTGCTCACAAGTCAATGTCTAGCATATGGTCCAGTGCAATGAACAAACCACTAATATCTTTTACACTCAAAGAAGTCAGACCAAGCATCTCATCCTAGGAACCTTCCTTCTCTTACTTACATACCTGATGTTCCAGTTTCTAGCTGGAACAGTCTGTGAAGAGTCAAGTTAGATGTCACCAGCACAAGGCGGCTTCACCAAACACTTCTAAGGTATCCAGTCATTTGAACAGACTCATGTTCTGATTCTTCCCTGTCACTAACAATGATATATTGAAGTGAGATTTGGGATCCATTTTTCCCCTGCTTTATCTATGGAAAACTAGTTTTTTGATTTGACTCTGAATTAGGCTGGATAGAAGATTTCTTGTTTTGAATGCTCTTGATGCTGATGGCATGTGGGTCAAATTTTCCTAAGATAACTTCTCAACCCTAGAGAAACTAGAGAGCTGGTTTGGTGGTTACCTCCAACATAGATGATCAAGATGGCTATTTAGAACATCTTTATTGACCATGTGTGTATGTGTGTGTGTGTGTGTGTGTGTGTGTGTGTGTGTATACACATATGTGTGAAGGGCAAAGATGAGCATTGAGTGTCTTCTCTTACCCTCTACCTTGTTTTTTATGACAAAGTTTTTCACTGGCATAGAGCTCAGCAAATTGACTAGACTGGTTAGTCTCCAAGCCTCAGGGACCCACCCCGCCTCTCCCTCTTGTCATGATCTACTCAACTATTATGGTTTAGGTCCCACAGTCCTCTCCAGCACATGTGGACATCACCACACCTGGATTTTAGTGGGGATCTGAACTCAGTTACCCAAACCTGCATAGGAAGCACCTGACCACACAATCCATCTCCTCAACACCCTACCTTATCTACTGTTTCTAATCCTAGGGAAACCCAAATAACTTTATGGGGATACCTGTCATCTCCTTTCTCCCCTGCAGACAAACGTTCATGAAGGAGGAGCTCCCCAGTGACTCCTAGCCACAGAAAGGAGACTTTGAACATGGACCACTCTTGCTTTGAACTAGTAAAACAACTTGTAGCCATAGAAGCCAAGCTAAGCTACACTGTAGTCCACACACATATCTTCAAATAGCAAACATAGGTAAATGGGCATATGCCAGCCCAACTCAGTGGCTCTCCAATGGAGGGTTTAAAAATGTCCAAAGGTTTCTTGCTCTCTGAGTTACAACCTCAATGCAAAATTTCTGGTTCATACCCTATCTCTCTTCTGCTATCCTGTATATATGCTACTCCCTTTACTAGCTAGCCATGCCCATCCTTCTAAGCTAAGCTTATACAGAGTCTCTTAGGAGAAATACTCTCTGATAACTCTATGCTGCTTCAAACTCTTCTATGTGGGCTTCCTGTACATAGCTCTGTCCTCGCAATGATTACTATGTATTACAATTGTTTTACCTTCCTCTGTGATTAAATATTAAACTTAGCACATGACTTTGAACTCAGTGTGGTCAGGAGTTTTCATAGTATATTTATGTGTCCCATACTATGTATAGTAGCCAATTAATTAAATGAAGAAACAGGAGGTGCCCAAACTCCCTAACTCCCAGTTTTGTGAAGCTGAGCAGGATGTAACCACTTCTGCAAGGCCTAAAGCATTTTTTCTACTATGATCACTCTAGAAAAAATATATACAGTAAACACTCCCTCATCTGGATTGGGCTCTTCTGTATGTCTCCAAAACCACAATTCTTCAGGTAACCTTACCTGAGAAGGGAGACAGAGCTATAGTTGGCTGTTAATAAGTCTAGTCCTTCATGAATTCTTAGGGTCACTCCTTTTCAGACTGGAAGTTCTTTCAAGGTCCAGATTTGGGAAAGGGAGGCCAGCATTCTTGTCTATAGTGATGCTCTGTGCTTAACTATTGTGAGTCAATTACTCATTTTGTCATACTTCACAGTGTGGCTGAGCTGATTAGTGAAATCCTGAAATTTCACCAGTGGCGCTTTCTCCATCTCCACTTGTGACTTCTAGCATACTACATGACCAATGACAACTCTGGGAATAAGGGAGATATGGCCAGGTTTAGGTCTGCCTGTCCATCATTCATTATAGCCTCTAGACCATCACTTGCTAGGATTACTTCCCTTGTGTTTTTCTAGATCAATTCCCTCTCTTCCCCTGACAGATGCAGATGCAGCAGGAGTGACTCCCACCTATCCAAGGCATCCCTTCTACTTTCATTCTGTTGCTGTGAGAAATACCATGATCAAAAGAAACTTAGGGGAAGAAGGAAACAGAATACAGAAATTACAGTCCATCACTGAGGGACATCAGGGCAGGAGCAGAGTGGAACAGAAGCTTCAAGGCAATGCTGTGATTTGAATGTGAAATGTGCCTATAAAAAGACTCTTTGTTCAAGTTGTTCTGATTGGGAAAAGACTGGATTAGTAGAATAATAACCTTCATCAAGGACCAATCAATTGGTAAATTCATTGATGACAGTATTGGTAGATGATAGAAACCAGCGGCTGGTTCCTGGTTGAAAAAGTTGGTCACAGGGGTATGCTTTAGAGGAGTCTAGCTTGTCCCTAGAACCTTCCCATAATCTCTGCTTCCTGTCTGTCTTGAAGTAAGCAACATTTTGCTCTACATGTGTGTATCTCCCCTGCACCACCTCCACATAAGGCCACAGCAACGGAGCCAAGCAACCATGAACCATGTAAAGTAAGAGTCAAACAAAACTTTTCTTTTATGTTGAAAAACAAAGTGGAATTTCTAACAAGGGTTTATATTATCTTTTATTCTTTAAACCAGTTTTGATGTTTATATGTGTATATATATGTATATAGATATATTTGATTTGCTATGAAATGAAATAAAAGAAATAAAAATATAGATAGAAATCATTGTTGTCTATAACATACACACCAAACTACCATGGAGGGAAGTAGCATCAAGTGATGAGCAGGGTGTAGGGCCATTGGCACTCTCAGACCTACCTGGATAGAGTATAAAACATGACAAACACTCAGGAAGATGCTGATAATTTCCAAAAGACTTAAGTGTACAACTTTCTACTGACTTAGCGGCTCTTCTTTTAGGTACTTCACTAAGAGCAATGAGAAGAATATAAGTTGACAAAAAGCCTTGTACAGGAATGTTCATGGCCCTCTTCCTCCTAGACATCCAACATGGGGCAAAGACCAAATGTCTATCCATTCAAAGTGGAAAATCCAAATGAAATGTATTTATGCAATAAGATATTACCCAGCAAAATAATGGGGCAAACTACACACATGATACAATTCCAGGGCCTTCTCAAAAGCAGCAGCCTAGCAAAGGGAGCCACATAGTGCACACTGCACAATTCTGGGGACATGGAATTTTAAAACACACAAAACTAACCTGCAATGACAGAAATCAAATCAGCGGTTGGTTCTGGGTGGAGAGTTGACTGGAAAGACATTTTGTGGCGGTGAAAATATTCTGTGTCCTGGTTCGGGTGAGGTTAAATGGCATAATACACATTTGTGAAGACTGAGTCAACAGTACACTGGAGTGTGCCACTGTGTATAAATGATACCTCAAAGAAAGTCATTTTGAAGTCTTTGTTTCTGAAATGTTGAGTCGAGAGATTCCTGGCTTTAAGGGCACAGGAGGGCCAGGAAAATCCGATGGCTTCTCTCAGTGTGTGGATGGAAAACCAAGTCTCTGAAATGAGAAGTGGCATTTAAGATTACAGGGATTTGGGGGCTGCAACAAGGCACAAACTCAAGGCTCCTACTATAGAGGAGAGTTGAGGGTCTCACTGAGTGACCATATTAATGGTGATGGTCAAAACCCTTTAACTCTGAACTCCCTTGGCTAAATATTGTCACTTAATTGGTCATTGAATCTAGGTTTGCATCTGTGACCTATCAGTTCCAAATTATGAAAGGCTTATCATGCATGCTAATTCCCTGAAGGTGTGATCGATCTCTTGCTCCTTTAATTCCGAATAAGAGTCAACAATGGCCAGACATATTACTCAAGAACAAGACGTAAATTCTTACCAAAAATATCAAATGGAAACTCATCTTGAGATTCAGTTCATGGAATGCAGACCTGAAGGAAGCGTTGACTGATTGTATTCTCAGCTACTATGCTAAACAGAAGCATATTCACACCTATCTACACAATGGAATTAGGCACATTCATTCTTATTGAAGGATTTGCCAATAGGCTGTGTGCTCCTACTTGAAGGCTGTGTCTTGAGAGGGAGGAAGCTGGCTATGAGCTGCATATAAGTCTGTGACATCTGGAGTCCATCTCTCAATCAGTGGCCGGCACACTCAAAAGATGCTTTAGGTATATGTAAGTTGTGTGAACCATGAGTGAATATTTGCTGTTTAAGATCAGTGGTGTCATTTTATTTCAGTGTATTCTGAAGAGGAAACCAACTTGGGTTTCTATTTAGGGTCATGTTTTGCCATGCTTTGCCTGAATATATTGTCTGTGATCTAGGAGCCTCTGTTTGCTCATTCTCTACATAGAGAAATAATCTATAAATGTAAGCAAGCACTATAGTCATGAATTATTAAGGAAGTGTTTGGCTTTGTTATTTAAAAATTTAATTTATTATTATTATTAGTGTGTGTGTGTGTGTGTGTGTGTGTGTGTGTGTGTGTGTGTGTGTGACATATGTGATGGGGCATAGAGAATATACATAGGCCAGAGGACAACTTTGTGGACTGGGTCTCTTCCTACCCTCATGTGGTTTCTCAGGATTGAACTCAGGTCATCAGGCTTGTATGGCAAGGGCCTTTGCTCACTGAGCCATCTAGTCAACCCCTTAACAAGCTTTTAAATCGAATATAAATTTTAGTACATATGTTATTTTTATAAGGGAGTAAATTCAATATTTTCATCCAATTCTTTAACTGCATCAGCAATTTTTTAAAGAAGAAAAACCAAAGAAAGAAAAGAAGGAAGGAAGGAAAGAAAGAAGAAAGGAGGAAAGGTATGAAGAAGGAAGGAAAGAAGCCATGAAAGAATCCTCACTGGCTTAATATTTTTATTAAGAGAGAGATTACACACACTGAGCCTAATAAAGTAAGAACCTGCTGCGCCTGCTTTGTTACTCTCTGGTACAATGGAAGAGACTTCTGGGTCCTGGAACAGACTGCTTGTGTATAATAAGCCATTTGAGTGGCTACTAGGTCATCCTAACCTCTCCTTCTCTGTCTCTGGTTTCTTATGTGTTCACCCAAACCTTGGATCTATTACTGTCCTGACCTGGGTTCCTCCCTTGGACCATAAGGATGCAATGCAGATGGTCACCCATCTGTCTAGTTGGGTGCTTTACCTCTGAGAGGGCCAAAGAAAGTTGGCTCTGCTTTGTACCTCCAAGAGTATTAGAGGAGAGCACTGAAGTCATATGTGATGGAAAAAAAGATTCTGGAATCTGGGGTGGAGTAGACATCTTGGGATTGCACAGGGATCATAGGGATTGTTTTTAGAAATGGAATGTAGGACCCAATTACCATGGAAAAAAATCAGAGGCTAGAGAGCAAGTAGGGTCCCCACTTATACTTCCTACCAAATCCACAGCCATCTCAGGAAAAAAAAGTGTCAGATAAACCAATAATTTGAAAGGCTAAAAGGAAAAGAAATCCTAAGCAGTCTCTTTCTTCCTGGCTTACTTCTAAGGGCTCTAAGGTTTTTCTCTTTGAAATTCTCATTCCCTCTCTCGATCTCTCTATTTCCATCTCTGTCTCTTCTATCCCCCCCCCATATGCCTCATATGAAGGCATTTAAGCCCTTACTTTTGGTAGCTCCGGGAAGAGGAAACAAGTTTAAAACATATTTTTTCCAATCTAGCATTGTGATAAAGGTCTTTATATGGGTATCTCAGAGCATTATCCAGATGTTGAAGCAAGAATAGGACTTTGCTGGTTAAGTGTTATGGCAGGTTTGGGGACTTTAAGAAGTAAAAGAAATGGATATTTCAAAATTAAAAGTATGTATTGGAGAAGTAGCTATTTCAGAGCAACAGAGGTGAGAACTTGTTTGACTCTTCAATGACCACTCTGAGTGGAAAGAATTGCCAAAATGGATGGGGTTTAGCAGAACATCCCACAGTAGGAGTAAAGAATCCAAGGGAAACAGAAATGAAATTATAAGACACAGAAGGTCCTAATATGCATTCAGGTCCTGATCCTTCAAGAGCTTCAAGCATCCACTTAGTAAGCACATTGAACCAAATATATTAGATAACAAATTGATGCCCTGACTGACAGTGTTCTCTGTTTCCTGTTTTTCCAGGATGCTGTTATTAGCCTATCTTCTTGTACACATGAAGAGATGGATGAAAAACATGGCCATTTGATGTCTCTCATTGTGTTAAAATAAGTTTAGTCCTTAGAAATCCTGCCATAGACCAGATCTTCTAGGGGAGTCAGGAACTGTAATGAGCTCTTCACCATCCAAAGAATCATTGGATGAACTTTCTCCTGCAATAAATTGCCCTACTTTAGAGACAGAAGACTGGACTCCTCTACAATTATGGGGGAAGGATAGATCTATCCTAACTGCTACTATGATAGCCTGATGGCCATCTTACATAGTTTTGTCAGCTTCGACTAATTTTATATTTTTACTGTAAATCATAGGCTTGGGCTTCAAGAATGGCTCACCCATATTGGACATGCTCTGGAGTCTCTTGGCTTTGCTCCTTGATTTAGCTTTTCCTTTCTATTATATTTTGGGTTTTTTTTTCCTGGAATAAATACAGATTAAAAGCCTTTATTCACGGTAATCCAGCTTAAACTCAGCCCTCACCTCTTGAGCATCCCTAGTGCTAAAGCCCTCCCTATAGCTCTTAGTTCCTGAATGAGCCATCACTCCCCAGGTAGAATTACAGCTGTTGACAACTGTATCCTCCATCTTGTACTGTGAGTTTATTTAGCATCTTCTTCTTTTATCATTTTAATTTATTTCCTCTTGTGCATCTGCTTGTTGTGTTTGTGTCACATGGAATATTTGTGTTAAGTGGCATGTGTGTTATATGGTGTGTTGATGTGTTTATGCTGTGTGGGAGTGTAGTGCTCATGAATGGATGGGTATATGCATCCACACCAGCCCTTGGTGAAGTCAGAGCAGGATATTAAGTGTCTCTTCACTTTATTTCCTTAAAATAGGGACTCTAAAGTAGAAGCTTGACAATTCACCAATTCTGCTGGCTGATCATTGACATCTCTCATTGCAAGTACACACAGCTATGCTTGGATTCCATGTGGATGCTCAGGATTTGAACTCAGGACTTGTGGTGGCATATCACATATTTAATAAAACCTGAAAAATTGGAGAGAGAGCCCACAGTCAAATCCTAGGCAGACAGCTCAGGAATTTCTTGATCCTTGAGTATAAGGACAAACAGCTGAGATTCAATGGCACACACCTTTAATCCCAGCACAGAGAAAGCTGGGAGTGTTGACCTACACCCTTAATCAGAACTTGATCTGTTTCTGTGAGTTCAAGGCTAGCTAAGAAATAGAGTAGTTCACACCTTTAATCCTAACCTGGATGGGATAGGCTGATGAGAAGAAGGATTTATAAGTCCTGTAGAAACCCACCAAAGGCAGAAGAGACCAGGATCAAGGCTGAGGAAGTTGCAAGACAGCTGGGTGAGAATTAACTGTGGTGCTTCCTCTGATATTTCAGCCTTCCAGTGATATTTGGCTCTGAGTCTCTTTCCTTACAATACAAATTTGTACAACAAGGACCTCCTGCATGCATAACAGAAACTCTGCCCCATGAGCCACTTCTCAAGGACCTTATTGTAAAATTTTAAATCAGTTTGTTCAAATTTCTTAAGAGAGCAGGAAGGGTGGGTACCTGGTTGGACAATTGAATCAAATCATCAGTGACTTTGTCAAGAATGATATTTCCTGATTCTTTATAAACCACAGCTCTGCCATTTGCTTCTGTCTCTCTCCCTCTCTGTCTTTCTCCTCTCTCTCTGTCTCTTGTGTCTCCTTTTCCCTGTCTCTTTCAGCCATTCACTGTACACTCAGGGTGTGCCTTCTCCCATGCAGAGAACCCAGAGAGGAGCTTATTCAAGGTCAAGCATACCATGATGTGCAGAAGACACACAAGCCTCCGTTATAATGAAATCCAGTCTAGAATTTGTATAGTCAAAGAGGCAATGAGTGGACAGTGTGCACCATCCACATGCCAGGCACACTCTGAGCTAGAAGCTAGGCCATCAAAAGCTGCATTTTCAGAGGCGGAGCACTGTAGCATATAGAAGGCAAGGTAAACTGAACAAATGTATGCATTATCTAGACCATCCGTTGATACCATGGAGAAATATGCTCCAGAGAATGAGAAAGAGAAAGGGGGCAAAGAGTCCATTGCAATATTAAAGGAATTAGTCAAGACAAGTCTTACTGGGGAGGTGACACGGGAGATGATAGGTGAGGGTCAAGGGAAACTAAAGTAAGAGTCTTTTAATCACCAGGGATAGAAAGTACCAAGACTCAGAGTGTGGAACTACCACTTTAGGAAATAATGCCTCTCAAGCCTGGCCATGAGGAAGGGGCTAGAAGTACCAGGCACTAAGTCCCAGGCCAGCTGTCCTCTGGCCTTTTGTCATTGCCACGTGACTTTGTCATCTACAAAGTTTGCACTGAAAACGTGTTAGAGTCAATTAGTTAATTAATCTCAGCATATCTTAAGAAGGTCTCTGATTTTGTGTTGGGCTGCAGTCAAAGCTATTCTGACTGAGTGTCTATCTCAGGTGGTCCTTATTCACTGCCTAATCAGGAGCTCTGATAATGCCTGCTTGGTAACTTGGGATATTTCTGTGGTTCAGTCTTAAGGTCCCTCAATAATGTTCATATCCTAATCCCAGAATTACACTGTCTTCTGACATGGCCAAAAGGACTTTGAAGGTGTGACTGCAAATATATTCATGGGGAACTCAGTGTGAACCATTCTGGTGACCCTACAATTATCCTAAGAGTCCTTGTAAAAAAAAAAAAAAAAAAAAGAGGCAGGACAGTCAGAGTCAGAAGGGAAGATGCATGGAGCGAATAAAGTTTGGATTGACATGAGGCACCAAGCCAAGGAGAGTAGGGAGGCCTCCAAAAAGAAATTCATCTCCCACAGGCTCCAGGGCCTCTAGAGCCAATGCAGCCCTGCCCTGCTTTGACTGCACCCCAAAACACACTAAAACTTCTGGCCTCCAGAAAGACAAAATTGTGTTATTTTAAGCAACTAACTGTAGTAGTTTGTTACAGTAGCAAAAGAAAATAAAGCAATTTCAAAATGACTATATTTTGTTTTAAAAATACACATTCTGCTTATATAGCTCTGAGTCCCTTTTCACATACTCAGTTATCATTTAAGCCCCCCCCAGCAATTAAGAATGACTGAAGACAGTGTCTATTGATAACTTCATCTTACATATGGGACATCAAGCAGTCAGAATGTCAGGCAATAGAGAACAGTAGCAAATGATATGAGGATGTGGACAGAAGGAACATCCCTTTACACACTAATGGTTGAGTTGTACACTGGTCTAGCCAGTATGGAAGTCAACATAGATGGGTACTAAAAAACTAAGAATATTTGACCCAGCCCTGGGCGGAAGTCAACATAGATGGGTACTAAAAAACTAAGAATATTTGACCCAGCCCTGGGCATTTACCTGAAGGACTTTAACTCAACCTATCCTAGAGATATTTGGACACTAGTGTTTACTGCAGCCAGCACTTTACACTGTGACTAAGCCACAAAACCAACCTCAGTGTGCACCTACAGGGGAATAGATAAATAAAGGTGGTATATGTAGAGAGGGAATTTTTTCCCTCTGAATGAAATTATGCTATTTGCAGGAAATCAGCTGCAATTGGAGACCATGTTAAGCAAATTAAGCCAGTCTCAGAAAGACAAACACTGTTTTAAAAGCTTTCTGGTCCATACTTTCCCGTCTAGCCCCAATGTTTGGTCCCACTCTCAGCCCTGCTTAGCATCAAATAATCACACACAGGCTTACATTATTTTTATGCTGATTGACCTAGGGCCTAGACATATAATTTGCTAACTCCTTTATCTGAACTCAACCCATCTTGTTCAGCCATGCGGCTCGGTACCTTTTCTCAGAGAAGCATTTCAGCTTCTTTCCTCTGCATTGTCTCCTGGTGTCTGCATTGTCTCTCTGGCGGCTCTGTGTCTGGCATTTGTGTGTGCTCTGAGATGTTCCCAAGTTTTCTTAACCTGGTAGACCCACCCACACTTCCTGTCTGTCCTTAGCCAATCAGCTTTTAATTAAACCCATAGGCGGGACAAATATTTACAATGTCAGGAAATAGTAGCAACATAACATAATCCCACCATAAAACACTGTGCATTTCCTTCATTTGTACTTTCTCAATTTTACATAGATGCACAAGAACATATAAATATATATATATATGACATAAAAGGAAATGTATTGTTTTAACTATGTGTCTGTGTGTGGGAACATGTATGTGAATGCAGCTTTTCTTTTAGTTCAGAAATGAGTGTTGGATTCTCTGGAGCTGAACTTAATGGTGCTTGTGGTGGATGGATAATGTGGGTCCTAACCCTAACCCTAACCCTGGAAGAGCAGTGAGTGTTCTTAGCACTGAGCCATCTCTCCAGAAGCTGGCATAAGGAGACATAAAGCTAACTGTAGGAAGAAGGGAGCCAAACAGAAAAGGAAAGGTGAGGGCGCATGCTAAATATATAACACGTGCTTGTATGAAAACGTCTCAAGTAATTTTTTGAGACAGCATCTAGCTATGTAGGTAGGCCAGGCTGGCCTGGAACTCTATAGGATCGCTGCTTTCCTATGCCCTTGAGTGCTAGGTTTAAAGAATTGTGCCACCTATCCCAGCCTCGGCAAAGTGATTTTTCATAAAGTATCTGAAGTGACTGGGCAGGACCTGGTTTCTTGGCCCCAGGTTACAATAGCTCTGCAAAGTCTTGTTTACCTGTACGGACTTTGGTGAGCCTCCTAAGGCCCTTCCTGTTTTATCACTCTGTTAGTGGACACGCCTCATTCTCCCCTCATATGTACAACCTCTGAAGACACTCATCTAGTCTTGCTCCACATGAATTTGCCCTGTCTGAGAATTTCATCTAATAAAAAAAGAGACGAAAGAGACAGTCACCTGTGCCTAATGAACCTTTTTGAGGGACAAACTGGCCCTGGAAACCCTTGAGTTGTGTGTCATTGAAGAGCTTGGTTCCTCCTTCTTTTTCCTATGACTCTTGTCCTTATTTTCTTGTCTCCTTTCTATTCATTCATATCTTTGTAAGAGGCTTCAAATCCTTTGAGAATTTAGTAGCACATATTTTTTATTGTGGTTCCAAGGTTTATTCATGCCTTAACATGCATCAACTGCTCATTACTTTTTATAAGTAAATAATATTCCATTTAGCAAACGTGTCATGAGTGTATTTACCAACTAATGGATATTTGGTTCGTTTCTATCTTTTGGCAATTACAAATGATGCTGCTGAGGACACTCATGCATCAATGTCATCATACTTGATCAAAAGAGATTTAGGCTACATTGTGACTTTCAGAGCTCGGCCAGAATGAGCCATGCCCACAAGCTATCGTTCTTATAGGCCAAGTCCTGCAGTGAAATGTTGCCCCCCAAGCCCATAATTCTCAGAGGGTCTGGTGGGGTGTAAAAGCAGGAGCAGTTGGTCTATGTGGAAGGGCCATATATCATGCTCTTTCCTGAGGAGCAAGTATTAGACTTCCCACCTGATTTTTTTTTTTAAAGGCATCACAAAATAAAGGTGCACATACTTACAGAAGGCAAGACATCCAAGTTCAGTGCCTTGCTTTGTTTTCATACATTTTGTTTTGTTTACTGTAGTGGGATTATGTTAGTTGCTACTGTTTCCTGTCATTGTAAATATTTGTCTCACCTATGAGTTTAATAAAAGCTGATTGGCTAACGACAGACAGGAAGTGTGGGCAGGGTTACCAGGTTAAGAATACTAGGGAACATCTCAGAGCAGACACAGACACCAGACACAGACTCCACAGAGCTGCCAGAGAGACAGCGCAGATGCCAGGAGAAGACACCGAGGAAAGAAGTTGAAATGCTGCTCTGAGAAAACGCACCGAGCAGCATGGCTAAATAGGATAAGAGAGATGGGTTACTTTATGACTAAAGAGCTAGCAAGTTGTATGCCTGGGCCCTAGGTTAATCAGCATAAAAATAATACAAGCATCTGTGTGATTCTGTGGGACTGTGGGTCCGAACCTTGAGGATAAGCCGGAAAGGCTGATCAGAAGCATATTACATAGTTTACTGCTTGAGATAAGGTCTCATGTAGTTCAGACTAGCCAAAGATAACCTTGAACTCCTGTTCCTGCTGCCTCTGATTCCTAAGGAATGTGATCACAGGTGTGTATTGCCATGCCTTACTTTCCCATGGTTATTTTGATGCTAGAAACACAGACATGCACTGTGTTGCACTCATATATAAATATATAATAAATGACTTGTAGAGATTGCCTATGAAAATACAAAGAAATATTCCAAATGTAGTTTGATGGATAATTATTTATGTATTTTCTCCATTTACTGTAAATGAAATAACACAACTCCACTCTGAACAGGTTGGAGAGAAAGGAGTCTCAGTAACAAAAGCTCTGTAAAAAGTCATAAGAAAAAAAGTGGTTAAAAAGCTTTTAAAATATAAATAAGGGAAAGCTGGCAGCAGATGGTCACAAAGAATCCATGAAGTAAGCTTGTCATTTCATGGGAACATATACTCCACTCCTTCTTGTGAAACCCAGTCTCAGGGGTGAAACCTCACCTCCTGCCTAAACTCAGCGTGTTCTAAAGGACATGCCACCCAGAAACATGCCCAGAGACAGTAGCAGTGATAATTATTCCAACCATTGCAAGTATCCACAGCTCTCCTTCCAAATAGAGTAGAGGGTGACAGAGAGACCAGGCCTTTTCCCGTCCAATGACACAAGTTAAAAATATTGCCTGCTTCTTTAGCTAGCTCCCATCTTAGCCTTGCACATTTAAAAATACTCCCGTCAGTGGCTCTGTATTTGAAAATGTATTTTGCATCTGATAATTATGATGCATTTAAAGGGCAAAATTAGAAAGCATAAAATTAGGCTGGCAGGCCTAATTAGCCCATTCTTTTTTTTTTTAATGGATGGAATTTGGGTAACTGTCTGCTCTAGGGGTACAAAGACCCCTAATGGGAATAATGGAAATATACTGGCTTCTCTGTGGTCCCAGTCACCCAGTGAGTCAGAACTGAGGACCAACTGTGCAGTGAGGAAAGTCAGACACTGGAAGCAAAAGTTCAGATGTTCTCTTCACAAAGATCCCAGGGTCTTTACTTTACAGACTTTAATCTGTCTGTACTCGACTTCCCAGAAGTCTGATGCAGTCCCCATGTAACTTGGTTTTCAGTATAAAGATATATGTAATAACTGTGGCAACTAGAACCAATGGGTTAACCAGGATCATTGTCACTGGTGTCTGTGTGCCCCTGAGGATACATTTCCCCAGTCAGCTCTGGTTCTTCACAGTGACAGTGATGCCTTCTTTTGCACACTGAAGCTAGTTGCTCCTCCCAAAGACTCAGAAGATGAAAGAGAAACCTAAACTGGCCAGGCCATAAAGGACAACTTCCCATCATCTTTTTCTTGCTGCCAACTGGAATCTTTGCAATCCGATGCTGTAATGCTGATAAAGTTATCTTGATGGCTGCATGCAAGGAACTTGCCCTGCACCCAGACGGGTGGATTCATCCCCAACACAGTATGCAAGAGAGAGTTTTCTCTTTTCAAGTCTCCTCACAGCTCTTTGCAAGCTGTGACAGGCTCCAGGAAGCCTAGTTGAGGCACAGTAATCCCAGGTATGAGTCATTCGATGAGTCAGATATGGCTCTCTGCTTTCTTCAAATTGTGGTTAGCCTCTCAACAGAGGCTGTGTTGTTCTTTGCCCAACCGAACTGTGAAGCCCTCTGTACTCTTGGAAAGGAGACCTTACTATGTTAGGTCTACCAGATGGAAGGAAGAATGGGCAGCCCTGGCTGCAGCTACATGGAATGAAATAATGTATGTGGTATGCTCAGAGCAACAGAGAGGCCTGAGAACTACACTTGATCATAGAGTAAGATCTGAACTCTCTTATAGGGTATATCACCTCAGGCAGGTAGCACCTCCAAGTTGCAAGACACTATAAAATATTTATTTATTCAAAGAGAGCTGAATATGAACCAGAAGCACATTCTCCTGCATAGATATAAGGCAATGTTTGAGGTCACATTTAATTGTTACAAATATCAGCTTCAGCACTATCCATGTGACACCTGTGATTACAGAAAAGTCTTTTGAGTCACTAATAAAGGGTCAAAATTCTGGCATTTTGAACATTTAAAAAATCTTCATTTAAAAGTTAGTCTAATTTCTAACTAGAGAACAGATAACTAGACGGTGTGGCAGATTCATTTTAAAATCAGCTCTGAGAAGAATGCATTTGCCCAGAGTGCATCAGGATAACAAAATAGTAACTGTGGTAAAAACAAAAAGTAGAGAGGGGGAAGAGAGAAAGAGAGGCTTATCTAGAGACCATATATAAATACATAACCACACACATGTCAGAATAGGAAATAAAACAACTACAGGAAAGTCTGAGAAGGAACCTTGTGAGGCATCTAGGCTCCCTGCTTGGGGACTCTCCCTCTGTAGAAAACATGGCTTCCTACTCCTTGTTTCTTGAGACAAAAGTCCACACAGGAGCACAAATGATACTGAGGAAAGAAAAAAGAAGAAAGAGAGCAAACGTTTCCTGCACTGTAAGCTCTGCCTGCCCGCTGCTGCCAAGCTGAGCACACCTGGTATTTCAGAGCCTGTGTTTGACCCTCCCCGCCAACATACATGCTAAGAAGTTACAGGGCTGGGGCTCTGAGCCAAGCAGGGGAGACAGGGGAGAGCAGGAACAAGGGGGAAGAGGGCTGCTTGCAGACTAGACTGTTAAATTGACTTGGACGAGGTCCCTTCCATTCCTCTCTGCATAAAATAGTTGTCTATCTCAGATGGATTACCACAAACTCCCAAATAGAGCCCTTAAGTGCTGTTTACACAGTGTGCTAATTGCAGTAATGGAACTCACCCCTAGCTGTCCCTCAGCTTCGGCCCAGTCTCCCCCATGAGCTTCGTTAGTAGTCCTATTTGTGGCTCTTTCACTCAGCCCCCAACAATGAGCTAAGTGGGAAATATGTAATTATTCATTTTATTGCTATTGATGCCGCTGATGCTAACTGGCCATTGCCAACTGGAGTTTTTCAACATGCTATTCAAGAAGAGTTGATCTGTCTGGAGTCAGAGTGACCTTACAGGACTGGCTTGGTATTTGCTACCATAACAGCCTTGTGTACTGATGACCCAGAAGGCTGAGTTCACACTGAAGAACATATCTCTTTGTCATCAAAAGTGTCTCATTGGCTCCTAATAGACTTGATTTGAGTTTCCCCCCCCCCAAATTAGCAGCAGGAATAATAGCCCAGTAGTTCTCTCAAGTAATTGTCTACAGCTTGGTCAAATGCACGTAAGTCAAGGTCAACGAACTACTCAGCATGCTTGGGCCATGACCATGAACTGCTTGTGAATGTTCAGTGGTGACTTATTTATGATGCATCTCATTCAACAGCCTTTATCCTTTAGGCTGTTGATCCCTTCAGGTTTCTGTCTGGATTCTAATTGAAGGCAAGACCAGTTTCTCCTGGCCTGAGACTTTGGCCCTGTCCCCATTTCTGGTTGATTTTTGTAAGCCACCTGTCCCAAACTTACCAGCTTAAGCCAACACAAACTCACTTTCAATGTTGGGCATTCCTATTCTCATGTGTGTCTCATTGGGCTAAACTCAAGTGTTGGCATATCTGTGTTCTCATCAGAGGTTCTCAAGAAAATTGTCACTATCTTGCTCTTTCAGCTTCTAGAAACTTCTTGCATGCTTTCCATTCTGGTTACATCTTCTGTCTTCACAGTCAATGAGGGTGGGGCTAGCTGGCCTTCTACTACAGCACTGGGACTTTTCCCTTCTGCCCTGTCTTGCACTTTTAAGCACTCTCCTGATTACACTGGACCCACCCAGGTAATCCAGGATAATCCAGCCTTCTTAAAGTCAGGTAATTAGCCACCTTAATTCCTTCTGTGACCTTAATTCCCATGGTCCATGTGACTTAGGTGGTAGAGCGTAGGAGGTGGACAAGTCCAGGGTCATTATTTTGTCTGCTGCAGTACCTTGTCTTCTGAGCTTCTCATCTCAGCCCGGGGTTTCCAGTCTTCAGAACAACACCTTTCAGAGGGAATTTTGCATCTTGGGATCTCAATATTCATAGATAAAAGTACTATGCACATATGTCTATGTGCATTCCGATAGACATACTACCAAAGCTTACCTTATAAAATGAACCCAAATAAAAAAATATTAAAATTGAAGTCTTTCATACTGCAAATACTCATGTATGTATTCAATCTACCAATAGGAAGATTAAGTTCTAGCTCAGAGATGCCATAATTGTATCATGCCTGGACTCCAGAGGCAGACAAGGTTGATTTCCTGCTTAGCTTCATTGCCATTTCATGGTACTCTTAGTGAGACACAATCACCTCATATCTTAAACAAAAATAGATTTATCTAATTAACAGCTACCAGAGGCTGAGCATATGCTCCAAATATAGTTTAGGGCAGTGGTTCTCAATCTGTGGGTCATGATTCCTTTGAGGATTGCATATCAAATATTTACATTAGAATTTATAACACTAGCAAAGTTACAAGTATGAAGTAGTGACAATAAAATAATTTTATGGTTGGGGATCAGCACAACCTGGGAAACTGTATTAAAGTGTCACAGCATTAGAATGGTTGAGGATCACTAGTCTAGGGTATAATAATTCTCAAAATCATATGCCCGTGTCACCTCTTGTCTTTGAGGTTAGCAGATTAGACAAAAAAATGAGAGTCCTAGGCATTATTGCTACTTTGAAGAAGCTCTGTTTGAATCTGTAATTGATGTCAGAGAAGAGCTACTTCAAGGAGTTATTGGATACAAGCAAAATATATTATAATGAAGCTCTGCATAGTGTAAACATTCAATAAATACAAGTGGATAATTTATTTAATCAATAAATTAAAGATGTCAAAATGATGAGGAGAAGGAGGCATTCTCATAGAGTGAAAGACATATGTAAAGGTCCAGAGGCCTAAGTGAAATTGCTCATTTGGGGTTTATAAGCAGTTCCATGGGGTCAGATGAAGTCTAACAATGGCTATAGGCAAGGGCCTGCAGGCTGGGGCTGAGGATGCCTCAAGTGATCAGCACAGACATACTTACTAGTTCACTGCAGCTTCTTTCCCATTCACTCAGCAAAATGATGCCCAATTGAGGCGTATATAAAAACAACATATTCCTGGGACATGTACACTAATTGGATGCATGTATTACATACCATGAGGTTGACAGAGATGTTTTGGACTTACGTTTATAAAAACATATACTCATAATCCAAGTCTACACAGGTATAGGCCTGAACATGTACATATAGAAACAATACATCATTCATTAACCATGTAGTCAAACATACTAAAACACAGAGAGAAGCTTTTGTGTACTCATGTATATGCAGTATGCATGCTTACTATGTGTTTACAAACATGCATATATTTCTGCAACACACAGTGCTAAGAATTAAAGACACATTAAAAAAATACACACCACACTCATTGTCCGTGGTTATACATGAAACACTAAACTGTATAGGCTTTCTGACATTCTTCCTAGACATACACATTCAAACATCATATAGTATACATACATTCTCACCATTTACATGCACAGGAAATTTTATACATACACACACATTCATTGAGAGCACGGACAGTATATTATGCTAAATTACACACACACACACACACACACACACACACACACACATACACACACACACACACACACACTAACCAAGCATGCAAACTTCTTTCTGGAATGTGTTTGGGTTCTGAGGCAGGCAATCGTTTGGCCTGAGGGAGATTGGAGGAATTCTCTCAGCTACAGCAGGCAGAGCAGCTCTGAGACCAGTTTGCATTACACAGCTGTGCTCTCCCTCCCTCCCCTGAGGAAGCGCAGCTCAGAAGCAGCACCTTGATTGCCCCTAAACACCCAACTTCTATCTTGTTTCCAACCCAGCTCTACTGGTGTCTCTAGAGCTTGTGACAAAGCGATGTCATACAGAAGCATTGCTGGGTCTTTTGCAAGAGTCGTCCATGTGAGACTGCCCGCCCCACCCCTCCCTTCCAAAGGAACTGGCAGAAAGCCAACCCAGCCCAGAGTGAGTGGGCAAAGCCATGCAAGAGGGTGCTTCTGGCACTATGAGAGCCTCATCAGTGTGCTCCCAGGGGCCCTGTTTGGGTGATGAGCCCAGGCTGCACTTGAGCTCAGCAGTGAGGAGGCCTGAACAGCATCTGCTGGGCCTATCTGAGGCTAGTCAAGCACATCTTCCTCTTCTGCCGGGGCTCATCTAGGAATTGTGTTCCAATGAGCTGGAACCCTATGCTCTAGCCTGAAGTTCTGACACGTTGTTTCCCAGCAGCTGCCGGCAAGGAGCAAGTGACCTCCATCTGGGTTAATGAGTGCAAGACTTACCACGTGCCTGCTGTGCAGCTTCAGTTCATTGTCCTGCTCCAAGGAACTCATAAACAAGGGCATGCTTCATCCTAGGTGGATGACCTCCTCATTGGAGACCAGTCTTTACATTTTTTCAAAAGGAGCCTCAGCAGATGAAGCCCAGGATCCTGGTTTTTGTTGTGAGAAGAAAAAAAAAAAAGAGAGAGAGATCTTATCCACAGAGCAAGCTAGTGGAGGGCTGTTCATAATGTGTGTCAGATGTTACACAGGGCTCTCACTCTTAGGAGATTTATGGAAAATTACTCCAAACCTTAATCCCATATCCTTGGAAGAACCCAGAGCTATCTGAGAATTGCTGTCAATCCCAGACATTTATTTTCTCATATTTTTCTTGGCTTTTAAATTCACAAAGTACCTGGTGTGACTTTACCTCCATCAAAAGTAATAAAAATCCCATTTCTTGGGCTAGACAGATGGCTTAGTGGTTAACAGTACTGAATGCTCGTCCAGAAGCTCCAGGTTTGATCCTTAGCATTCTTAGCCATCTTTAACTCCAGTTCCAGGGGATCTGATGCCTTCTTCTAGCTTCCAAGAGAACCTGACATGCAAGTGAGGCAGAGAGATACATGCAGGTAAAATACTCATGCACATAAAGATTTTTTTAACCTATTTCTTAGAAAATTTTACAAACAAAACTTTTCTATATTAATTGTAGTTTAATGATTTTACTCAAAGGTTCTTGGCCACAGGAAGGGCCTATAACCAGACTCTAAGTACCTCACAGGCCTCCACTCTACACATAGTCCCACATTCTTCTTCCTTTTCTCTCATGAGTAATACACAACTCTGCCTTACATAAGCCCACATAAACTTATGCTGGGGAAAATCAGTTGCCATCACCTATCCCTAAGAGACATTTTTAATATTCTTTTTCTCCAAAGTGTGGGTATCTTCTTATAAGAAATTGTCATGACAGATGCCAAATATATATATATATATATATATATATATATATATATATATTTCCTACAGTGTGACATCATCAAGCTTTGTCTCATCAGGAAGCTCCTGAATATAGGCAGATAAACATTACTTAAGTGACACGGGGCCATTACCCAACTAAAGAGGAAGAATAAACAAGACTTGAAGGTTGAGTATGATTCTTGGGCTAGATCTGGCCTTGGGAAGACAGATGAAGCTGGAGTGAAAAGCTACTACCTCAGGTGGATGCCTCCCAGACCCCAGAAACTCTATATCCCTCTGATAGGTTTAAGCATGTCAAATGTGTCCCCAGGAGTTCTCTTTTAAGAGGCCTAGTGTTTTTGTTCCATGCTGATAACAAAGACCTGAGCCACTCTATCCACTCCCATTCCTTGGTCACTGGTTTCTCCAGGCCAAGCTGGTCAAGCCAGTGTCAAGGTTACAGACTTCCTTGGAAGTGTTGACTATGGGCCATTCATGCATAAAAATGGTTTCTTCCAGCAAAGTTTGTTTCCCCTCAAAGGCCTGGGGATGGTGTTCCAGGCTCGAACGATTCATTGGCTCTAAAAACACTCATTCACCCTTCTCCCCAACTTTGACAAAGTAGCCATCCTTTGGCTCCAAGCCAATGCTGGTTCTATATAGAAAGCTTGGGAAAGGTATCCTGGGCAAGATTCTGTATGTAAGACTTTGGGCCCCAATCCTAGTACAGAATCTCATATGAAGGTGTGCTGACTTCCATCAAGAATTCAAATGCCATCCATCTAAACTGGAATCTGAGCCTTCTCCAGCAGACCACCCCTTTTAGAATCTCTAAAAGCATTTACCAACATTGAATTTTTTAAAACTATGCTAAGCATCACACTAATTGGTTTGGACAACTGTCTTCCAATATTTTAGAAACTTCTAGGAAAAAACAACTTTGGTCATATAAAAAAAATGCATTTTTTAAAAGAAATCTCAACATCAATTGAGGACTCCAGATTTAAATTTTTTAGTGATTTAAAAAAAAAGAAAGAAAGAAAGCTATCCATAAGGCGGGAAGATGGCTTGGTTGATTAAAAAAAATGCTTGCTATACATGCATGGGAACCTCAGTCAACTCTAGCACCATGTAAAACTTGATACAGTAGCATGTATCTATGAAGGCAGAGACAGGACACTTGCCAGCTAGCCAGTCTAGCCAATCTGGAACTACTGGATCAGTGAGGAGTTCTGTCTCCAAAAATAAAGTAGGTGACTGGAAAGATTGCTCAGTGGCTAAGAGGTCTCACTACTCTTGCATTACACTGGAGTTCAGTTCCCATCACCCATATGAAGTGGGTCACAACTGCCTGGAAGTCCAGCACCAGGAGATATGCACCCTCTTCTGGCCTCCTCAATTACACACATGCATGGACCCATGCATGCACACAGATACACAAACACTACACACACACAAGTATATATATAAATTTAAAATAAGAATAAATATTTAGAAGTGAATAAGGTGGAGAGAGATTGAGGAAGGTGCCCAGTGCTGAACTCCATGTCCCTGTGCATACAAAGCCATCAACCTGACCTAACTGGGCCTCCCATGGATTGTGAATCCTATGAAATTATACTACTTACTGGCTTCATGGAATGGTTGGGAGTATTAAATAAGGTGATCATAATTACAAAGACAGCACTTTCTAAGGCATCACCTGACTCCCCTTTCCTGGAGCTTAGGGAGTAAGAGCATCTGCACAGACGTCTTGAAAAAACTGAGCAAAGAGCAGCTAAATAGCTCAAGTTCACACAGCTAATAAAAATCATATTATGAGGCAAATTAATAAGGCAATAAGATCACAAAAGGTGAACACTCAACCAACTTAGAGGCACAAAATGCTTTAGTAGTTTAAAACCACTTTGGAAAACATGTGTATTAATTGGTAATAAGTGTGGTAATGAAGAAGCTAGTATATCTATTCAGCAAGAAGCCTGCCCATGGATGTTTCACTGTATCATTCCTCAGTGAAACTACTTCCTGAGACAGAAGGTCAGACACCTGCAGATGACCTTAATGTGATCTTGTGCTTCCTCCAGGAAGGCGATGACACTTATTTGTTCAACAAATATATTGATTCAGGTCCTCTCTGGGGGCAGTGCAGTCAGTTGAAGCTAAAACTGATAAGGGAAAGAAATTTGGAGCTGGGAGAGTAGTCAATTATGACCCTTGCCTAGCATGTGGAAAGCCATACTAGGCTTCAAGCCTTAATATGCATACACAGACAGAGAGGGGGGAGGGAGGATGGAAGGGAGGGAGGGAGGGAGACAGAAGAGACAGACAGATAGACTTGTGCAGACCAAAGCAGGAGATCATGGTCATTTATCATTGCTCAGGTGTTAGCAACGTTTATCATTGCGCAGGTGTTAGCAATGTTAGAGCCAAGTGACTCTTTCTGGAGTTTTGCTTTATTCATCATACACTCGCTAGTATCCCTGAACCCTACCCGCTGTACTCCCAAGATGTCACAAGCAGAAAGTGTCCAGCCTTGCCAAATACCTCAGGAGTCAGAGCAACTCAAACTGGCAATTGTGCTATGGAGAAAAGATGAAGTCGTTAATCTGAGACAGTTGCTGGTCCAAGGACTCAGAGGACTTGCCTTAAACCCAGTTTCTGGTGGAGGAAACACTTAGGTGGAGGCAAAGACCATGGAAGGGCTGATTGCTCAGAAATATCATTTTGGAGGCAAGGGAGATTAACTCTGGAGACACTCTGAGAGACAGAGGGAACAGTGTGAGCCAAGAGGTGAGTGGAGGCCGAGGTGGAATTCTGGCTCAGTGTTGTTCATCATTCACACCAGGATTCTGGATAAAGACTAGTAAGCAGTTGGCAAAATGGAGGAAAAGCGACCAGACTCTACCCTTCAGAGGGCTTGAGTGATGGGCCCAGATTGTAGCACAAAGATAAGAACAGATGTAGTTTTAATTGAGGAGAAGAAAAAGAGAGGAGGTAAGGAAGAAGGAGGACTAGTGGAAGAAGAATAGTACAGTCTGTGTACCCAGAGTTCCCTGGGGGGATGGGGATTTTGAAGGCTTTGGGTAGCATCAGTACTTCCCATGCTTGTTACTGTATGCGTACACAGGACTTGCTGAAGAAGCACAGATTCCTGGCCGCACCCTCAGAGGTTCTCTAGTCACCCACTTCTAAGAACAATCCATGGTTTCCAGAGCCATAGGTCAATTAGTAGAGATATTGTATCCAGGGCAGAAAGGTGAAACCTTCTATGCTGTTTTGACAGCTGGTGTTCCAGGAAAAATGCTAAACATTCTATGTTAAGGTATCCTGGGAACCTTTGCAAGGTCTTAAGTGAGGGTTGAGAACCTAGATGGTGAGGAAAGAGAAGAAAATCTGGCCAAGAAAAAGGGAAGATATAGGAAAAACTGAAGTGCTGTTTTCAAATAGCAGAGACTTGTTGTGTGTGTGGCAGAAAGGTTTTAATTCTGGCTTTTTATCCAGAGTCAATTACAATTTAGGTAAGATAGAGTCAGATGTCGTGTGACTCTATTCTTGAGAAGATAAAAACAAAATTCAGCTCACTCCAGACAGGGAACAGATAACAGAAAAAGCAAGGTAAGACACCTCTCCATGCAAAGTCGAACTTGATGAATCAACGAGTCTTTTGGAGATAGTTACATAAATATGTATTTCACGAATTCCATTTAGTATATAATAAAATCCAGAGCCAGATATTAATGGAAAGCTGGAATATCAGAGAGACAGGGAACAAAACCAAAGCCAGTTCTCACCCAGATAACTCCTCAGGCTGAATGGGGTAGGTCCTATCTCCATGAGTCCTCAGACTGACCAGGACTGAAGGCAAAGGGAATAATTTCTGCTTTCTCCTGCCTTATCTTTTTTTCCCCCCACACAGATATTTCAATTCCCAGATCAACTTTCCTAGAATTAAAGGTGGGTGTCATGACCCACTGCCTGGCTCTGTTTAGCCTTGTACTTACAGAGATCCAGAAGATCTCTGTGAGTGATGGGTTTAAAGGCATGTTTCATCATTCTCTGACCTTCATGGCTTGGCTCTGTGGATAGCTCTGTCTTCTGGTATCTTCTGATATTCCAGACTGTTTTTATTAAATATACAATATATCACCAGAAATATGGATCAGGGATTACTTACAGGAGCAGAAATGAGGCAAAGATGGCTATCTCACCAAAAGCCCATTCCAACATGAGTGACAGTTCATGAAAGCCAGAAAACAAAAGCATAGCATACTACCTGCAGGACCTCAACAGGTTGGACTTTTCTAGGTAGCTCAGCTATCTGAGCCTTTTCCAGGGACCTTGACATGTCTGAGAATGTCTCTCAGCAGTCTTTACTGCTTATGTATGCTTGATAAAGGAGGGTCTTGGTGAATCTGGTTAGTTTCAGGGACTTCCCAAAACCTTGAACTGCTTACTTTCTAAGTCTAACAAGATTCCCTGTGAGGATGGCCTATTTCACCTCCCTTAGAATATGCTGCACCTTCAGAAAGGTTCTATATTAGAAGGAGTGTCAAGGATGCAGGTTGTGACTAGACAGGGTAACGTCTTGTACCTATTGCATATCCAGCAGCGGAGTCCTGGTGTAACCTATGTATGTCATTTAAAATATGTCAGCAGCCATACTATAAAAAACAAAAAAGGGACACTAATTTGAATAAATACTATTTGCCATAATATATCTAAAATGGAGCCCTTTGTGATATGATCAGTACAAAAAGCATAAATGGGAGAATAATTTTCTTTTTGCTCAGGGCTGTAAACTGGGTTGGAGTTTTACATACATACCAAATCTATCTATATGGGTCACCTAACAATGTGGCTTGTACTTCTTGCTCTGGACAGCTAAGCACTAGCACTACTTACTATCAGGAAGTGAATGGTACCCAATTTTTGTCACACTGTCACCATCCTTAAGAAAGCTCATATCTCAATTATTTATTTCTCTCTTAAATTAAAATGAATGCATCATTAATTTTATATGTATCTTGAGAATTTCCTGACAGCCTTTAAGGTATGTAGAGGCAGCCTGAGGCATCCTAAACAGAAGTGACATCAGGACTAAGGAGATTCCATTCAACTCAACTTAGCCTAAGAACATCCCCAAAATGATTGACTGGCTCACATTTTGGGAAAGCCAATGAAGGTACTGTCCTCTGGCATGCTGGATACTTTAATTGTACTCATGTCACCAGGGTCTGTTCCAGTGGCCCCAGATGTACTTACCTCAGAGTGGCCTTCATGCTTTTCCTGGATCTGCCTGATAAAGATATATGGGTCCTTCAATCATTAGTTTTAAGTTTTCCTTAGAGTGAGAAATCCCTCGAGACAAACTCATTATTTCCAAGAATTCCATACATGCTAGAGACAAGTCTGATTGTTTTGGATCAGCAAGGTATGCTTGTTACAGAATCCACATGTTGCATGACCTGCATTTAGTCTGAGTTGAGTCATTCTGGGAGCCAGAAGAGCAAGATCAGTCCTAAACATGCTCCCACCTCAAGAATAGCATTCCCAGGCCACACAGGTATTGTGAAAAGCGCTGCCATCACTGAGGTGGGTAGCTGAGTAGAAGCCAGCTGACCATGATGTCCAAGATTAGGGCAAACGCCTCTGGGAAAGGTCATGGTGGACTTTGTGGAGGACAGCCGAGCTAGCTCTAAACTGAGTATTAAGGCTGGAATGAGAGCCTTTGTTTGCTTCTGAGCAATGTACCTAAGAAGCCTTGTCTTGGGGCTGGTAAGAAAATGTAGGCAGTAAAGTGCTTGCCATATGTGTATAAAGATATGGGTTTGATCTCCAGAACTCATAAAAAAATCCAGGTATGATACTTTGTACCTGCAATCCCAGCATTGGAGAGGCAGAGACAGGTGGGTCCATAGGGCTCGTTGGACAGTCAGCATAGCCTATTTGGTGAGTTCCAGGCCAGTGAGAGACCCTGTCTCAAAATAAAGAGTACCTAAAGAATAATACTTGGGTTTTCTCTACCAGCCATATACATGGGCATACAAACACACACACATGCACACACATACATGTGCATGCACCCACACATGCACATGCAAGTATACACATGCAGAAGTGCACATATACAGACACAGGTACCTGCACACTCACATGCACACACATGCATACATACACACATGAGTACATGCATGAGATTTTTTTCCCATGTGGCTGAATTTTGGGAACATTCAGATATTAGAAAGAGGTATCAGAATTTAAATTCTTAATAGCTAAATTTCTGAGAAATATTTGATCAGACTGCGCTTCTTTTCTTGGTGACTCTATACCCACGATGGTGTTAGGCTCCATGCACATCACAGATGCAAAAATCCAAGAGGAGCAAAATCACATGTCTGCAGATACGTGGACAGTAAAAACACAAAGACCACTCTTTACCCTATCTCCAAGCTTTGCTTGCAGCCTCTACCCTGTTGTACATTCCAGTTTATCCAGAAATCCAGGGTTTTTTCCTCCCCAGAGTTAGTGCTTTCTCTGTCCAGACGCAGCCGAGTGTTTGCAACACCCAACATTCTAGACAGAATTGTTACTTGATGTCTGAAATCTCATCAAGCACAAAGATTTTAGCAAAAGAGAGTTAAGAAGGTCAGAGTGGTCTCCAACAAAGACTGGACAAACTACAGAATGCTTATGAGCAAATGGCCATTATTTGTGTAAAATGATTTTTTATCTCAAAGTAAAAAGTCACTTAGAAAGAACAAGGAGCCAGAATATTACACACTGTGGCAGCTTTACCCAACAAGGCACCAAGGTTCTTTGTCTAATTTGCAGGCTCTTGCTCATTTCTCAAGAGTCCCAAACCCAATAGATGTCAGCACATATTGCTGTGTTCTACCACTTTGAGTTTTGATGCTGAGGTGAGGTTGGGGTGGCAGGGTCTCTCTTCTACCTCATTGTAGGATAAATGTATGGAACTTGGGTCATGAGGCTTGGCACAGAGCCATTTTAAAAACCAAGTTACTTAAAAAAAAATGTGTGGTAGTGCTGGTGGTGTGTGCATGTGTGTGTGTTACATTCCCATTTGTGATAAAATACCATGATCAGGACAGCTTATAAATGGAAGGGATTATTTAGGCCTATGGAATAAGAAGCCATCATGGCAGGGAAGCATGTCACATCAACTGGAGCAGGAGGATGAGGACTCATATCTTGAATCACAAACTGGAAGCAGAGAGTAAACTAGCAGCCAAAAAATTTAAACTCAAAGCCATCTCCAGGCACACACTTCCTCCAAGAAAGCCACATAGCACGTGTGTGTGTGTGTGTGTGTGTGTGTGTGTGTGTGTGTGTGTGTGAGTGTGTGTGTGTGTGTGCATGTGTGTGTATGAATGTGTGTATATGTGCATGTTGTATGAGTGTGTGTATGTGTGTGAGTATATATGTGTGTTTTTATGCGTATTATTAGAAATTTCTCTTCCCTGAGAGACACTGGTCTCCTCTACTGGAGGGACACTGACTTATTAAAATCTACATCTCAATCCAGAATGTGAAGAAATGCATGGTTTTTGTAATAATAACACAAAAAATAAACAAATGGGCAAAGATAAAGAGACATCTCCAGCTCATCTGCAGGGGACTTTGGTCCCTAAATAACAATATTTTATTGAAGCCATTTGCAGTCAGCTGCATGCTCGGCACCCCATGAGGTCCTGGAATGTGGGTTTCAAACACTGCCATGTGATTAGTTATGTTAACAATCGCTCTTCTACCTTCTCACATCACATAAACAGACTTAAGAGTGTTCCTAAGCAAAAAATGGCTTCTTGCAAGTCATGCTATATGTATTGAAGGTCCTAAATCATACAAACTCCAAGTCTAGGAGACTCCTCATACTCTGAATTTGAGATCGAGAATCTGCTTGTCTCTTTTCAACATGAAAACAAAACCAAACTTGTTGTCTCTTGGCCTTTTAACTAAAATAAATACAAACTAGGGCTCATCTCAAGGCAGTTCCCCATATGACCTCATCTCTGCCACCTGAAACATGAAAACTGGAGTCAGGAAGTGATCAAAGGCAGGCCCCCAGCATCACCTCCTAGCCCCGCTGAATCAGAAGCAGTCAGGCTGGGCAAACTCCCTTATTAAAAGAAGGCTCCCATTTGGACCCACCAGCCCCTTTCAGGGAAGGATGTTAATCTCATCCTAACCCTGTTTTGTAAATACAAAGCCTGGCTCCCAAGTTCCAGGGAGAGCATATTTCCCAATAAGGAGGGAAATAGCATTTACAGGAAGGTCTGAAAGGCCCCTTCAGCAGCCTGCATTTTTGTAAGCCCTGTATGAAACCTGGGCATGTGGGCATGACTAATGGATCCACCTAATTAAATTTTTACAGCATTCCAGGGCTGGAGTGTCAAATGTTTGCTTCCAGCTTGTCTCCTTGTAACACTGTCAAGTAAGTCTCCACCCCACCTCCTCCTACACACACCTTTTTTTTAAGGGAGGTAGGCCGCATTCCAGTGTGGTAGGAAACCAGAATTTGGCATTTGGGAAGATGGAATTTGAAAAGACAGGTTGATCTCATGCCTCCTATGGACTTTGGGGAAAGCGGTTTCTTGAGGGTACTCTGTTCGACTCACTTTCCTATCACTTAATGTTTAGCTGGCTTCTACAAAATAAGGGGGCATTTGATTAGACCATGTGATTGTCTCCTCACTGAAAGGAGAAGGCGTATCACAAAATAGGTAGACAGTTTAAGGATGTATTCAACACTGCTCAGCAAACAGAGAACCGCTTCAAAATTTGAGGTTGATATTTCAGAGTCTGGGCAGTGGCCTTCTCACTGATATGTTGAATTGTCTTCTAAGAAATAGATGCTTAAGTTTGATATATGTCAATCAATCTCTGGATGCTTTCTAAACTACAGATTCTCCAGGTACTGTCCATATATCATAAACAATAGAATCACCTGGGGAGCTTGTTGATATGCATGTTCCTGGACTGGACATCAAATCCTATCAATCAGAATTTGCAAATGGAGCCAGGGAGTTTAGAAGACTGACTACCCACAAGATTCCTGTGGACCCACAAAAGTTCTTACCTTCCAAAGAGCCCAAGATGCTTCTTAAAGACTGAGACTTAGAAGAATCCATCCCAGTTCCCTGTCCTGTTCTCAAGCCTGCCTGCCCCTTCTACACAGTGTTATACAAATACACAAGTAAACTCACATGAACAAGGAACCTGTACTTATTTATACATACTTGTACCTAGCAAACACTCACATTTGGTGGTAAATCCTGATTCCCACATTTTCTAAAACAAAATATTATACCTCAGCTTTTGTTGGGACAAATGTTCAACCCATCAAAGATGTCTTTTCTAATTCATCTTATGGGAAAATTACTAGCCACAAGCTTCTCAGGAAGCCTTCTCGCTCCCAGCCCTTCATCCTAATGGGTTAACCTCCCCATGCCATGAAAAAAATGGTTGACTAGAGTCAGAAATATATGATGCAATGATGCAGATTCCTTGACAGCTATTCCTCCTGACCCTGGTCTGAGGACCAGATGAACTCATCACCATACTGAGTCAAGTAAATGTACTTTGTAATCAATGGGGCTTCCGAATTTGGAGCTCCCCATAATGTCTACAGAGAGCTGTCTCTTTTAGACAATTAACATGACCCAACTGTATCTGAAGCTTCTTTTCCATAAACCGAAAGTCTATGGAGATGAAAAGAGCCCATGTGGGATATGGCCAAGGTCATAAGCCAATAATCAGCAGCCATGGACCAATGATTTGCTTGGCACAAAATGTCTATTCAACACACTAAAAAGTTCTCCTTCTGCATCTTGTCCTTTCCATCTATTGGCTGAGAAATTCCATGTCCTTTGCTTAACCTCTCAGAACACCAAGCTTTTCACAGGCCTAAAAGCAACACTGCCACTGGACTCAGAACTCTTGGGACAATTTTTATGTGTTATAAGAACCTGGGCAAGGGGAATCCTGAAAAGGAGACAGGAGACTTTCCTTCCTGTGCTTCTCTGAAAATAGAAGATCTCTTTTAAGGAAAAGCCAAAGCTGATGCTTCTCCTCTAGAGGAAACTTCAAAGAAAGAGAAGGGACCAGGGTAAGGACATCACTGTTAGAGAAGATGAATCTGGTACCTGTGAGATCTATCAGCAAAAATAGTAGGATTCTGTTTTCCATGTTCCCTGAGCTGAAGGAAACCTCATCCTGCTTACAAAAGTCTTGGGATTTGATATACACCACACAAAAGGAAAGGGCTATTTTCTCCTTGAATTTGAGCCATTCTTTCTGAGAGGCTTTTCTTTCTTGGGTAACAAATAACCTTTGAAATTGGTGACATGGCTTCAAATACACATCTTTGGACCTAGCAAAGTCCATTTTCTTAACTTTGTGTTCTTGAAAAGGCGGCTTAATCTCTCAGAATTTCTGCTTGTTCCTTAAAAATACATAAATATAAACGAGCAAACAAATAAGTAAATAAAGAGAAAGACCAAGGAGACAGCTCAATAGATAGAAGGGCTTGCTATACAAACCTGAAAAGCGCCATTTATACCCCCAGAACATGTGCTTTTGTTTTGTTTTTGTTTTTGTAAGACAAGCTGGATGTTAAATCATTGGTAAATAAGCTACAATCCATATAATCACAGAGGTTAGGTATAGAGTAAGGGACTAGGGGAGAGGGAATAGAACACCCCAAGAAGGAGAAATAAAGCAGATAGTTAAGGCTGGACAGGAGCTGGGGAGACTTGAATGGGAAGGTCAAACAGAGGGGGTGAAGCAAGAAAGTACAAGAAGGCACAGCTAAAATTTAGGGCCATATAAGGGATCATATAGGAGCCCAGTACAGTAGAAACATCATATATATTGAATAAAGAAGGGGTTATGTCTAATAGCGTTTGGGAACACCCAAACAACCCAAGCTATTATTAAGGGTATTGCTGCTCTCCACAAACTGGCAGTAAGACCCTGTTCGGAAGATGATACCTACACAACTCACTGAACATAGAGAAGTCCAATGCTGCCAATACAGGAGCCTCCACCCCTGTGGATAGTGCTCATGTTACTGGAAGGAACTCTGCTAGGCACCAAAGGAGAAAGGAACACACTAAGTACAAACCTTCAAAGACAATAGAGACCTGCCTGCAAGATGTGCTGGTATACTAGTAGCTCCAAGCCTGTGTGAGTAACCAACTAAGATCGGGTTTGATTCAAGGCCCACTCCACAAAATGGAACCTGTATCTGATGCTGTTTGGGTGTTCAAGAACCTGAGACTAGATATACCAGAAGCCTAGATGAAAACCAAATACTGATGCTCTGCTAAAGGAATATAGCAATAAAATGACTCACAGAGCAGTACCTGAGAAGTTTCCCCCTATAACAGATGAAAGCAAATGCAAAGGCTCATTGACAGAAACTATACAGAGAGTGAAATTTCTTAAAACAGTCAGCCCTAAATGGGATGTATCTATCAACTCCCTCATTCAGGGAACTCTGAAGAAAAGGAAGTAGAAAGATTGTAAGAGCCTTAGGGGATAGAAGACACCAAGGTAACAAGGCCTTTTAAACACAACACAATCCACATACATATAAATGAAGAGACTGCACACTCATACACAGGACCTGCATGGGTCTGTACCAGATGGGATCACAGAACCAAAAGGAGAAGTGGACACATGAAACAGAGGTTTGCTCCAAAGGAAACAAGCTACTCTTAAAGCTAGGCCGCATGCCCAGCAATAGTTGGCCAGGAGCAAATGAACTCAATGGCATCTTTGGAGGTTCTTTGTCTCATCGTGTTGACCTAGTGAATTCTTTTTAACTTATTTGTTTTTCTTAAACGTCACAGGCTCTTTGCATATATCTTATGGCTTTTATCTTTGTGGTTTTTATAGGATTCCTGTATATGTGAGCATCTGTGTCTATGCATCTATACATTTTCTTTACACTTTTTCTTTGGCTCCTTTTCTTCTCTATATTTTGTTCTATTAATATTTGTTTGTTTTCATTTTATATTATTGTGCTTTATTTTATTATTATCCTTTAGACACCTGTTTGTTTTCTAAGGAGAGACAAAAAGGGTACCAATATGGATGAGAAGAGAGGTAAAAAGAACCTGGCAGGAGTAGAGGGAGGGGAAAACATTACAAGAATGAAAGTCTGTCTCAGGAAAGGCAGACACACACACAGGTATATGTCTGGGCATACACACACACATACAGAGAGAGAGAGAGAGAGACAGAGAGAGAGAGAGAAATAATAATAATTAGTGTCTGCTCCCTGGAAGGTTTTCATGGAATTGCAAACCTAATGCTTTCTTGTGTGTCTAACTAACTATTCGAATTAAGGAGGAATGGGGCTTCCTAGGGCCTCTCGGCCTCTTTGTCTTCCTCATTCTCCTACAGAAATTAGCACTGTTTCTAGAAGTGACCCCTGACTTAACTGTTGGGTGGAGAATATGTTTGCTGATTGGACACCAAGGCTGGTTGCAAAATAGTATCCTTAAAATATTCACAATTGCTCAAAAAGTTAAACATAGCATAACCACATGAGCCAGCAATTCTATTTCTAGATATACACTCCTGAGAAACAAAAACAGGACTTCAAACAAAAATTTGTATGAAAACAGTTGCAACAGCATTATTCATGACATTCAAAAAGTAAGGAGAGTCCAAACATCCACCAACACATGAAGAGATTAACAAAATGTGGTACATTCATCCCATGAAACACTATTTGGTCAATAAAAGAATAATCAGCGCATACTACAACAAATTAAAGAAAAAAGACACAAATCCACACCTCATTTCTAGGAAATGCTCAAAATAGGCAAATCCATGCAAAGAAAAAAATTAGTAATTGCCAGAGATTGATGGAATGTAAACAGATTGCCTGGTGGCTTTGGGTTTTCATGAAAGTGTCTTGGAAGTAGATCAGGGTTATGACTTCACACTACAAATGTTCCAAATAGCACTGAAATGTACACCTTAAAATGCCAGTTCTATAGTATGTGAGTTTCACCTCAGTTAAAAGAAAGAAAAACCTGAAGTCAACCTGTGAGCATTTGGATACCTAATGAAGAAAATAGAAAAGAAAGCAATGGTTATTAGAGCAGAGTACAGACTTGCACTTTGAGACTGGAAAGTCTCTTAAATCTTTTTAATTAAGACAAAGAAGGCAACAGCAACGAGAGCCAGCAATTCAACAGACAAATGGAGCTGCCAGCCGATGGCGTCTCTGGACCAGTCAGTGACCAGAGTGGCTGAGTTTTTAAAGTCAAGTTAACATGTTAAGTGTGCAAACAACACTGTCATTCTTTTGTTTGCACTCTCTCTGACCCTCTCCATCAGTTCCTGAGCTTGGCACCAATCCTGTTTTCTGCATGGCAGCTGTGCACAGTTGAATAGGAAATCAAACATCCTAAAAACCTGTTGTTTTCACACAATGTCTGATTTCCCAGATATTTTATTTCTGGGTTTCTAGCCAACACCCCTTGTCTCAGGACAGGGGTGGCACTCAACACATTCAGGTATAAGCTCTTGGCTTTCCTACTTGGAGGAAGTTTGTGGGGTAGTGGTATCCGAATCAGAATTAACAGAGTAAATTTTAGGCTGATCTAGAATGTCCTTGGGAACAAACAGACTTCGACAGGAAGGCATTGAGAAGTCAAGAGTTTTGTGGGGACACATGTTGCCAAGGTGAACAGGAAGTTTCCAAGGATACTGGCTCCCTACTGTTTGGTTCTGTAAGCCATTCTGCTGAAAGTGGTTGCCAGCAACACTCAGAGTAGGCTGAATTAGATCCAAAGTCACTGTTTGAAATAGAGGAAATATAGTTTTCCCCTACAAAGAGCAAAAAGGCAGTAAAATATTATTTTGAAGGGGCATTGCTTCCTGAGTGAGCTCACACACAAGATTACACACACACACACACACACACACACACACACACACACACACACACACAGAGTATATGGGTGCCCCAGCTCAATCTCCAACTCTGTCTTAGTCAGAATCAGTCAGGACACTGTTGACATTGGGCTCATTCTTTGCTGGGGTAGGTGGTAGTTATAGATAAGGCTCAGAAAAAGCAAAATGACTCAACAAGATAACATAGTTCCTAAGTCCAGAACTGATCACATATTTATTTTCTGAAAACTTTGTTCTATTTCCCATGTATTGGCCATGGTGTGAACACTCTTAACCCACAGATATGTGTTAATTATCTGTAGGATGTCACTATTCCAGAAAGAAAAGTAAAGAAGCCATTGTCTTCTCTTTGTAGAGGAGACAGAAATAAACTTTGAGCCAGGGTTGCTTAGTGTTTATGACATATGGGTAGCCATTCTGTCCTGAGCTTGTTAGATGATCACAAATATTCCTGGACTCTCATGAGTTTTAGTAGTATTCTCCTATTGTAACAGAAAAAAAGACCCCCCAACAATACCAGAACACCTTCCACTGAGAACCACTGATAGAAGAAAATGTTAGAAAATTAGCTTTAAAATAGAATGGAATATTCTGATGGAACGTGGAAGCCTTCCTATCAGAAGCCTGCTTTCCATAGGTGAACCTCCTCTGCGTGGGGATGCACAGAGGTATGAATTGCGCCCAGGGTAGGATTTGGAGTAATCAAGTGGAGGTGAGAAGAAAAAGAGCCTTGGGAAAATTGGATGAGCTTATTTAATCAATTGTTTATTAATAATGTCTGTACATAACTAGGGCCTTTAGCTGATCTGAATTACTGCAGTACTTCAGAACCATGAATGGTGCTGGATGTAAAGTCCTGGAGCGGAATGAGAGATGGACCAGTTCTGGGCCAGATGAGATGGCTCAGTTGGTAAATTGCTTATGATGTACAGACATAAAGACCTGAGTTCAATCCTCAGAATCCCTGTAAAACGTCAAAACTGATAGAGTGTTCTTATAATCCCATCTCTGAGGAGACAGACACAAGAGGATCCTTAAGTTCATTGGCCAACCAGTCTAGCCTAATTAGTGAGCTTCAGGCCAAGGAGACTCCATGTCCTGAAGGATAACACCTAACACTAACCTCTGGGTTCCACAAACACACAGTCACATAAACACATACACACAGAGAGGAAGAGACAAAAAGTAAAGCTAATTTATGCCAATGATCACCTTAGCGTAAAGCCATTGTTATCCTTGCTCCCTCTGTCCTTTCTGCAGACTCTTCTCTTTGGATTTCTGGTCTTTTCTCTTTCCAAGTCCACCCAGCAACCCATGTGTTCTCATGCACAAAGCTTAGTACACCAGATACTCCCATAACGAGGCCCACTCATCCCTCACACCCACCACACATCAGAAGATTCTACATGAGGGCTCAGACTTAATGTCAGATCCGTATTCTAAGAGAGAAAACCCATAGTAAACTTAACCACAGGTCCCAGACTACAGACTGTAACTGAATAGTTGGTTGACAAGCCTAGGAGCCTGGACTTGAGGGCTTGAGGTTTCCAGAAGTTCTGAACACAGGCCAAGAAGCTGGGTGATCCTTAGTAATTGAAGGCCTGCACATTTGCAGTGAAAACTACCATGGAAAGTCCACTTTCCTCTGCCTGCCTTCCAAAGAGTCAGCCTTCTGTGGTTACACAGCCTGGAGCATGCAGCCTCTGGATCTTGGCAAAGATGGTGTGACTCTGCCCAAGTGGGCAGGCATGCAGCTTCAAGGCTATCATTGTTTATGTACTCACATAAACTTGATACTTTCTATATAAATTTGAGGGTATTTGGCCAAACACTTTACATGTTATACTACACCCCAAAGACCATAACTGTGTCTTTCCATGGGGAAAAATGATTGGGAAATGGCAAACCAGACAAATAAATAAATTATATGTATTTATTTTTCAACATGTTTTTCTAGACTATAGGTTTTTCTTGGGTCACACATGCTTGGAAACCGAAGGGGAAAAGTGGCCCTTTGGTCTGATAACCAAAAGAAACTTCTATTTCTTTTCCTCCTGGGTGGTAGCAATTACTTTTTCAGCTTGTTCCTCTTGATGAAAAGAGACCATTCGGATCCCACAGTCCCAGCATCTATAGCTACTATTCTCAATCAAGGCCTCCACTTCTTTCTTCAAGAGCTCTACTCAGGAGCTATCAAAACTTTGGATGTGAAGTCCTAAGAAGACAGTGATGAAAATGTCAAGCCACATATGGACTGAAGGGAGAACCATAGTCTCCATGGAAACCTTATAAGCCCTTCATACAGCATGACACCTGAGGTAGCAGTATACTTGAGACTCTTCCCAGAGGCTGGCTGACCCCTTCTGATCAGGAGACTGCCTGAGTCCCAGTGTTTTCAGGAAAGGCAGCTTGGAATCATCTTTCCAGAGTTATCTGATTATCTTAATTTCTGAATACTTAGTTGCATTATGGTTTGACTGCAAAATGTGCTCCATAAGGTCATGTGTTTGAAAATTCCATCTCTGGCTGATGGTACTGCTTTGAAAAGCTGAGGGTCCCTTAAAATTGGGCCTAGATGTAGGATAGTGGTATCTGGGACTGGCTCTTATGGGTTGCAGCCTGAACCCACTGTTTGCTGATCACAGTCTTAAAATGTAACCAGTGGTCTTCTCCCAGTACAATGCCTTCTCAGCCGTGATGGCTGGTGTCCTCTCAACCTGTGAACCAAATCAAAAAGCTGATCCTCCTTTCAGTATTTATTTTGTCTCCAAAAGAAAAGTAGTTTATACAGTATGTGTCAGGAACATTGTATTGGTTGTTTATTCTTGTTTTAAACATCCAAACATGTATATATAGGCATACACGTTTCTAGGCTACTAACCTGAAGGCTGAGCTGAATTTGCCTTCAGCCAATCAGTTGATTGTGTTCTGCACTTCCTTTTCCTCTAACAGGCAAACTTTAAATAACACCGAAGAAAGACACTGGAGAAGATACTAGAAGATGGAAGGACTCCCATAGTCAAGGTCATAACTGATCTTTAAAATAGGACCCTTGTAACAAAAGGAATATATAGAGAATCAATATATATATAGTTCTAACACAAATATCAGAGCTATTCTTCTCAGCCAGGAAAAAAGACATAGAGACACAAAAAAGAAGGAAGGAAAAAGAAAAGGAAGGAGGAGAGAAAGAATCGGCCAAAGCAATTTTCAACAAAAGAATGCTGTATAAGGTTATCACTCTAGCTGCTTTCAAATTATACTATAGAACCATAGCAATCAAAACAGCACGGCACTGGCTCTTTCGCTCAGTTGCATTCTGACCCTTAACTGCTTGAGATAAGTTTTTGTTTAAGTTATTACAATAACCAATTAACCAGGGATTCTGTTTCCAAATTGATTACATACTACCAAGCAATTCTAGCTGACCTCTGCACCTTTTTCACAGTGAGGTTTTTTCCTAAATGTGCAGAGACTTCCTGTGCCCACCATCCCCCCTCATCAATTTCATTTCTACTTTATCAGTGCTGCACAGTGGAGGCCACCTTGATCTGTCATTCCTTCATAATTCCACCTCATGCATCACTGCACAGCATCCTCTACCCAGAATGCCCTCCACTGCATAGTGAAGCATTCAAGAACCATGTATTCTCCTTGTCCACGAACTTATTCTTGTTAGGCATGAGTCACCATTCACAGATATAATCTTAGCTCTGAGGAGCATGGATAGAAGGTCCCCTTGGAGCTATACTGAGCCCATCTGCTGAGGAGTGGGTCTCAGGCTGATTTCAACTTTCCAGAGTTTCCTTGCAAAGCCACTGCTTTAAGATGTAGTTTATAGCCTGTTTATCAGAAGTCAAAAGGTAGACTTTCGCCAGCATCTCTGTGGGAGCTGGAAGATGAGGTCCAGAAGCTCTAGTATCCCTTACAATGGCAATGTCACACTGGCTACTTCAGCTGGTGGATTTTGCACAAGCTTACAAATGCTTTTGCATCTGGGCTATGCCTCTTCAGGACAAGCAATTCACAGCCAGCTGTGGCATTTAGCTCTCCTTTATGGCTGTGACAAATCTAAGACAACATTAATTTCCTGTTGTACCCAGGGTTGCTACCTGGTATAAGTCAGTCTGAAAATAAATGGTTGTTGTTGAGTTGAATATAATGAATCAGAGGCTAGGTGAGCCATTCTTGGCTTTGTCCTTTATTAATCAATCCACCTTGGTCCAAATTTTAAAACTCTATGTCTCTTTATCCATATTCTGAACTAAGATAATGGCCATATCCTATTCCTGTGCTCCTAAGACATTGTTTACCAAAGGTGACTGGGTAGTTGGATGGATGGATAGATGGATGGATGAATGAATGCTTGTATGATAAATAGATGGGTAAGTAGATAAATATTTACACTGGTGAATTATCAGACTAAATTTGCTAAAATAATGTTACAACATAACTGAGAGATGTACATTACTACCCCAAACTATCACCCATTCACACACTAAATAAAGTGGTCCAAGCTCAAAACTATCCCCCAGGAAGCAGCCAAAACCAATCACTTCCAGCCCTAGGGCTGCTCTCAAGGCTCCCTCTAGGCCACTGCATACTCTTTCCCAGGGGGGGAAAAAGGAGGAGGAGATAAAGAGGGATGGGAGAAAGACAAAGGAGAGGGAGGGCTGAGAAAAGTACAAACACACAGAGAATTAACTTAAAGCTGAGTCCTCGACCTTTGCAAAAGTTATCATTTAATTCCCCACTCCCAACCCCACCCCCGCAAACCTCCCCAGAAGCAGCCTGGAAGCCTGAGGTTTTGCCTTGCTGAAGGTGGTACAGACAAGATCTCCAACTCCCTCCCCATCACTCAGCTTTTAAGCTAATCTGTCATCTCAGCAGCAGAGTAGCACTTAGGCTCAAAGGCAGGTAGCTGGAAAAGTGCACTGCAGAAAGAGCCCATCCCAAGGTTGCTGTCTCTAACCCGCCAGAGCTCATCCCTCTCACTCCAGGATCTCTCACCTGTGGTTAAAAGGCTTGTTCAACACACCCCGAAAACCCTGGTTCTCCTTTTCAGGAGGTTCTCTGTGGACCCCTGAGACTTCAGCCCCTCCCAGGCACCCCATATCGACTGAGTAATCTCCCCCAAGCATTTTGACACACAGCTGTGAGAGACGAGGCCTGCAGTGTTGATAGATGAAACTTTGGATAAGATTGCATGGTTTTGAATATCTTGATGACATATTTGTATGAGAAGTCTTTTAGAGGAGGGCCTAATATAAATGCACGGAAACGCTTCTAATGATGAGCATTTGTCTGCAGACTTGTTCAAGACATTAACATTCATGTGTCTCGGATGTCATTTGCATTTGTATGTGGGGACCAACTTTTGAATAATCATTTCTTCCAGCCCAGAAGAATTAACCATTTATTCTGAACACCACGCAGCATGCCTTCCTTCCCAGGCAATCAGGCTGGCTCTGTGATGTCCAGAAATGGGCAATGATGTTCTGGGTTTCTACCTCACTACCCCATCTCTGCTGGGATTTCCTAGGTAGTTGTCAGGAAAAGCCAGCTTCTCTGACAATGGCCTGCTTGATGTCTCTCCTTCTTGACTGCATCAACCTCATTGAGAACATTTCACTCGCTCCTGTCAGCTTTAGTTCTTTCTACTGATACAGACCCACTCAGGATGAAGTCTGAGACATAACTGGTTAAAAGTATACTAAGAACTCTTTTTATAAAGACATGAAGTCCACCAAAAATAACTCTAATGGGAAACACTAGAGTGTTGAAGTAATATATATCTTAGTCCTGTCAAAATGTCTGAAAGGTCTTAAGGTTTCTAAAAGGTTGTATTCTAGTGCAATTATCCTGGTCCAACCTCAAGTTGTGTATAAGGAGGAATAAAGTGCTGATATAGAACAGCAGAGTTAAGCATATGGCTCTTACATGTCCTGTAGTGCCCAGAAAGTAAGCTGGCTTCTGCAGGCATCCATGCTTCATAATTGGCGGGGAGTGGGGGCGAGGAGTTGATTTCTCCAATGATAAGAAGCTCCAGCATTATCTGAAGATGTGCCCATGTCCCCACCATGTCCCAGTGACCTATCAAAGCTCCTGGAAGTACAACTTTGAATAGCTAAAGCTGGTAGGCTACCCTTGGGTTTAAGGCTTTCAGAGGGAGGACTAGTTCACTATCGGGCAGCCAGAAATTTCTTCATTTGTGATCACCATGACTCTAGTAAATGTCCATCTTCATTTTGAGACATTCTACATCCATGTTAGGTTGACCTTGTCTGCTCTAATCTAGACAGAGGTTCAAGGTCAAGAGATGTTGGCTCTATTCTGGAACCTAGAATGTATCTGAATGATACAGGCATGTGGTTAGGACCCAAGGAATGAATTGGGGTTAGGATGTTGAGTCATGATATCATTTCTTGTGCTGCTCGCAGGAGGAGACACAGAAGCAAGGACACTCTGTTTATAAAGATCTAAACACCAACAACAAAGATGGGAAGACAAAAGTCACATGGACAAGAGGGGAGCCCTGACTCTAGCTGAGCACATGTGGTCCCACATTACTTCAGCAAACAGAAGACTCACTGCCATTCACTACTAATTCACAAGAGCTTGGGTGTGAAGAGAAGAGAGGATGTTTGATAACCTCAGGATCTTAAGTCAAGGATGCTAATGTTCAGACACCTCCATCTATCATTACTCTCCATCCTCTCCCCTTTCCTTGTAGTTTGGATAGCTCAATTAAATCAAGACTTTCCAGAAGCCCCCTCTGCAAACTCCCATATTTGAAGAAGGAGACGTTTCGCTTTGATATGTGACTCTAGAAGGGTTCAGCCCTTTAGACTCCTTAAGACATGGAAGACAGAAGATGAGGGTCACCTGACAAGTAATATATCGAAGCATCAGACTGGAAGAAAGGTAAAAGGAGTCCAGGCTAGTTGAGCTTTTCCCACGATACTAACTGTGATTTGTGCTTCAGTTTGCTGTCAACAGAAATACTTTCTGGAGGGGAAGCAGATGCTCTGTTGATATCTCCAGCTCGTATCTCTCTGGCTGTGATGCAACTTGGCACTAGTCCTGGGGCATCCTGTACTTGCTCCTATCTCTGGGCCTGTGTCTCTACACTGCAATCACAGGTCTATATTTGTAACTGAGGCTCAGAAACTGGAATTCAGGGCACAGTGAGACAAAAAGGAATGCCTCAGCTAATGTATGTGAGATGCATGGACTTCTCATTACAGAATAGTTAATATTTCCCAGAGGTCTACACAACTGGGTGCTCTCTCTCTCTCTCTCTCTCTGTCTCTCTCCCTTTCTCTTTCTCTCTCTCTTCCTCCCTCCCCCCTCTCTCTTTCTCTGTCTCATTGGCAAGCAATAGGGAGGCAGGATTATGACCTGATCTGTCAGAAATTCTTTCATTTGTGTCCATCTTCCTGCTGAATATCCAGTGAGCATGAGCAGGCCCATCAAGCTCTCTGCCGCCATGTTAATATCTCCAATGATGCTATCTGGTGCCTCTGTCTGCTGCCAGAGACAACGCCTGCTTCCAGAGAGTTCCAGGTCACGTCCCACCCTCTTTATGTCTGTTAAGGCAGGTTGGGAAAGGCAAAGCTGATCCTCCTTGAAGTTTTTTTTTGTTTTCAATTAGTATACCTTGAGAACATTTTTATGAGTCTTTTACCAAACCTCAAAGTCAGTATTAGTATTGCTGGTGATACTGCAAAAAGCAGAGCCTGGAGCATCATGAGAGAAGAATCCATTCCTGTCAACCCAATCACCAAGTGTGGTCCTCAAGACAGAAGCATTTCTCTGTGTAGAATCTTCTGGAATCACTTTGTATTGCTATTATAATAGAAGCAAATTACTATGGAGTTTAGATTCTTAGTTTGGTGGAGTTCATTTGTCAATCAGGGCAAACAAGTCATTAAATGGAAATGCCCAAGTTCATGGTCGCATAGAATTTACACACGTGCAATTTATGCCAGGTTATACTTTCCTTTCACCCTAACATTAACCATTTGTTTTAAGCATTATTAACCCTTTGAAAATTATTGTTCTGTCATTTCAGACATGCCTGGATTTTTAAATGAAAGAAAAGTGTATGTGAGTGTGCTCCCCAATTCAACCCATCTGTAAGCTTTATGTTTTCACAATTTGAATCAGATGACTTATTGATAGAGAGAATATGTGGATAAAGCTGACTGGATAGGAGTCATTCAGATCTACCTCTGAAGGACACTACAGAAAGACAGCACAGAGAGTCTGTCTAATCTCTATCCTGGTGTTTGGGACTTGAAGCTGATTAGGAAGGCTGTAGAAAGGCAGATAGCTGCTATGCACAGGTCAGAGTTTCTCATGCAAAAGGAGAGCAGATCCTGTAGATGAGCTCAACTGGCAAGAGCTTTTGAGAGGCTTCTGGAACATTCTCTTGAGGAGGTAATTGTTAACCATGTCAAGGACTTACAATATGTCAACAACTTTAGTTTCCTTTGATTTTTTTGTTGATATTGTATGTGTGGTAAGGTAATATGTATGTGTGTGGTAGGTAGTTTGTGTGTATGTGTGTATGAGAGAGAGAGTGTGTGTATGTGTGTTTGTGTGTTGGGGTGAGTTCTTGCATTTGGAAGTCAAAGACCAATCAATATTGGGCATGCCACTCACTTATTTTTTGAGGTAAGTTTCCACACTGTAATATGAGTTTCTGGCCCAGCCAGCCTCACAGTCCAGACCTGCCTGCTGCTGCTTAGTTACCCAAAATGACTCTGATGCTTATATTAATTACACACTGCTTGGCCTATGGTCCAGACATATTGCTAGCTAGCTCTTGCATCTTAATTCAACCCATTTTCATTAATCTGTCCTGCCACGTGGCCCTTGCCTTACCTATTTCTTTACATCTTGTTTCTTGGGTGGCTGGATCTCATCTCTGCTGACTCTGCCTTCCTTCCCCTTTATCTATGCTCAGATTTCCCACTTCCTTCTAACATGCCTTTATTAATGAATGATATTCACAGCATGCAGAATGACATCGCACATCACCACACTCATCCAGGAGCTTGCTGATACTCCTAGACCAGCTGGCCAGCAAACTCAGGGACACTCTGACTCCCCACACTGGGATTACAGGGGTTCTTCACAATAGGAGACTTGTCTGGGGCTTCTAAATTTTTCTTAGCATAGGTGCTGATCAAATTCGGATCCTTATGCTTGTGCATCCAGTACTTACTAAGTCAGCTCACCATCCTCTATCTAGAGTCTTCTTTTCTACTACATGTTGTTGTAGCTTGACTATGTCCCTGGAATTTCTGAGAGGTTGTGAGGTCAAGGAACCCTGTCCCCAGGGGTCGAATAACACCTTTTCTTTAAGATAAATTCTTACCTGGTGAGTTTGACTTTTCTTGGCAAAGTGACAACAAGAGAAGCCTGTTCTACAGCCAGGGTGTCTTTGTGATCCCTCTCTTCCACACTTACTTACCTTTCTGACTTTACATCACACAATAACACATCACCAGGTGCTGACTCCAGTCATCCAAATGCTGAACCATAGGCTTCTAGCCTCCAGGACAAGGTAGGTACCAAAATAAACTTTATTTCTTTAAAAATTGCCAGCTTGAGATATTTTGTAATGTAAACAGAAGATGAACTAAGAGGCGTATTAATGGCTCCTAGACAACCTGCTTCTGTTTGCATCAGGTCTATGAGAGACAGCAGCAGATGAGGCATCAGAGTCAGTTCACAGTGCTCAGTACTTATCTCTCCCCTCCTCCTTCTCTTCTCCTTCCCTTTTCTTTCCTTTCTGCTCACCTCTTCCTTCCCATTATTCTGTCCTTTCCTTCCTCTGTCTGCCTTTCCTCTCTCATCTGTTCCCTCCTCCATGTCTCTTTTTGTAACTCTGAGTTTTTCTTATTGCATCATTAGGTACCGAAGGCAGCTGCCTCCTTTGTGTCAGTATTCATGGGAAACAGCCCTTCCCCCTAGGACATTCTATATATAATAGACTTACCTTTGGATACTTCCTCCATGACCCCAGTGGATTTTCCTGTAAAAACTTGGCAAAGTGTGTAAAGAAAATGCAGGTATGATAAGTGTAGTTCCCTTGATTACTCCAAATAGATAGAACAGCCCTTCCCTCTCTCTCCTGGACCTTCTTGGTGCCAAGTAGAGGCATATAAATGCCATTCTCATTTTTCACATGAGGATCTGATCCAGGATAGTCAAAAAAATACTTGGGTTCTTGCTACCCTGTCTAGTCCACAATGCTTCCTTCAAATTAAAAGATCCACATACTCCCTCTGCAGCCCAGAGTAGGAGGGGTCTGGGTAAGGCCTAAATCAGTTTCTTCTTGACTAGAGGTCACATACAAATTTTCTCCTGTGGGTATATAGTCAGGTCACCGAGACAACCACCATCTCGCATTCTCAGAGGACATGAAGGACATATGAACAAATGCATATGCCTTGTGTCATTGATCAATTACAGCCTTGCCTGATAAACAAGATTCTCTGTGTCAGGACTAGTGACTGTGTCTAGTTTTCTCTTCCTCCATAAGATCTGCTCAGTGCTGTGCACCTGTGAGCTTGTGAAACAAAAATTGGTTAGAAAACACTCTTGACTTTGAACCTTTGGAAATCTATAAGAATAATAGTCTTCTAATAACTTAGAATGGCAAGAAAAGAGCGTCCAATAAAAATGATCAACTAGATAGGATCTCTTGCAGCTAGAGATGGTGGCAGTAAGTCAGATCTTACAGATAAAATATAAGTGTGCCTGAGGCTCACTTTCTCTTTTCTTTGTCTTTTTCTTTTCCTACATACATAATGGCTGGAGCTTCAGTGGTCCCTTTGAAAAGCAAAGTGAGAAGCAATGTGTATGAGAATTGCCGAGGTTCTACATGAATATCATTAAGCTACTAAAGAATATGAAGAGCCAATGATCTCTAAAACCTCTCTCTCTCTCTCTCTCTCCCAAGAAAAAGCATTAGCCCTTGTTGGCTTAAGACACTATCACTTGATTGATTGTTCTTCAGCTTGTCTACAATATCACTCCTATCTAATATAGCAAAACTTACAATTTAATAAAGTAGATTTCTGTCCACAGTTCTTATTTGCGTTCTTGATTATTCTGTGTCCCACAGACTTTGTTTTCCAGGGAGAAGCCTTCAGTAGAATTAATCTAAGCTTGCAAGTTCTGACTAGCCTCTTCCCAGCCAGTCTTAGAGCCTAGTGGGAACAGACATCAGGTCAGCTTCTATATGTATCCTTGATGTTGCATGCAATGGTGTCACCCAGGAAACCAGACCAAGAGATAGAAAGTGGGTACTACAAGAGCTGAAAAATGACTCAGTTGGTTACATGACTGCCAAACACGAATAAGGACCTGTACTTAGATTCCATCGCCCATAAAATTTTTTTAGAGAACAGATGCAGTGGCATGTGAATGTGATGCCACCGCTAGGGAAGTAGAGTGAGGAGAGAATCTGGGCCTTAGCAGCTAACTAGTCATGCAGAGTGAGTGAGCAAGTGAGCTCCATGCTCAACAAGAGACCATGCTCAAAAGATAATGTATGGTGAGCAGTAGAGGAAGATAGTCAGTGTCAATGCTTGGCTTCCACATGCACTTGCACACACACATAGACACACACAAAACAAATAAAACAAAAATGAAGACGAAGGGAGAAAGGGAGGAATTGAGGGAAGGAGAGAGGGAGGGGGATGGAAGAGAAGAGAGAGAAGAAGAAAGGAAGGAAAGGAGGGAGGGAGAGGGAGGGAGGGAGGAAGGAAGGAAGGAAGGAAGGAAGGAAGGAAGGAAGGAAGGAAGGGAGAAAGAGCTTGTGGAGCTACAGAGGGGAGCCCAGAAGCAGCTTCCATTTTGAGAGGCAGAGGCTAATATGTGCAAGAGCCTTCCTAATCACTACTTCAGACACTCTGGGTTCCCACTAAGCACAACATTCACCTTCATTTTACTGAGAAAAATCTTGCAACTCAGAAAGTCTTCAGAATTTGACAAAGATCCCAAGGCTTATGAATGACACATAGAAAAGCATTCAGGAACTCCATTTTCAAGCTCCATTTGGGATTTATTTTCTGCTCAACATGGGATCTCGAGTGCAGAAGCCACCCCGGGTTTTATTTATCTCACTGTGGTATATTAAGTTTCCAGCAGATCCAGCCAGGTGTGATGCACAGTTGGGCTGACTCTGCACGACAGCTTCAAAGAGTCTGGGATCCGAATCCACACAAGGTTCAGAAGTTGTCGGTTGGTTTGGGGTTATTGAAAATCGTACCTTTCCACTCTCTAATTTGCATGTTGGGTATCTACTGAAAGTTGCTATGGTGATGCATTTCACCAGAAGTTTCCGCTGAATCATCCCGGCAGTGATAGCAAAGCCCAAGTGTGGTTGGAGGAGGTAGCTCCAATGTTCACTTGTGACTCACTCATGGCCATGTGTGGGCCCAGCTGGGAGGAAGAGGAAATTTCTATGGCAGGTGTCACTCTCAGCTGGAGAAGTTTACCCCAGCAAGGTGCACTGAAATGGCCCCAGAAGAACGTAAAGGCCTAAGCTTACAAATGCTATCTGGCCAGTGTTCTGCTCACTAGGTCTTCTCAGCCATCAATCTTCTAAGTGAATGTTACAGTTCCAGAGAGCATAAGAAAGGTGTGGGATAAGTTTCTATGTTCAGATAGACTACTTAGTATCTGAATGAGGACACAAAGAGAAGTGGAGATTCCCAGGTCGCAAGGAAGAACCTAATTGAAGAGGTATTATCCAAGAGGCCACAGTTGACTACCCTAGGCCTAGAATTGGAGAATCCTGTGGTGGAAGAGAAAGGGTCCATGCTGTGGAGCCCAGTATAAAGCCTGGAATATGGCACAGCCTCAGTTCCTCTTTTCTTTTTTCTAAAGACTGGGGAATTTTTAGAGCTAAGGGCAAGTTGTTTATTTGTGCTACTGAATATTTAAAATGAGTTGTTCAAAGAGTCCCTCTACTGTGTCTTTTACACCTAGCTTTATATTGGGGCTCTGTATATGCCTTCACTGGATGTGTTACAAAGAACATGCCTACAGTTACATATATATAAATATGACATACACTGAGTGGCCCAGATGGTTTCTTGTTTGGCTCTTGGAGACTTCATTGGGTTTGGAGATGAAGATGAGTAGCTTGGAACAAGAATGGGAGGCTCCAAAGGGAATAAAGCCAGGGAAAACTGTGAAGGTGTTGTTAGAAAAGCGATGTTGCTTTCCCAGTTGACAATAATCTTTAAAATCTCATAACAACATTACCAAGAGTGTAAAGAAAGACTAATTTTCTAGAATTTGTATTGTAGTTAATTCTTATTATAGTTATAGTAAAGCCTTTAAATATTTGCACCTTTTTACCTAGAAATTCAAGTATTTGGAGTGCTACAGATTGAACACAGAACCACTGCATTGTCATCCTTAGTTTTGATATATAGTGTTGGGAAATAATCAGATCTTCAGCAACTACATACAAAGATATATATCAAAATAGTAGGCATATTTATGAAAATCTGAAGGGGAACTTACTGTTTTTAAATAAGAAAAATAATCAAATCATAATGGCACAGTTAAATTATATATGACCAATGAGAACATGCTTTTAGTCAATGACCTGGGGAAATGTTTATGTATTAAGAAGCAAAAACATAAAGTATAAAGGCCTGTTATGTCTGACATCAATTATTATAGATATTAATTATACATTTATATTTTATGTATATGTTTATAAATTCACTACAATAAATGTCTCAAAGGAAAACACTATTAACCACCTCTGTTTATAAAGTAGCACTTCTGTTCTTTCTCCTCTTTCCTATTTTCTAAATTTTATGTATTGAGATAAAAGTGGTAATAATCAAAATTAAATAATAAATATGACATGCAAAATTCTAAAGAAGGCAAACTTTAGAATCCTGGTAATTCTTCCTTAGTGTCATCTTTCTTTGAAATGAGGTTTGATCTTCCCTGGAAAGATTGTCAGCATCATGATTGGTTCAGAAAAATCATTTGCTGCCTGGCATATGCCCCTAAGGGGGAACTATTAAAAGACAGCCCAGTGGATGTGTAATGAGGGGATTTGTGACTGCCATCTGATTGACATTGGTCAGAAGACAGTACAAAGCATCGGTTGGTCTCCTGAGGACTTGTATCACTTTACAGTGACTGACACCACTTTCAGTCTTTGGATGCACATCCTTGACCATGAAGAGAAGTTGAACAGTGGAATCTCCAATGTCTGTATCTTCTCTCACCGTTCTCCTTACACAGAGCCATGTTTCCACACTCACTGGTTCTCCTGTTCTCTTAAATCTACTTCCCCAACCTGGGACTCTTCTGTTCAATTCTAACCCAGTGCTTCCAACTAAGCAGCCATCTTTGCTACAAGATAGCCTTGGAGCAGAAGGGCTGTAGCCATTTCCTACCTACAATTAACTTCCTTTCCCTGATTTCCATTAGTGGATCTGGAGTGTTCTTGGGTTATAGATGAGTTGGAGAATCAGAAGACTTTCCTGTGGTACTCACAATATGAATGTGTGTATGTGATTCTAATTGGTTCTTGGTCCTGTAGTGTCAGAAGGGCCTTGATTTGGCAAAAAAGTTTCCTTCCCTAGATCATCACTATGGACTTTAGATCCTGTCATTCAGTATGAGTTCTACTATGTCAGGTGTACTGATCTTGAGAAAAGAGATGATCCTAGCAAGGAGAGAAATCCTGGAGTTCAGACTAGGTCCTAGCTCTGGTTCTGAGCTACCTAACCTGGCTGTTATTTGAAAAGCAATCACTTTCTGGAGGCTGGTTCTCTGGTTATAGTTGGGAAGTCAAACTTGACCTTAGCTATTGGAAAATGGATAGGGGCCGAAGATTAGCACAGACTTCTTTCAGTCTTTGAACTGTTGGGGGTCCCTGTTATTTTATTTTTTAAAATAAGAATAGCATTGAGTTCTTAGGAGGCTTGATAGGTTTAGAATAACTCAATAATTCACATATACACATCTTCCATGATTCTAGACAGCTCAAACCCCCTCCTGAAGATCCCCAGGCTTTAGAGTCAAGTGGCATTCAAATGACAGAGGGGTTTGTGGGTTATCTAAGCCTTACAAAGCTGTCACCAAAAGAGAACAAGTATTTTATATAATTTATATCAATAACTATAGTAAGTGGACAAGCAGAACCCAGCCAAGAAGCCCAGGAGTCATAATTCAAGACACAACTATCCCGAAGTATGACTTGGCCCAACCTTAGAGGCAGACATTGTCTTAGGAATACAGTCCATCATCTACCTTCTTTCCCCCAGAAGATAAACTGGACTCCAGTTAAATGGCTGTGATGCTCTCCAGAGAAGCTAACTGCAAACATTAATCCAGGAGGCATCTGCAGAAGGGCATATGGCCAGGGCTGGCCAGGGCTGAAGTTTCTTTTGCCTCTGTGTGCCCTCCAGACTCACAACTGTTTTCTAGAAGAGAGGGGTTTGTGCTATCCCCTAGAAACTCTTATTCACAGTACCAGAAGGTTTCAGACAGAATTGATACAAGAGCCAAAACTGCCCCCAGCGAGGTTACTGAGGCACATTACATCGTAGCATGTGACCCAGGTAAACACACACACACACACTGACTATCAGATAATAATATAGATTGGGTTCTGGGGAAACTGCTTAGTTGAGAAAGGACTTGCCTTGTAAACAGACAGTTCTGAGTTTGAGCCCTAGAGCCCACCTTAAGTGAAACATGCCTGGGATATGTGCTTGTAATACTACCTCTGGGGAAGTGACCCTCAGCTCACTGGTCAGCCAACCTACCCTAGTGAGCTCCAAGTTGTTGAGAGACTCTCTTCAAAATAAATAAATAAATAAATAAGATGGTTGACAGAGCCTGAGAAATGACAGATGACAGCAGATTTTTTTTTGGTGCACACAACACACACACACACACACACACACACAGAGAGAGAGAGAGAGAGAGAGAGAGAGAGAGAGAGAGAGAGAGAGAGAGGTCAAAGTGTCTACCTGCACCTCCTTGCAAGCTGTGTGGGCTCGAATAGGAATCTTAGCCTCTCTGAGTTTCAGTTTCCATACCTACAACCAAAAGAGAAAAACAAATATCCAAGAGGTGCTTTGCTGTGGGGAATGAAATGAGTGTCTATAGCAATAACGAGAGCTGCAATAGATTTCTATCGCTGACATAGCAACTTATTAAGACACCCACCTATTATGTCATGATTCTAGAGATTAGAAATCCGGGTGGGCTCAATAGAGTTCTCCAGGTAGGAGCTTCCAAGGCCAAGATGAAGGTGTCTGCCAGGGTGAACATTCAAGTGAAGGGGAAGGGGCTGGGAGAGAATCTACTTTCAAGCTCATTCAGACTCTTGGCAGAATGTGTTCCACTGTATTTGTAAGAATGAGGTCGCATTTCCTTGCCAGTTGTCAAGTAAGTTCTTCTTTTCCTTCTAATAAACACCTAAGTCTCCTCCTATTGTGCATTGGAGGGGTATCCTATGTGTGTACATGTGGTATATGTGTATGGTAAAATGTATGACATATATGTCCATGGGTAAAGGTGGGATGTCTTCATGAGGACACCGGCTGCCTGCTCTGCTGCCCTTTTTCTCATTCACTTAAAGCAGGGTCTCTTGCAGAATCTGGAGCTAGTCTGGCAGCCAGTAAGCTCCAGGAATCTTTCTGTCTCTGCTTTCTACAATGCCAGAATCATAGATACACATGACCACACACAGCTTTTAACATGGGTACTGAGGCTTTAAGCTCAGGTCCTTATGATTACACAGCAATTGTTCATGCCCAGTGAGCCAGCTCCTCAAATGCACTCATATCTTTATCTAAAATTCTATTTCTACAGATCTCTGACTTCCATTTCTGTCATTGCGCAATAATAAACTTTGTGTCTTCAAGTGGCTCATAGGTTCTATTAGACTCCCCTATGTAATTTATCCTAGGGTAAACTGATTTGTAACCTTACCAAGTCCCTTTGACGTGGAATATAACACCACCACAGAAGTATCTTTCCTAAACAGCAGTCACCCAGAGACGAGGGTCAGGAATCCTGGTGTGGTCTTAGAATTCTACCTAATGAAGTAGTTTACATAGACCTACTGTTTGCTATGTGCCAGAGTGTACTCAGCATAGTAGGTACATTACCTCATATAAAATGCTTGCAACAAATGTGTTTTAGACATGGTGTCCAAGGTCTTGAGAAGATAGAAACATCTATTCAGAAAAATAGTATGTTTCTAACAGACTGAGTTTGAACTTGCATCTGATTCCAACCAGTAACTTGTAATCATCTTGCTCTGGCACATGCCTGAAACCGACCCTGCTTTCCAGTGATCCTCCACTATAGGTACCCATAATAAAGTACTCACAAATGTCCATTACCAAATTCCCAGAAAATGACTTAAAAAATAATCTACTTGAATAACTGATTTTTAATCCAGAAATACATAAAGAAATACTTCTGAGCAATTTTCAGCTCATTCCTTGGCCAAATTGTGCTATAATAATAGATCCAGAAATTAAAATAGAAATGTAAATGACTCAAGAGGACCTGGTGCTTGAATTCCACTGAAAGGAATAAATTGGTGAGACATCCCTGTTGGGAGTCCCTATGACTTTGCTAAAGACTTTATAATCTCAGCCATCATGGTTTCCACTCATGGCTCCTATCATACTTTATAATGAGTCAGAAGAATTCTGGGGACCTCCAGAAGCCACCTCGGTGGCTGTTATCTGAGTGTCTGCTCCTGCCTTCCGAGTAGTATCACCAGTAGAAGTCAAGGAAGGTTTTATTATGAAGTTTATGTTCCCAGAACTTGAGCAAGGAGATGAAGAGATGGTTCTTCTGTGGACAGACTTCACTGTTCTATCAGAGAACACAGGTTCAGTCTGCACCACCCACATGAGGCAACTCACAACCCTTTGTTACTCCAGTTTCTGGGGACCTGTCATCTTCTTCTGGCCTTCATGAGCAACACACACACACACACACACACACACACACACACACACACACACACACACTTTAAAAAATATTTCAACTAGCAGTGGATCATAAAGGAACCTGCCAACAATACCATATCAAGATGTTGGGGAGGCAAAAAAAGGTTTCTGGGTTTTTTTAAGCAAAGTTATGTGACTGCTAGCCTTTATTGTCAGTGGGAATCATTCATCCATTGAATCTGCTCTGCCACAAAATGTATGAGTCCTTGCCACAACCTATAGGACACCACGGGTACAAGAGTACAAGATAGATCTGAGCATTGTCCCTGACTTCAGACTCCAAGATGAACAATTATAGGACAAAGTTGTCAGCATTTCCATGAAAACAGTCCAAAGAGGCAGAGAAAAAAGAAAGATGAGCATCCAGGGTGGCCTGGGTGGGAGAGGAGGGTCAGAAAATTCCCCAATGACAAGAGAATTGATCAGTTTTGAGATCCAATGAGATTTAGCAGAAGAGCAAAGAGGAAGAAAATATGTGAATATCCAGACACTGGGCAACGAATACTGAATTCTGGAATCTGCAAGCAATGGGTGGGTGGGCCTGGACATCACTGAAGTGAAGCTGAGCTATGCAGAGACCACAAAGCTATTGGTGTTATTGGAGTCAACCAGTGGACACCTCCTGTGCATACAAATGGGTGAGACTTTACATTGCAGGCTTTAAGAGGGACTGGAACACATTTGCATTTCTATCTTGTAGGTTGTTATATATTGATTTTCTTTATGCTGTGTGTGATGTGAAGATGGCACACATGTGCACTGGCATGCATGCGGAGGTCAGAGGATAACTGTGTGGGGCCGGTTCTCCCCTTCTCCCTTGATGTGGATTCTGGAGGTGGAACTCCGGTTTCCAGGCATGCAGAGTGATTTTACCTGCTGAGATGTCTCACCTGTCATTTTATATATTTCTAATAACTTCAAGAACTGCAAGGATGAAGGAAAATTTGGAAGGCCTGGATGTAAACAAAGTGGAGGTGGAGTAAAGATCTAGAAAGGACCTCAAACACAGGACCACAAAATCAGAAGATTCCAAGGGTGGTGTGATAAGAACACTTTCACAGCATTTCACTCTGCCCGAACAAGTTATGAAATACTTGCTATGCTACTAAATACTGTGCCAGGTGCTTGGGAGGAAAAGAGATAATGCGGAAGATGTGTCGTTCCTTGGGCAGCTACCGTTCATGCAGCAGAAGTAATAGGTCTCTTCTGCAGAGAACCAAGGTATACTATCTGCTGCTGTCCTGTTATTTCCTTTCTTTATTCTTCTTCTATTTTTCTACTAAAACATCCTTAAAATTTAAAATAAAATGTGATACTAACTTATATAAGTCTATAAACAGACACTCATAGAGTTTGCTGGGCAAGTAGAATTTGAGATAATACACTGGGAATGAGCAGCAAACACATGCAAAGCCCTGGGGTGGGGAAGAGCATGGAGATGTACCACACCACATGGGACAAAGAGAGCACAGAGCTGTGGTTAGAGCACAGACAGCCACAAACTGTGATAGAGTCAAGACATCCTCAGGGACTAGGTTTGTAATGTAAGGGGAGATCCCAGAAAGTTCAGTCATACTATATACCTATTTGTTCAAAGACAAATATGATTTCATTTAAAAAGAATTAAATGATGTTTAGAAGGACCAGTGGCATGACTCAGCTAATAAGGATGCCTGCTGCACTTGAGGACCTCAGCTCCATCCTCCAGACCAACACAGTAGGGGAGAAAATCAACTTCTGCAAGTTGTCCTCTGAACTCCATACTCACAAAATGGTGCATGCATGCACATGCGCCATTAAATAAAATTTAAAGCAAAGTATATCATATATAATATTCACCCTGTTAAAACAGTCTGTTAATGATAATGTGAGGGGAAGAAAAAGAAAGCACAAGAGAAAAGAAGCTAGGACCACAGGAGAAAGAGAAGGCAGAAATCCCAACCATCCTGACTCACTCTCGAGCTCCTGTAGAGCGCCTGAATTGCACCTGTCAATCAGAAACTGTCTAGTTGTCAATCCCTACCACCCTGTATAGATGAGTCTAAGGGACCGTGGAACAAAGAGAGTGATTGTAAATGCAATGACGAAGGGAGAGAGTGGAGGAAAGAAGGAAGGATGGAAGGAAAGGAGGGAGAGAGGGAGGAAGGAGAGAAGGAAAAAAGGAAATAGGAGCAGCAGGAAGTGCCCCTGATTTGGCAGACATAGAAATCACCCAGGAACATCTCTAACAGCATGAAGACATTCTTCTATGAATCCCCTCCAGCCCCACAGTGTGAAGTTTTAATTAATACAGCTATTAAATAAGGTTTTGTCCCACAGCGTGAGAGCGCCTAGGGTGAGCCTGGCTGCTCCACTCTGGAAAGCAGCCAGCGCCAGGACCCCAGGAAGTCTTACTGGAAACAAGAACCAAAGTGATTCAAAAATCTCTGTCTCCAAGCACTTTTACCTGAAAATTTCAGTTTGCCCTTGGGATATTTCCTCCACAGGGGCCTCCTCTGGTAAAACCCTCAGCTTCTGCTCCCCAGTGGAGAGGACTCTGGTCTCTGGCTGCAATCAGAGAGATGCTGGCCAGTGGTCCCACTTTTTAAATGCTGCTGTGTTTATGATCTCAGTACTTACCTGCATACCATCAGACTGTTAGAACAGCAACTCTATAACCTATAGTATAACCCAGAATGGTGGCCCCTGGGGTCTGATGGATGAAGGGAATGACTGGCCAAATCACAGTTGTCCTGCCTCTAAATAGTTTTGTTAAGTTTCTCAATATATTGGAGCTTTGGATTTTAATTAAAATTTTAATATGCATAGTGGAAATTTATTGATTCTGTGGTGGTGGGGTCTTGTATGTTGGATGCTTTTTGCTAACCATATTTTCACATGGGAGCTCCTGATGGGAACTCCAATCTCACCTCCCATGGAGGACCAGCTCTGCAGGAGCCCAGCAGCATCCCAGATTGCGGGGAGGGGGCTGGCTTGGAGAAACTGAACATTTTTCTACATCACAAAATTGGTCCTAAGGTTAACCACCCAAGGAAGATACACAATGTTGAAATTTGCACAGAATTCTTAAAACTAGATAGTATTTTCATGTCTCTGTGTAAAATCATTTCTCTTTTTCTGCTATCATGGATACCTGGGGGGTCTAATCCCAAGGAAGGGTGTGCTAAGCAACTCAGAAGTTATTCTTAGGACAAATCTCTTATGTGATCTGAGATTACATAACTGAATTAAGATACTAGGGATTGCAATAGGTTGGTGCTTATCAAAGAAAGTTCTAGAAAAACAAAGAACTTCATTCAATTAAATATTTTTGTTAACTTTGTGAGCCCTATAACCCACTGGATTTTTTTTTTTTTTTTTTTTTTTTTTTTTTTTTTTTTTTTTTTTTTTTTTTTTTTTTTTTTTTTTTTTTTTTTTTGGTTAACTTTACAAGAAAAAAGTGTATCAGTCATTTCTTGCCTGATTAAAGGGGAATCGAAGGAAAGTCTTTCCTGGTGAACAGGGCCTAGAAAATGCCCTTGGCTATCCTGAGCATAATGTCCATTGACCAAGACAATAGCTATAGAGCTGTAGTTCTCAGCAGAACAAGTTTGTTTCCCCCAGGGCATCTGTCTGTGTCTGAACACATTTTCTTATAACTTTGGAGTGAGAGAGGTTGTAACTAGCATGAGGGGGGGGGGCGGCAGAGATGTTGCTCAGGGTCCTTCAGAGCACAAATGGGTATTCAGTTTAAACACCAACACTTTTGTATCTGGGAACCCAGAGGTAGAAATTGTCTGCAGTAAAGAGCTGAATATTAGAGCACCAGTTGTATCAATTACTTCCTTCAATGGGGGCAAAATGTCCTACAACATCAACTTAGGTAAGGGTTTGATTGAACTGATGGCATTCAGGGTATTTCTTTCCATTAAGAGAGAACAGAACCAGGGTAAAGAGGAGAACAATTGGGACATTATGTGGCTCCAGGAGAATATAGGGACCTTGTATCATCCCTTCAGTGACTGAACTGTGCCTTATAGTGTGACCCAAAGATTGTACTATAGTTATATTTCCAAAAGAAAGTAAAATATGGCCACCCAAATGTTTGTGTATGAATATATTCAGCAGCATGTCTCACAGTAGTCAAAATGTAGGTGTAACTCCTAAGTCCACCAAGAAACAAACAGATATGTTAGTGGTATGGTTCAGTAATGCAACATGTACAGAGCTTACGTGAGGCTCTGAGATCAATCCAGTACCCCAAATGCAAGAAGATTAAACAAGCTGAGGTGTGTGCTAGTTACTTGTCTGTTGTGCTAAAATTCCAAGGCAGAAGCAACTTCGAGAAGAAATCATTTATTTTGGCTCATGGTCCCAGAGTTCATAATGGCAAAGAAAGCAGAGCAGAAAGTGACAGGTGCAGTGGCTGACTGGATAAGGTTGCCGAGAGCTCACACCTTCAAGTGCAAACACAAAGGAGAGAGAGTTGACTGGAAATGGCTTGAGGTCTTAGAGCTCACCCCCAGCGACACACTTCCTCCAGCAAGGCCATACTTCCTAAATGCCCCTAAATAGTATCATCATCTGGGGACCAGTTGTATCAATTACTTCCTTCAATGGGGGCAAAATGTCCTACAACATCAACTTAGGTAAGGGTCCAAATGCCCAAGGATATAAGGGACATTTCTCATTTAGATTGTCACAGGATGCACATAGAAAGTAGAATATTAATAGCCATAAGAAAGAATGAAGACCTAACACAACAGGATTAATTCTCAAGGATGTCACACTGTAGAAAGAGGCCAGTGACAGAGGGTTATGGAGTATGAGATTCCATTCCTAAAAATGTCCCAAACCAGTGCTTCTGCAAAGAAAGAAGGTTGATTGGTGGTTGCCACAAAAGTACCCCTAATAGATAGAGAGACTTCAGTGAGACTGATGAGAATTCTTCACACTGGCACAGAGGTCATGGTTTCCAGCCTTGTGAATGTATTAATGAACCACAGAATTATATGCTTCAAATGGGTGTGTCCTGTGGTATCTGACCTACATGCCAAAAAGGATGTAACTTTGTGTGGTCTGTATATGCCCTTGTGTGATAAGTGTGTGTGTGTGGCTATGTATGCATTCTCTCATGTATTTGTACAAAGTACAGAAAACATCAGGTATCATGCTACATCACTCTACATTATCTCTCTCACCAACAGTCAGCAAGCCCCAGTGAATCCTGTGTCTAGCCACAAGTGGTTTGCACACTCAGTTTGTCATGTGAGTACTAGGCATTTTAACTCAGGTCCTCCTAATTCTGCAGCATGCACTCTTACCAATGAGCTATCTTCTAGCCTCAAAGCCATTTTAAAGAAAAGTAGAGGAAAAAAATGACAAAGGCATCTGACTTAGCCTCACCTGACAGTTCTCTTCTTTGATCTCTACCCTCCATAACAGTTTGCGCAATTGAATGAGAAATAAAACATGGGAGATGCTGCTGCTTTGTGGGGTAAATTTAAACCTGATTCTTTTCAGTCAACATTTTTAGTCCCCCTGGCCATCAAACTGTTACCTTTAACCCCAAGGATACTGACAAAACAAATAGATTCAGGTCCACAAAGTCTTAAAATTCAGTTTCATGTGGAAAGGGTGTGGTGTGCATTGTGGCAGCTGGCTTCCCCGGGAAGTCTTCAATGTACACAGAGAGAAATACCTTATTTCCTTTACTGAGAAACTTATCTGACCTCTTCATCCACAAAAGTATGACTTCTGGTAAAATCAAAAATGAAAAGAACATTCTTTTGTGCTGATGAAAAATGAAATTAGAAAAAAAAAATGAAGACAGACCCAGGGACACATAACTCATCACAAGGAGATGTCAAGTTTTCCTTGTGTCATTTTTTGGGGGAGGAGAGAGTTTTATCTGTTTTAAATTATACTGGGGGAGAGTGAACATGTTTTGGTTCTCATAAGAGACTTCAAGACTGGAGCAAGAATTGATCTTGAGATGAAGTTTCCCTGAAACTCCAAAACTTCCCAGGATCTATGTCTCCTTATAGCCTCTGCAGTGTTTCATTGTACAAATTATTGGCTTCATTCATTCATCTAATCATCCATTTGCTCATTTACCTACTCATTCATGTATTCATCCATCAATCCATTTATTCACCCATTGTTCCACCTATTCATTTATTTTTCAATCTATCTGTTAATTGATTCATTCATTTGTGTATTCCTCCATTAATCCATTTTCCCATTCATTCTTCAATCTATCTACTAATATTCATTCATCCATCTTTTCATTTTTTCAGCAATATATCTACTAGTATTCATCTATCCATTCTTTCATCCAGTACACTCTTTGCTATTCTGCCCTTTGGGGAATGTGATGCTGGGACCATTCCCCAAAAGGGACTCATAAATCTATGGAGAAACATAACAGTTATTAATTAACTCAGTAAAGAAACTATGAAAAGTGGTAGAAGACTATTGGTGTGTTATGGGGCAAAGCTGAAGGGCTTTGAAGGAGCCTGGTGAATGAGAATGTTCTTGACTTCAAGTACGATAGCATGTGGTCCATGGAACTCACACAATGAAGTTTTTATCTTATTCAGTGGACATCTGTTGATGAGGGTGAGGCCATAGCTCCAGACTTGATATACTAACTGGGTTCTGTTCTTCAGCTACCAGTTGCTGCATTATTCATTTTTTTAAAATTCTTACATTTGTGTGTGTGTGTGTGTGTGGAGGAGGGGGGCATCAGAAGACAAATGTTGGGTTTGATTCCCTTCTCCAGCCATGAGGAACGTAAATGTTGAACTCGGGTTGTTCGGTTTGGCAAAGAGCACCTTTACCAGCTGAATCAGCACACCATTCCCATTCTTACTTCATTCTTCCAGCTCCCTGAATTATCTTCCCTGTATTGATTTATAGAGGAAGATTGCAAGGCGGTTGCATAACAACAATGTATGTTGCTAACTGCATGTACCAGACTGCAGTGCACACATAAACCAGGCATTGGAAGTGAGTGTGGAGAAGTAAGGTAAGTGATAAGATTTCCTTCACCTTCCAACATCATCTGATCAGCACAAGGCAGGTATGATGGTGCTCACATTAAATCCCAGCATTTAGGAGGCAGAGACAGGTGATACCTGTGAGAGGCCAACATGGTCTACAGAATAAGTTTCAGTCAGAGGCTACATAGCAAGACCCTGCCTCAACAACAACACCACCAAGTCTATACAAGAATTAACTGACCTGGAGTTAATATCCTAGGGTGTTGTAGAGTTGAGGTTAGTACTCAAATCACATCATGCAAAAAATCAAGTGTTTTAGGGCAGATGTGGGCTCCCGACCAGACATAGTCACTGCCTTGGCTTCCCAGCAGTCATGTCACTGAGGAGGCAGGCTTTGTTTTGGAAACCTGCACCACCACCCTCACACAGCACAGTCATCTTGCCTCCTTGGTGTGGGTGGATGTTCACCACACACTGATCCGAGCCCCGGGTTCCTCATGGCACAACATCCCTTTGAGACGTGGCCTGTGTTCTCCTTCACAGGACCTTTGTGTCCTCTACCTTAGCAGGTGGCCCATCATGGTCCCAGTAGTGTTTGTGTGGTTTTTGACTTTCAGTTCAAGAAAACACATAGTGAGTGCTACCAGAGAAGAACTCAGAACTATGGTATCCCTCATCATCCCAGGCCAACACCCAACTTCCTGGCTGCTGGCTAGATACCACAGAAAGAGCTGTCTGCCAAGCTGTCCTATGTGAAAATTGAACAAATTTAATATAGAAGTTACTGAAAGAAAATAAAGTAGAAGACCCTGTAAAATATACAGTGAAGACTGTCATACCTTCACTGAGGAACTTTCCCCTTTAGACTCCAACTTCCAACCCCATTAGAGCCTGGCTAATTAGTTTTGTATGCTGCATAATAGTTGAGGGGAAAGGTCATGTGGGTATATAATTTTCTCTCCATTTCTAAACCACAAAACTTCCTCTCTGGAGCAAGCTTCAACTTCCGGTTCTCTGAAACAAGATAAGCTGAGTCACGTGTTTCTATGAATCTCCCACCTAAAAGCCCAGGATTAATAACAATAGCAGGAGCTGTGTCTGTCCACAGAGGACACAGATGCTGGGTTCTGCATGGATCTCACCTGTCATGGGGCCTCCCCAAGATGTAGGCAGCCCATGTCATACATAAGTAAGTCACATCTCACAGTGGCTCTGAATGAGGCCATGAAGATGGTGGGAGAGATAATAGAGTCAAAATCAGGGGATCTTGGACCTGGACCTTGACCAGGACTTGGGCAAGAGACTTTCATTTCTAGAAGACATTTCAAAGGAATTAGACAGGAATCAGTATCTACAATTGCAAGACACAGATGACTATGTAGCTCCATTAAAATGAACAGCTTCTACTGTAGAAATAACATTCCTGCAGCTATACTGAAATTTCACAAAATGAAAATAAAGAAAGACCTGCATTGCTGGTTTTAACAGCTATCCTGGGCCAGAAGTTATGAGAGGCATGGCCATACTTTGTCACAAAAACAGTTTTGAAAAAATATGAATGGCTGGGCAGATGGTAGATTTCTAATTGAGAAAGTTTTGTGACCCTTCAACAAAATGCTGGCATTGTTCTGATGAGTAAGAAAAGCCTGGAGAGCTGGAATGTCCCTTGTGTGTCGTCTCATTTTGTTGTTTGGTTTGGGATGGTTTTCTGAGTTCCTGGCTAACCTCAAACTCTCTGTAGAGCTAAAGCTGGCCTTGAACTCCTAATTCTCCTGCCCTCATGTGTTATAATGGTATGCAGTGCCATCCCTGGCCTGTCTGAGCATTGTAGCTATTACATAGATCTGTGAAGAAATCTATAATATCAAAGCATTAGTTAAGACAATCCTCTCCCAATCTGTGTATAGCCTGAGTGCTGAATGTGTGCCAGGACGACTTGACTCTACAACTTATGTAGTAATATATGTCCTTAGTCCTAGCCTTCCCTTGCTAGTCCCCGTAAATTGTAAAGCACAGTGTAGCACACAGACCCAGCTCAGTGTCTGTCTCCACTCTCTGTCTCAACAGAATACCATTTTGAGCACAGGGTTAATCTCTAGCTTCACTCTTTCCTGTCTCAATATCCTTTCCTCTTCCTAGTGTCCTGTCCTGTAATAAAAGAATGTTGTGTTTAACCTCTACAGTTAAGAGCACAGAAACAAAGGCATGAGCTGTTAGAACAGTGCACAGCATTGGAAGGAGTCCGGCGACTAGCAGGCTGGATTTTATTCTTAGTAGCTGCAGGAAATCAGAACAGTGAAAATGACAGGGATGTTCATCAGCAGCTCATATGACAACTTTAGGGGTGTGTGCTGCTCCCTGGGCTGAGTTCAGAACACATCTTTTTGCCTTAATGATCACGCTAGATTTCATTCAGATAGGTTGGTTCTCATAGAAAAACAGGAAGCTCCAGGAGAATGAGCCGCTGACCTGGACTTCCATCACTGACATGGGGAGATCACAGTAAAGCCTTAGGAACACTCAGAAGGGTTTCCAGGAGACTCTGTATTATTCCATAGGTGATATGGGGTAATAACAATACATTCAGTATTGGGGCAGTCTGAGTAGGCATCAGAAAAATAATACACATATGTTCATATACACGTGCATATGTATGTAAATGTATGTGCATACATACATACATAATCACATGAGAGTCTGACTTTTGAAAAACGCCACCACAAAATGGGGGAACATATCTACAATAGTTTAACTTTCTGTTCAAATTTTCAAGATAATATATTATTTAACAAAGGAAGAAAACAACACTCTTTGGGGGGTGTCATTAAAAAACCACTCCACATATATTCTAAAGGGTTAGTTCTCTTAGTCCTAAGAGGTAAAAAGGTGTGACTAGAGGATATTTCAAAGAAGTTCAATAGCTACTCTTGCCCGAATGTCACTTTTTACATTCATGTGGATACATACTGCACATAGTAATGACTGGCTGGGTGAATGGACAGATGAATAGGTGAGGGGACAGAAAGACAGACAAAGAACCTGAGGGATAGGTGGGTGTGTGGACAGAAGGATGGAAGGATGGATGAACAGATGGATGGGCAGGAAGTTGAGCAGGCAGGCAGGGAAGTGGGCAGACAGATAGGTGGGTAGATAGGTGAGTGGATGGGTGGGTGGGTGGATGGATGGATGTGTGGATGTGTGGTTGGATAGGTGGATAGGTGGGTAGATGGTGGATGGATGGGTGGGTAGATGGGTAGATAGGTGGATGGAGAGATGAACAAGTGAGCAGACATATGAGCAGAAAGACAAAAGACTAAGTGTGGGGGTAAATGGGTAGATAGATGGGCAGATGAACGGATATAGAAAAGAAAACCTTTTTAAACCTTTTCCTTGAGACTATCACAAAGCCTTACATACAATAAGCTGCCAGTTAGTGAAAATGCGACCTGTGATCTCAGCAATACACCCAAAGGTCACTCCATTGCATGTCTGAGGCTTAGGATGAACTCAACATTATCTTATGCACTTGACTATTGTCTGATCTTCAAAGTGTTGGTATTCCAGAGTCTTCAGGCTGATTTTGAGTATAGAGCAAACATATGAAAATGTACAAGAGGGGCGTTGTGACTCTAGAAATCTCTGAGAACTCTGCCATTAGTAGATTAGAACCTAAGAGTGGGGCCAGGGAACTGTGCATGTGAACTTCTTTCAAGGTTCAGCATGAAATAGTCTTGAGTGCTCCCAATTCCTTGCTCACCTACATCTAAATTTGAGGGCCTTCTATATAGTATGATTCCACTATGGGTTCCACTACTAGTTCCAAGGGAAGCTAACTTCTGTGAGAGAGAGCTGGTGACAAGGAAGCCCATGATGAGTCCATGACGAACACCTAACCTCAAGGGTCCATCCTCAGACCCTTTTTATACTGCAGAAGGAGTCAGATCCAGGCAAGGTGGCACTTCTCTCTGACGTCACACAGGAATCTATGTCTTCTTTGAAGTAGGTTTGGATCACTGAACAGGTGGCCTTTCAAAATGACACAAAGACATCATTATCCTCAGGATCTTCACAATCTTCACAATTCCAATACACAGGAATTATTTGTGTCTTGACTAGGGTAGACACAATTTGGTAAAATTGAAGTGAAACATACACACACAAATAGGCACACATACATACAGAGGGTGAACTGGAGAAGAGAGAAAGAAAAAGAGAGAACCTGAAACTCACATAAGTGGGTAGGTTGAAACAATGCCAGATTACTGGCTTGTACTACTGTACAATTGCCATGTAATATGTAAGACCTGGAAGAGGCTGGTAAAGTATCCCCCAGATCTGTCTAGGCTATTACTTATAACTTCATGAGAACCTTCACTCCAGCACTCATTTTAAATATTGAGATACATCTTTATTTGCACTGTATGGTCAGTCACAAATGCCAAGCCAGAGGGTCCACTGAAGAGAATTGGAGGTGAGTCAGCCACTTGGCTTAGCAATAAATACACAAAGAAGACCTCCCAAGTAGGGACTTCTCGCAGAAGTAAATAGTAGTCTGCCAATCTGCCAAGGAGGGGGATGGGCTAAACATGCACCTGCCAGGGAGCATCTGAGATCTGCAGGTATCACTGCTAGAGTAACTACAGACTTTGGTAACAGATGAGAAGCAGAGTACAATAAGCCCCTGATGCCCCCACATTAATATCTACAGGAAGAGACATTCCAGACCCCCAGTGGGCACCTGAAAGTGCAGATAGTACTTTACCCTGTATGCAAATACTGAGATTATTCATTTGGCAACCAATAGCAACTAAGTATCTAATGGGTGGGTAATACATACGGTGCATACACACTGAAAGGAGAGGAGATTCATATTCTAGATGAGCTGAAGTGTGATGTCTCAAGATTTCATTATGTGATTCGGAATGGTGTACAGTTGCAAACGCACTGACTTTATTTCTTGTGTTTTCCAGCTGGCATTTCTGAGTCTGGAATGCCTATGAATCACTGGAACCAAAGAGAGTAGAATCAAAGACAAGGGAAGGCTGATTTCTGCCTCTCATCTCTCCCAACAAGCCACTTTCAAACCACAGCTGCAACCTCAAGATCCTTCTTTCAGACCTGAAAGAATGTCTGCTTTAGTTCATGACCACTCCCCTGTTACCCATCACCCCCTCTTCTTCTCTAGATCATATCTTTGTTGTAGGAACCAGAACATATATTTTAGATCATTTCCCAAATTCTTGATTTGAATTATTATGAACTCGATTCTCGATCGCCTGCATCTTCTCTAAACAAAGGATTCACTATTGCTTAATGGTAACATCATCCTCACTACCAAATCACCCTGATGCTAGCAACAGAAGGAACATTTCTAGATGTTTATTTGCTCTTTTCAGTAGTTTTATTCTGAACCCTTCTTCGCTGAGACATATAAAATGGACAACAAGCACATGCTGGTGCACGCAATTCGGATGTAGTTCCAAAGCAAACAAAATGCACAGGTTTGTGCAACAGCCAAGAAGGACCGGCACTGCACCTACTGCAGCTCAGTTTTGGGGAACAGACCTCTCTGACGGTAGATTCCAATAAAGTTGGTGGGTGTTACACAATGACTCTACTCTGAGTCACTTATGAAGACCTGAAATCACACAAAGATTACACACCAGGACAGTGGAGGGAGAGAGATGTCAGCAATTCTGATTCGATGGGAGGGAACCTAATTTCAGAAACCATTCTATAAGGACTCTGATGCTTTGGTTAAGGGCCTTGTGGTAATCAAATCCAAGATAAGAATCAGGAGGGAATTAAAAAATGTAGTTATTTGTTACCTTGCTATTTCTACCTTGAGATAGTAGAAGAGATGACCAACTCCATCAATAAGTAAAAAACAAAGCATGTGTGTGTTTGTGTGTGTGTACATGCTCAAGTAGGCATATAAGTAGGTAGGTGTGCTTCTTTATGTCCTTTCTTATGGAGGTCAGAGGTCAACACTGGGTACCATTCCTCAGGCATCATTCTTCTTGTTTGAGATGGGGTCTCTCACAACCTGGAGCTCACTAAGCAGGCTACCCTAGCTGGTGATCAAGCTGTAGAGAACCACGTGGCTGACTATCCAGTGCTGGGATTCCATGAGCAAAGAATCAGACCCAGTTTTCTGCATGGGTTCTGGGGACTGAACTCAGATCCTCACACTTGCATGACTAAGATGTTACTGACTGAACCTCCTGCCTCCTTTGCACCTTGGTACTCAGCCAAACCCAACAGTCAGAACAAAAATGTTTGTGTGGCACTGATATCAACTTGGGGATAGTTCTACCAATTCCCAAAAAGATGAAAAACATTTTTACAAAGAGAGAGAGGGACTAAAATGGCTTGGGTTTCCTGCATCTTTTTCTTCCTGCCTGTAAAGTAGACTTTTTTAGACCTTTCCCACCAAGAGCATTCAGGGAGGCTGTGGCAATGGCACAGTGCCAGCCTGGCACCACCAGTGAAAGAAAGGCCAGGATTTGGGATCTTTCTGCCTTTGCATTTCTTGAGTCCTTTGCTTTTCTTGGGAAGAAAAAAGTAACACAAAGATGTTATAATAATATGTTGTGGTGGCAGGAACAAGGTTCTTAGATCAAAGGACTCATGCTGTGCACATAAAACAAGTCATTTGGTCAGCTGGCCAACACTCACTGGGCACCTCTCTGAACCCCATACCGAGATAGACTGCTTACCTCTGCCTGCCATGATGTGATCGTGACCTCTTACTGTATCATCTCATAAACTATCATACTATTTACATGAGTCTACACAGCAAGCTGTCATGTCAGGTTGTGCATGACCACGAATTTACTATCTGCCTTCTTGACTGTCTCCTTAGGATAGATTATAAAGGATTTTCAGAGTGTGAGCTTTGCAGACATGGAATTATAACTGCTACTATTAACTCACCACATGATGAAAAGCCCTGTGAAGCGCTACCTACAGGGAATCCAAGAAGTACCTTAGCTTTGTCTTTGGACAGATAGTTAGAGGGGAACAGTATTAACATAGGTCTTATAGGGATACTATGACTACCCAGTGAGTTCAAACTGAGGTCAAGGCCTTATGAGTATCAAATACCTTTTGGCTCTTAGTAATGTTTTAATTTGGTGGCTGGCTCCATCAGTCACTTAGAATACCGCTCCTCTGGCTCCCTGAGAAAAGCTCAGATCGTTCTCCACATTCCTGTCCCTCCCACTATCTCAGTCCCAATCTGAACCAATATGGCAGGTCAACACTTTGCCATGGAGTCAGGCTCAAAGATGTGCATATGGCCCAACAAATGGGCCAGCCTGTTGCCACACAAACCATGGTTTTAATGACCCTCGTGGAGGTCTCTGCTCACTTTCTCGACCTAGCCTTAGAGGATGTAGGTTTAGAATGCCCCTAGTCATCCTGATCACATGAAGTCCTGTTCTGGATCTCACATAGTTGGAGAGAAGCCAGTTCCAATGATAGCACATGATGCCTGTCCCCAACGGGGCCCAAGTCCAGCTCTGAATGCTTTGTGTCTTTGAGTCCATGAAGTCTGAGGGCTGCATGGCATTGCTTTATACATAGGAAGACCCTGAAACTGGAAAAGCACACAGATAATACCTTCAAGGTCACAAATCAAAAACACCATCCTGCTTGACTGTGATTCTGCAATGCTTTTTAGAGCTGTGTTGTATGGCTCCTAAGACTATCAGAGATAGAACCCTGGAGACCTTCAGGAGCAGAAGTATAGTGTTCACCTTTAACACATGCATGCCAGACGCTAAGAGCTTTGGGTGCAACACTGCCTGTGAGCCATGCCTGGAGGAATGGGCAGGATCTAGGCATGTTGAAATGGGGACAGGCCTGGTATTACTAAAGAAGAATTACAAAACAATGTCTGTGCCTTGAAGCCCCAGGGAAGCAGCTATGATTCAAAGCTGGAGCAGAATCCTCACAGCAGCGTACACCTTACTTATATCCAGATGCTTCAGCACATCTCTCTTTGCATTTAGCCATGCATCCCAGCAAGATGGATTGTATTTGTCTTGGCTCCTAGACCTGTGCATCTCCACCATACTTCAAAGTTCATTCCATCCAAGAAAGACTTAGGCTATGCAAAAAATCAGAGAAATACTCTGGTGAGTGAGGCATGGGCTAGTCAGACTAGGGAAAGGCAAATATGAAACTGTTCTGTAGTGCAGTGGCTGGCCACCTGGTACTTATCAAAGATGTCTTCCCTCAAACATTCTGGTTAGATTTTTTTTAATGCAAGATCAAAGTGGTCATTTAGGCACTCATTTGATAAGCATGTCTTGAAAGCTTACTGTATTCCAGGCACTTATGGTGAATTTATAAAAAGAAGAGACAAGATTTGTTCTGATAGGTAGGTTTCCAGGAGCTCATAAGGGTAAGAAGCTAACAAGATACCATGAGGACTCAAGGCCAAGGTCTTCCCCATGTGCCTGGCCTGTGTTGGAAGGCATTATTCAAGAGGACTTGGTAAGACTTCTTTCTTACAGAAACTCTAAGCTCCAAGTAGGCTTCTACATGAGCTAATGATTAGGATAGGTAGGGAAGGTAGAAGAGTGCTTGGAATTCCAGGTGAGTGAGATTCTGTGGTTAAGGAGAGAGGAGGGAGGAAAGGAGAGGAGCGGAAGGGAGAGGGAAAGAGAGGGAGAGAGACATTTTCCAAGTTCTAAAGTACTCTGAGGCCTATACTGGAAGCTGGTGTGAACAGAATGTTTGCAGTCCCTGGCACACACTGACTGAGAGAGTGTGTTCTCCTGTGCATACTCCACACAGCAGGCACAATACCAAGTACTTCATACCTACGCATGTCATACTCATAAAGCCCCTGTCTACCTCTAATTGAAGAAAAGACTGAGATTCAGGTATGCCCTAGGATTACCAGGATTCTTAGGTAGGATCTTCAGCCCTAGGAAAAGGAGGATTCACAGCAGGTCTAAGAAGTAGCTGGCTAGTGACCCTTAGGAACCCACAGGAGGTTGTTGGTTGCCATGGTACCATCCAATGTTCAGAATAATATCTGCTTAAACCAGCTGCTGCTCAGCTTGTAGATGCAAGAAGTGTGGCCCTGCCCTAGCAGGTGATCTCAAAGAGTGTCTGACTTGGCCATTGTCACCTATGAATGTTCCCTGGGGATTCATCCTGCCTATGGGTGACCACTTTGGTTACCTGTCTCACACTGAGCTTTGGAGGGCTAGAGACATGCCCACAGTATCACCCAGCATGATTCTTAGCCATTTTGCAACTGAAAGAGGAGCTGGAGGAAGTCTACCAGGAGCCTTGTTAAGGGAAGACAGGCCACATGAGCAATGGCCTTGGAGACAGTATCCCAGCCCCTACTCTTCTCCTTCTGATCCTAGTCTGTCAGAGCACTCATGATCAGAGCCACCAGTTGTACCTTGTCCCTGCTTCACATCTCTTGGAGTCAAAGGCACAAGTACTTCTCTGGACAGTTCCCTTCATTCTCCTGGACCTCGACAATCCAGGGCCAGATCACCTGACCGGCTTGTACCGAACTTTCTTGGGCACAAACCAGGTGTAGGTCATAAATAACTTGCATGCTGTTCGCTGCTGTCTCTGAAAGGAGGGGAGATAGAAGCCTCAGAGGGGAGGTTTTGCAACAACTGCACATTTAGGTTCCTTTAAGAAACAAGCAGACAGACAAGCTGCATTCAAAGGCAGACACGTGGCACTCGGAGCTCTTCTGTTCCAGAAAATGCCTTGGAGCCTCCTGCCCTCAAAATTGGCATCAGGAAAAGGCAGGAAAAGTTGGTGAGCTAAGCAAAACCAGACAGGAAAGAAAGGATCTCCAGTAAGCTGTGTTACCCACGCAGAACTCATCCAAGTTTTAGCTATTCGTTATTAGATTGGGGGGGTCCAATCTCAGACAAATGCTGTACTAGGAAGATCCAGGGTGATGTGAAATGTGGAGGTTACTTAGTGATCCATGCTCCCGTAGAAAGCTCTACCTACACCATCCAAAACAAAAATTGTTTTAAAGTCTATCAACAGGGTTGTCTGACATCTAGATAGAGTCATTGACTAAAGTCACAACAGTAGATCTGGGACAAGGCCTTGGTGAGTGAAGGCTTGCCAAGCAAGCATGAGAACCTGAATTGGACTTTTCCGAGATCCATTTTTTAAAAAGAGTCCACGCATAATAACAAATGCTTGTTGGGAGACAAATGGATTCTGGGGTTCACTGGTCTGTCAGTCTAGCTCACTTGGTAAATTTCAAGCCAGTAGTAAACTCTACAGACAATTAATGGAGCTGAGAGACAGAGAATCTGTCTTTTCCAGGGACTGAGCTTCTGTTCAGTTATCCAGGCCCATATAGTGAGTCCTAAATACATATACATATGAACAATAGTAAACTTTCAGCAGGTGGTGTGTGTGTGTGTGTGTGTGTGTGTGTGTGTGTGTGTGTGTAAAACAGCAATAATTAAAGAATAAGAGGCACTTAAGAAGAGGGGGGGCATGGGAGGAGCTGGGATGGGGAGAGGAAGGGAAAAAATAATATAAATACAGTACTCATATAAAATTCTCAAAAAATTTATTTTTTTAATTAAAAAAACTGTCTCAAACAGCATAGAAATAAAGCTCATGACACCCAGAAAATAACAGTTAAGGTTGTCATATGGTTTCCATATGCACATTGGTACACACACACATACACACACACACACACACACACACACACACACAAGCAATTATCAGATATGCAGTGTCAGTTTAAAACGTCCACTAAAGAATTTGAGTAACCCAATGGGTCACTTTTGCAGTTACTGAAGCATTAGGGAGGGACAGTCTCTCCCGAGAAGTCCAGGACTTTGGCCCTTTGGTATTGCCCTTCAGCAGAGTTAAGTGCCTCGGTGGCCTCAGGCTACGCCATACATTTCCTCAGCACAGTCTCCAACACCCAGGGTATACTGATCTGGTTCAGACAGGTTAAGTCATTTTTTTAAAAAAGAAAAAGCAACCACAAATTTCATTTGCAGCTGACTCAAAGCTGGGCAGTACATTAAAAATAGTTAACAACACCTTCTTATCCAGAGAGACTCGAGCAATCAAGGACAGGGCTGGAGTGAAGAAGAGGGAACCTTCTGGGGACTGCTATTTGTTTCTATGTATAGGGTACATGACGGGACGTATAGGAGATGTAAAAAGTGGTCCTGGGCCTAGGTTCATCACCATACATGTGATACTAATCTCTGGAGTTGTGTGTCTGATAGAGAAGCTTGGGAAATGCTGGTATGCATTAAGAACAGACATGATGTGACCAAGGAGGCTGAGTGTCACACTTGCTGTGTAATGGGAAGATTGTAGGGGCAATTGGACTTAGCTCTCGGCCTTGAGCACTCAGAGGGCAGCAGTAATCATGTGGTCCTACCTGAGAGTCAGCAACCAGGGAGCATGGCTCTTAAAAGCAAAGCATAGGCACAAATGCTAGCAATCTGTTTAGAAGAAGCAAAAGCAGGGAAAATATTGGTGGTAATGGTTTCCCCAAGACACTGCAATACATGAGAACCTTATCAATATATATGGGCATATGTGTGTGTGTGTGTATACACACATATATATGTGTATATATATATACACATTCATATACACGAGTATACAATCAAGACTGATATAAAGGGAAAAAGTTGATCATATGCTAAAAGATAAAAATAGAAAGCATTTTTAAAGATTTTGTTTAATATTAGTATGTGTAGAGTGTGTGTGTGCGTGTGTTTGTGTGTGTGTGTGTGTGTGTGTGTTGTGACATGTAGGGTAGAAACATGCAAATATCCAACTTACCCATGGAGGCCAGAAGACAGTCTTCAGAAGTCAGTTCTTTCTTTCCACAGTGAGTTCTGGGGATTGAACTCAAGTCATAAGGTATGCATAGCAAGTGCTTTTACCCCCTGAGCCCAACAATCAGCGTTTTTATGACCTTAGAAGCTCTTGAAAAAAAAATTATGGGCAAGAGAGAAGGCAAAATTAACAGGAAGTGAGTCCCTCATCTTCATCTTATCAGAGGCAACCAAAGACATGTTGGAATTGCATGTGGACTCCTTTAAGCCCCAGGCACTTTGGCTTCCATGGATCCCTCTCAATTAAAAGAAAAAGTAATATACATTATGTCTACAACACTATGATAGCAGTTATAACCCATGCTAAATTAATCCTCCTTTCTTCTGGTTTGAAAAAAGCTCACATGTTTGCTTCTGTAGGCCACAGCAACCTCTGGTACTACATCTGCTTGTCCGTTGGAAAAATGCTAACCTGGATATCTCCAAACATCTTTACTTCAAGAGATTTCATTAGGTAATTCTGCTTTCAGAGAGGAACTCAGGGTTTGCTTTGAGACAGGCATGATTGCATTCTGAAGAGAACACCAACAAGTACTTATATCCATGCTGTGATTCCATTCTGTAAAACCCAGATCCCTGTACCCTATCTATGATAGATACTGACATCCAAAGACAAGATCCATGTCCTAGGATGGAAATGAACCCTAGCAGTTCTTTTCTTCAATGTCTTATTTCTACTTAAACACTGTCAACAAAGAATGTAAACCAGAGCTAGAAAAGTGACAAGGTATGATCAGATCTATCAATCTAACTTTAGTTATTATTTATTATTTGAATGGGGATGAGAAACCCTCTTTCAAGGTGAGGGCTGTAGGGATATCACTGGTGACATTCACAGAGCAGCGTACAAGAAAGCTCCAGGGCTGTCATGGCAAACAACAATGCAAAACGGAACTGTAAAGAAACCATTGTCTCAGGTTCCAGATAAATGCAATCAGAAGCAAGATTAGTGCATATAAATCCAGTTATTATATGCTAGAACTACATTAGAATAGCTTCTTAATGCCCCTGATACAAGGGGCATGTAGCCCCTCTGAGCAGGTAAACAGCGTTTTATGTGCCTGACCCCCTCACCAAGATATCCTGAAAACCAACCAAGAAAGACACGACCTGCCTAAAGATTCTTTTCATCCATGTATTCACTCTATATTCTCCCCTCATTCCCCACACACATTTTTTTAATCCAGTTAAGTTGAAGACAATAAAAATCTTTGAAGAACTGAATGCTTTAGAGCCAAATTCCTCCCTTTCCAGTATAAGCGAGAGTGGGATAAAGGAGGTGAAAAAATGCAAGGATCGATAATAAGCAGTCTCTAATTGGAGGAAAAAGGGAAAAGAATCTAAGGAAATGTCTGTGCCTTGAAAAAAGAAAGGGCAAAAGAGAGCCAAGTGTGGAAATCTGTTCATTTGGGGTATCAGGAGAAGAGAGACAAGCTCCAGTATTATACGTCCCTGCCTCCCCTCTGAAACCCAAAGACGCCCTTTTCATTCTGGTAGTCATGTGTCCCCAGAGCAATTTATTAAATTAAAGCCTCCATCTGCCAGGCCACGCCTAGGGTCTGCTGGGTGCAGAAAAGGAGGGAGATGAGCAAAACCTGATGCATCAAGCCGAGAACAGTACAGTTTTCCATGGCTTGTGGAAACCATGAAAGGCTGTGTGCTGATGTTCTAAGGAAGAAGCCCAAAGAGTCAAAAAACAATAAAAGTGGAATAAAATAAGCTAAGTCCCCAAATGTCATTGCTATTAATTTGCTTCTTACTCTCCCAGGGAGAAGACATGAATGTACCTGCTGTTTGATGAGAATGCTTCCCTGTGAGCATCCTCCAATAAGTAACCTTAGCATTGATGAAGAGCCGGGCATCTCTGTCATTCTCCCACCCTGCTCCCACAGTCCCCCATCTGAGTGTTGGAAAAATGCCTGAGAGTCTCATTTGTCTACCCTTCGCTTTCTCTAACTGCGGTAGGAAAAAAAAAGAAAACATTTGAATTTATTGTACATATGTTTGTGTTCCACTTAATAAAAAGAAACCTATATTTTAAGATAAACTTTGTTAGTAATTCATGAAGTGACTATTTATGCTAATCAGGCAGAAATATATTCTCAGGCATAATGCATTACATAAATTTGAATGCAAAATGTTCAATTATGAAGTAAATACAGGTAACGCAAATAATAAATTACCTCTAATAAAAATTATAAAAGATGTGTCTTCAAAAAGAATGACTCTAACTTACAACTGTGAATTGCTTAAAGAGAGAAAAATTAATAAGGACTGAATTGCTCTGATGATTATTTAGCCCATAACTCACCTATTCATAACAACTCTTCGTAATCAGACTGTTGTTTCTCGACCTCCGATGTGATCCAAGACTGTTTCCTCAGCAATTTTACCCTTATCAGATTATCTCGTCTGATTCTATTAATTTTCTTCCATGAATCTGCTAACAGCAGTCTGTGATTTACTTACCCTGCTAAGTGAAGCCGGCTAAAAGGATTTATCTAACACTGGACCTAGGAACCCAGTATGCCTTATCACTCCATCTTCCCCAGAACTCTTGTTCAGATCAATGGAGTCAGTTTCCTACTGAAATTTAGTGGATGCTGTTAGTTAAGCACCATAAAAACAACCCGCATATAAACAAAGCCACTGAAGCTTCTAGCTACACCCTGTTCCCTTTAGATCCCATATGTCTGATTTAAACATGATCTATTTGAGTGGTAGTAACCTGTAATCAGAAAAAATATATTCCTTTTAGCCTCCAGTATTTGCAATTTAGACATGAAGGGCCTTCCACACCTCCATCCCAGTTTGCGTGAAGCTATATGTAGATTAACTCAGAGTTATGGTTGTGCTTTCTGATGTTTCCAAGTCTTCTTGCATCACCAGCCTGATGCCCTCCTTCCATCCAAACCATTTTATAAATATTCATTGCTTGCAGAAACTTTAATGCTACCAGTTTGAATTGGTCAATAATGACAAACGTGTGGTTTCTAAATCACTGTATATGGCTGGCTGAGATTACTAAAGTATATATGGGAGTGTGTGTGTGGGGGGGTCATATTGTATTTGGATTAGATTGGCTTGACTGGAAGAGAAACGTGGTTAGCAAAGAAGTCGCAAGCACTATGGCCTGCTATAATTGTAGGGAATCAGAAACCTGAATGGGATTAAATTAAAATGAGAGCTTGCGATTGTTATCCAAGAAAGGCCACTAACAGCAAACTGTAAATGTTTAGACACCTCCTGTGCATTACAAAACAGAGAAGAGGAACAAAATTGGGCCCAAAGCGCTAAAGCCTGAAAGCACACTCCGCTTTCATGCCTTTAAAAAATATTTCTGACTCCCTCTATTTTTCAAATGGAAAGTGGGAACATGTAAAAGGCTCTGCAAAGAGAAGAAAAATGTGATGGCTGACAATAACAAGAATAAAAAATAAACCGAGAAAAAGTGGAGCTAATAATACAGTTAGCTGGCCAAATGCGGTCCCTGAATGTCTAGAAATGGTATATAGTTGTGACAATTGGGTATGAGGTCATGGAGATATAGGGCATGGTCTCCATCATCAGCAATTTTTGTACATAAAATGATGTTTATTTATAAATATAGCATTTTCTGTGTTCTTGGCCCAAAACATACATTTTTTTTATTTTATTTTTTGGAGAGACAAGGATTATACCTTACAGCTTTTAACAAGAGGTTGACACTGAAAATTCTAGAGATAAATTTTTTCTGAAGGCACATTCATGTTTTACGTAGAAACATAAATGTTAGAAAGACCAAAAACACCATAGCTAACCAGCACAGCGTTTATGTGATTTTAAGCACCGATTTTTCCATCGAATGTACACTATAATCCCTTAACTTCATTACTAGATAAAAAAACAGTTTTTGAAGGGAGGAAAATAAAGACAGAAGTTTCTTATGTCACACAAATATTGACATCTCTACTCTTTCTTCCCCAAATTGGAACTAAACACAGTTCATGTCGCCCCAACAAAGCACGCCTATAAACCAAAACCGCCCTTATAAACAATCAGTCTGCAGAAACAGTGCAAAGAGAACGGCTTGTCTAGAAAATACCAACACAATAAGCCCTTTAGAATGAGTGTCTCTATACATCTCCCAGGGTGTCTACCAGTAGGGGTGCCAGAGTTTGCTGGTGAGAAATTAACAGTGGTCTTATCTAGTGTCCCAAGCTGGTGAGTGACCCCCAAAGTCTCTTTATAAACAGAAAATAAAAATCTAATGAGAGGTTTTGAGGCCACACTTAAGTGCAATGTTCATGACGCTGGTTGGCTTCTGACATGTCATAAGTCAGGTTTTTCTGAGAATTACTTTCAAATAAATGATTTTATGCCACTGCATTACATATCTTTTGCTTACAAGGTATGCCCTATAACTCATTGAATTACAGCGAACTTTAATTCCATTGTTATTGCCACAAAGCCGTTTGAAAATTCTTCCTGGCACTTTGAAAGAGCCTGTGCCCTGTTACATGGCATCAACATGCACAAGTCTTTCAGCCCAAATAACATCATCCAAGGACTGAGTCTGTGGACCTCTTCTGAAGCAAGAATAGAGTCATTAGAAAAAAAATATTCAACAGCGACTCGCAATTTCTATATGCCCTTTCCTGAAAGGTTGGGTTCTCCAACTGTGGCCCAACTAGCTTTTTTTCCATTTTACTTCTTCCCACACTGGGAAACCAGCATCTTCCGCACTTTTCTCAAAACCAGACCGATCGATTTTCAACTAACCTATGCCGAAAGGTGGCGCTGTTGAGGTAAAAACCAACCCGATCCAACAACAGTTTTTACTCTGGATTCTTTTACAGTCTTTTCATTTTTTTTTAAGTACACACTTATAGACACTCCCCATAGAATTAAAATAAATACGATTAATACCAAAGGCATTTTCTTATTCGAAAAAATTAATAGTCCCAATTTCCAAGCAGGTGAGCCCTTCTTCCAAATACAGGGCGTCTTCAGAAAACCTTGCTTTTCTCCAGTCAGCCTATGCTCTTCCGACCTGCCTATCGCTTTAAAATCTTAGAAAAGTGTTGCTAGGTTTCTTTTTTCTTTTTTGTTTCTTTCCCTGTGTGCGCCCCCCCCATATTTTTGCATAGCGTTGGAAGAATCAGTCCAGAAAATTGAACCAGTTATTAGTATTTGTAACGGGAGGGGGCAATCCTACCCCACCCCCACTCCGAGTTTCCGGACTTGTCCAGAGAAGAAAGTGGTTTAAATTTTAACCCTTGGAGGAGCGTAAGGGAGGACTCTGGGGTATTCACCACCAAGTCCCAAATATCAAATAATTAAACGAGATGGAAGGGCAAAGGGTGCCCTGGACTCTGATAAACAGGGTTCAGATTTCATAATGGTGAGAATGGTATGGAAATGAGTGGGGGGGTGTCAGCTCAATCACAGTTTAGGTTTCACAAATGGAAAGGGTGGTGGATAGTAAAGGGGAGAAAGGGGAGACTTGGGGGACAGAGAGAGAAAGAGAAAGAAAGGAGGGGGGAGAGAATGAGTATGATTATGATTCTCAGAAGCCAAACTCCGAGCCAGAGTCAGGAGCCTCAGAGCTGAGCCTGGCTGACCCTGCTCTAAGCGTCCGGGAATCAACTTGCTGACAAAGCCCTGCCCTATCACCCTATCACTCTCTCCAAGGGCCTAAGATGCCAGCGGATAGTTTATCATTATATAGATTAGATTGTCCCCCAAAACTTTAGGCCCCTTGTTTTTTCAAGAGAGTCATACATACTTTTCTTCTCCGCGCGAAATCCAAACAACCAGTGCTGGCGCACCATGCACCGCGCACCGCGCTCTTTCTGGGTCCCCGCACCCTTGGCGCCCCCATCTGATCACCTCACTTCGAGAGGGACAAAGAGTTGAGTCAAGTTCGGCCCCGGAACATCTGATTCAGGGAAGGACTGTACCCCCACCACACACACACACACACACACACACACACACACACACACACACATACACACCCCTCACTCCTCAACAGCCTCGGAGAATGCTGAAGGGGGATCAAAGACTGAAAACTGCTAGACAACGAACGCATGCACCTTGTCAAGGGTGCGGGACCGGCAAAAGAGAGGAGAGTTCAGGCGGATCTCTGCAGCGCCAGAGTTGCAGCTCCGCAGGGCAGGCCTCTCCCAAGCTCCAAAGAAAAGCAAACTGTCCTCCGGGTCCTCCCGGATTGTAGGCGCCCTTTTAGCAAACTCTGTCCCCTGGTGCACTAAACTTCGTGCTGGGCAGGGGTGGGGGATGTTGCTCCTTGGCTGCACCAGAGCAGCGGCGCCTCAAGGGTTAAGCCAGCGTGTCCCAGCTGACAGTCAGCTGATTGGGCTGTGATTGACAGCTCCGAAAAGTTTCCTTGTTTCTATACTATTATGCTAATAGCGGCCTCTCTAGCCGCCTCCCATTGGAGGAGAGTGCCAGTCAATTTCCCATTTGAGTCTGATGTCACGGGTGCTATAAAACTCAGCAATTGCTTTAAACTCTTCTCGCTGGATCAGAGGCTTTAAAATCTTTTTTCATCTTGGAGCTGCAGCTCGGGCTGCTAGTCCGCTCTGCCTCTCCCCCCACCCTTTTGCTCTCGGCCTCGCCTTGGCCCAGGACTTTGCAATTTTGCCTTTTAAAAAAAAGCCAAAACCAAAAAAAAAAAAGGCAAGAAAGAACTAAACTCCCCCCTCCCTTGCCTCCAGCCGGCCTGCACCGCGGTCTTGCACTTTGCACGGAGGCAGAGGGTGAGAGAGAGAGAGAGAGCGCGCTCACGAGAGGGATCCGGAGAAAGAAAAGAGAAAATAATAATAGTAATCATAAGAGCCAGGCAGAAGAGGAGAGAAGCGTGAAGTGTTAACTATCCCGGTGCTGAGGCCGGTGCCTCCGGGACAGCCACTCGCCGCGCCATCCAGCCAGGGAGCAGCAGCTGCGCGCGCCCCGCCTGCAGCCCAGAGGGCTAAGGCGAGCCCTCCTTATGCAAAGCGCGCAGCGGAGCGGCGAGCCGGGGACGCCGCGCACCGGGCCGGGCTCCTCCGGCATCCTCTCCGCCGCCGTCATCTCCACCGCCATCGCCAGCTTTGGAGGACCTTCCCGAGCCTGAAGCGCCCGGGATCCGAGCTCAGAGAGGCGAGCAGGCGAGGAGGGGGCCCGGGGCGAGCGGGAGAGAGAGAGAGAGAGAGCAAGAGAGAGAAAGAGAGAGAGAGCATATTGGCGTGAGCAGGGGGAGGGAGGGCGGGCGCGGGGGGCTGCGGGCAGGGCGGGGGGTGTGTGCACGCTCGAGCTTTCGGGCCACAGCCACCGCCGCGCGAGCAAGAAGCGCCCTAGCCCGGCAAGCTGGCTCACCCGCTGGCCACCCAACACAGCCCGCTGGCCCCTCTCCTGCAGCCCATCTGGCGGAGCGGCGGCGGCGGCGGAGGCAGGAGGATGGCTTCAGAACTGGCAATGAACAATTCCGACCTGCCCACCAGTCCCCTGGCCATGGAATATGTTAATGACTTCGATCTGATGAAGTTTGAAGTGAAAAAGGAACCGGTGGAGACCGACCGCATCATCAGCCAGTGCGGCCGTCTCATCGCCGGGGGCTCGCTGTCCTCCACCCCCATGAGCACGCCCTGCAGCTCGGTGCCCCCATCCCCCAGCTTCTCGGCGCCCAGCCCGGGCTCGGGCAGCGAACAGAAGGCGCACCTGGAAGATTACTACTGGATGACCGGCTACCCGCAGCAGCTCAACCCCGAGGCGCTGGGCTTCAGCCCGGAGGACGCGGTCGAGGCACTCATCAGCAACAGCCACCAGCTCCAGGGTGGCTTCGATGGCTACGCGCGGGGAGCACAGCAGCTGGCCGCGGCGGCGGGGGCCAGTGCCGGCGCCTCCCTGGGCGGCAGCGGCGAGGAGATGGGCCCCGCCGCCGCCGTGGTGTCCGCCGTGATCGCTGCGGCCGCCGCTCAGAGTGGTGCAGCACCACACTACCATCATCACCACCACCACGCCACGGGGCACCACCACCACCCGACGGCCGGCGCTCCGGGAGCCGCGGGCAGCGCGTCCGCCTCTGCGGGCGGCGCGGGTGGAGCGGGCGGCGGTGGCCCGGCCAGCGCCGGGGGCGGCGGCGGCGGCGGCGGCGGCGGGGGCGCGGCGGGGGCGGGGGGCGCCCTGCACCCGCACCATGCTGCGGGAGGCCTGCACTTCGACGACCGCTTCTCGGACGAGCAGTTGGTGACCATGTCGGTGCGCGAGCTGAACCGGCAGCTACGCGGGGTCAGCAAGGAGGAGGTGATCCGACTGAAGCAGAAGAGGCGGACCCTGAAAAACCGCGGCTATGCCCAGTCCTGCCGCTTCAAGAGGGTGCAGCAGAGACACGTCCTGGAGTCGGAGAAGAACCAGCTGCTGCAGCAGGTCGACCACCTCAAGCAGGAGATCTCCAGGCTGGTGCGCGAAAGGGACGCCTACAAGGAGAAATACGAGAAGTTGGTGAGCAGCGGGTTCCGAGAAAACGGCTCGAGCAGCGACAACCCGTCCTCTCCCGAATTTTTCATGTGAGTGTGACACGCGATCCCAGCTAGCCACCTTGTTAAATGCTCCGTGGGGGTCCGGCTCCTGAGTGGGCTTGCTAGTTGCAGGGCCATGCTCGCCAATACTCTCCCCCTCCCTTGGCGAGTTTACTCCCCTTGGCCTTGCACACACACACACACACACACACACACACACACACACACACACACACCAAAACTTGTGGTGGTGGTGGTTACTGTTTTGAATTGGGGAGGGAAGGGGTGTCTGGCTCATGGATTGCCAACCTGAATTCCCCATAACTTGCTAACTTGGTTATTTTATTCATTTTTTTAACACCGCCCCCCACACACACACACCCCGGACTTGCACAAGGGTCAAAGATCTGAGCAGAGTACTTCATGTAGGACATAGCTCACCTTTGAATCCGGCCATCAATCGCCTGTATTTTTTTTTTTCTTTCCTCTTTTTCAGTTCATGAGCTGGTGTTCATTCTCTGTGTGTGTGTGTGTTTATTTTGTTTGAATTTTCCTTTGTTTTTTTCTTTGTTTTTGTTTTTGTTTTTTGAGCTTGCAGTGTTTTTCAACTTCTGCCCTTATTCCCTTTGCATCATGTTCTTGAGATAAAAGAAAAAAAAAAAAAAAGCAGTTTTTTTTCCTCCTCCTGAGTTCTTCTGTGAAATTGAGCTTGCAAAGGAAAAAAAAAATGTGAAATGCTATAGACTTTGCAGCGTGCTGAGTTCCATCGGGTTTTTTAGCATTGTTATGCTAAAACAGAATGAACTAAAGCCCCTCCTGAACCTGCCACAGTCAAGCCTGCATCAAGCTTCTGGGTGTGACTCCTGAGTTTTGGCCTTATGATGCCAAATCTGGAAGTTTAGTTTGCCATTAAAAAAAACAAACAAACAAAAACACAAAAACAAATTTATTCTCATCTCATGCATTACGATGCTTGCTACTTTGTCTTAGCAACAATGAACTATAACAGTTTCAAAGACATTATGGAAAAGAGACATTATATTAATAAAAAAAAAGCCTGCATGCTGGACATGTATGGTATAATTATTTTTTTCCGTTTTATCCCCCCTTTTGGCTTGGAAATGGACTTTTGAAGACTTAGCGCATGGCATCCATACTTTTGTTTTACAGCCTCATGACTTTTTTGAGTTCAGAACAACAACAGAAAAAGTACAACCCCAGAGGCTCCTTCCCTTGAAAGTTTGCTTCTACTCCCGACTGCTTTGAGTTACCATGAACTTCAGCCTCCTGTTGTAAATGCACTGAAGGCATTCCTTGTCAAAGATACCAGAATGGGCTACAAATTTACATGACAAATATTATAGAACATAAATTAAATATTTTCTTTTTAGAAACAATGACATCTGCTTTGGGGCACTTTAAATTGTGCTTTTGCCAAAGCAGTCTAAATTTTCTTTGAAAAGAAAGAAAAAGAAATCTGCCCCAATTATTTTTGGTTTGTTTTATTTTATTATTATTATTATTCTTTTCTTTTTGGCTTTTGGTCATTGTCAAATGTGGAATGCTATGGGTTTCTAGTATATAATTTAATTATAGTTTTTATAATCTGTTAGCCCAGTTAAAATGTATGCTACAGATAAAGGAATGTTATAGATAAATTTGAAAGAGTTAGGTCTGTGTAGCTGTAGATTTTTTTAAAGACCGATGCACTAAATTGTTTACTGTTGTGATGTTAAGGGGGGTAGAGTTTGCAAGGGGACTGTTTTAAAAAGTAGTTTCTGAAGCATGTGCTTGCAACTTAAATATAAGTTGGGTATGTGTAGTTCTTGCTATACCATGGACTGTATTGAAAACCAAAGTATTAAAGGGGAAATGCCCCTGTTTATATCTGTAGGGGTATTTTACATTCAAAAATGTATGTTTTTTTCCAAAAATTAAAGTATTTGGGACTGAATTGCACTAAGATATAACCTGCAAGCATATAATACAAAAAAAATTTGCAAAACTGTTTAGAACGCTAATAAAATTTATGCAGTTATAAAAATGGCATTACTGCACAGTTTTAAAGCAATGCAGATTTTTTACAGTTGTGTTGTGGTGCAGAACTGGATTTTCTGTAATTTAAAAAAAAAATCCACAGTTTTAAAGGCAATAACCAGTAAATGTTATTTTCAGGGACTGACATCCTGTCTTTAAAAAAAAAAAAGAGAGAAAAAGAAAAGAAAAGTAAATCTTACCACAATAAATATAAAAACCTCTTTTGTCAGTTACTTTTCTTTTGCATATTTTGCTGTGCAAAATTGTTTTATAACTTGAGTTACTAACTAACCACGCGTGATGTTCTACATGCTTCTCTTTCATTTTCAATTCTGGTTATATCAAGAGAAAGAATAATCTACAATAATAAACTGCATTTTTTTGATTCTGTTCCGTTTCTTAGTGTACAGATTAACTGGGCCCCATGTCTTGGATGTATTGGAGCTTGGATATGAAATACAAAATGCATCCTCTTTGATATCTGAACAGGAAAGATGGAGAGAGTAATTCCAGGTGAAATTAGAGGTTATTCTGAGACTTGAGGAAATTGGCACCATATAGTCACTAATAATATTTAGTATATATGAATTATGTCATCTCAATTTTCTACTCCCCAAAGTTTTCAGTTTCCCAATAAGCTGAACCATTAAAAAAGAAAGGACAGAGAATGAAAGAGAGAGAAAAGACAGACAGACAGACAGACACACACACACATACACACACACTTACACATACCACACACACACACACACACACATATATGCACAAAAGTAGATCTTTGCAAACAGACTCTAAGCTTCTGACCCAGGAGCAAATCCATCTAGAGAGATGGTACTAGCAAGTCTGACTCGCCAGAGGTGCAAAAGAACATAAGCATTTAATGATAAACAATTTTTGCCGTTTGGCCAAAATTGATTAATTTTCTTTTTTCTTTACATGTCCTAATTTTCTTGTTTGTGTGGCCTTGGCAAGACTAAATATAAACATTTGCACAAATCAAAGTTGTTTGATTTTCTCTTATTTTTTTAATTTTTAATTTTTTTAACTCTTTAAAATGCAAGTCATTTGTCTTAAATGAGGAAAAGGAACTCTACCCTTTCCTCCATAGAATTTTTAGTTCATATCAAGTTTTATCTTTGTTATCTAACTACATTTCGCTGGGAATATTCAAAGAGCTGTCTACACACAGACCAACTAGGGATTACATGAGTTTCCGAAATATAAAATAAGAAGAAAGTCATGCCTTCATGGGGTGAAAGCTGTTTTTTTGATTCATTGCTGTTTGTCCCCCAAACAGGTTATGAATGGGGTCTAATTGAAAAATCACTTGGGAAAAAATCTGTTATCTTCAGTTGAATTTCTAAACCCTGACCCATTTAAAATTGACACAAATTCCTGCAACCATGTTACAAATACAGACCATTTTCTCTTTTGGTAGGCCTCCCTGGAAGTTAACCCAGTGGCAGACAAAGCCAACACTGTTTTGAAAATATAGCTAAACACAATGACCTTTGTATAGTTTTGTTTTCAATTCTTTTTCTTTTTTAAAAAACAAGATAATATTGCAACCCGTAGGCCTGACTGTTACAGAAGCAGGTAGTTCTTCAGGCTGGTGGATTCTGATCAGTTTCTCATAGACCTTCCTGGCTCTTTTGCACAGAACACAAGACACTGTTATACTTCCTATGTTGACCCTTCTTGATGAACTTGAATGTGAGTCCCCCAAACATTTAGTTTTGCTTGACAGAAATCTTAATTGCAAAACTTCTCCTATATGCTGTAAATTAGCTGTCCTCGGCTTTAGACATTTTTATTTCTCTGATTACAGCCAGAAAATACACACATATCACTCCTCTGGAGAGGAGAAAATGTGTTTGTCACTTGAGCCAAAAGCTCAGCGACAGAAGGAAGACTGTAGGCAAATATATTCTTAAAATCAAAGTGACATCCATAACACAATGGCTGCAATTATTTACCAAAAAGTGGGACCTGTGTTGGGGGCGGGGTACAATTACATAATAATTAGGTATCTTAATAGAATTCTACAAGGCAGTTCAGAATTAGAAGCCAGTTTGGGCCCCAAACATTGGATAATAAAACAGCAACAGAAGAGAGGAGAGACGGCAGAGTGACTGGTTTGAAGGGTTAACCTTCACTGAAAGACACTTTCAGACACGATTAAACTTTGAAAGATAATAGTAAACATTAAACACAAAAAGCCATATCCTGCCCAAATATGCATTATTACAAATAGATTCTTAAATTTAAAAACAAAGAGGAAGAAATCAAATAAGAAAGTCTAGCTTTCCCTTTTACACTGCATTTGGGACTTTGTCTAAATAGTGTTAAAATTCCTTTCATTCCAATAATGGAACAGCCCCACTGGCAAGTTAGAGTCATCAGTGGGATATGCCACATTTGGGGAACCCAGTGGCATGTGCCCAATGTGTTCATAAAATGTGAGACGCACGTAAGATGTATGCAAGCCGTACATTAAAAAAAATAGTTGTGGCATTGGAAAATGATTTCCATTTCATGCTAAGTCTAAATAAATATTACAGTTAGAGAAGAAGTCTAATGAATATGTAACCACAATACTAAACAATTAACTACACCTCTTGTCTAAAGGACTTGTAGATGCACAGGCAAGGGACCCTGCACTTACCCTTGTACTGGGCAAACAGATGTAATTGCTTTCAACCTATAATAATAGGTTTTTTGTTTTTTGTTTTTTTTAATCTATTGGAATGAAAACTTCTGGAACCTGTGTGTGTGTGTGTGTGTGTGTGTGTGTGTGTGTGTGTGTGTGTGTGTGTGTTTTATAAATGCAGGTATAAATAAAAATTTCCCCAAAGCAAATTGCTAGCATTTAAAAAGCATACTTAGGCATGCACATTCTTAGCACTATATCTTCATTTTTTTTTTTTCATTATTTTCCTGGCAGAGAACTGTACTAAGAAAAAAAAAAAGCAAGATTTTTACTTTTTCCTCAAACCTATGCTGGGGCAGCAGCTTTTTGTGACTGGGTACCTTAGTTTTTCAAAGGCTGTGGTGATACTAGTTTTGACTAGTTTCTATGATGTCAAACATGCCATCTGTCAGACATAGCTATAAATGAAACCAATGAGTGGCAAGATGCAGTTAGCTAAAAACATACCCTCTATGTATGTCTCCCCCATACCCAATACCCATGATTTTATTCTCTGAGACATTCAACAAAAATCACTTCCTTTTAATTTCCTGGCTTGTGTGTGTTTCCCCTTTTCAAAAAAACAAAAAACAAATTATAATCATTTTTCATAGTACATCTGACCTCTGAATATATTCACATCAAATAGGCCCAACCTCTCCCTAACCGATAAATCTACCATCTAGACATTTACATCTTGGTACCATGACCACGGAGCCCCTTTCCACACAGACACTCCAAGGGGAGAAGCTGACTATTGCTGAATGTGTCTGATGCTAACATCCTGTTCTTTCCTCCCCTTTTACCTTTTACCCTAGTCCTTTTATGTGGTTAACATCAATTCTAGATTTTTAGGCTTTTACATAGAACTTCCTCTGCCCAAACCACCAATTTTACTGTTATAAGCACAGGGAGAGAAAAATGGTATTCACCTTCATGGGTGTAGTATATGGCTTGGCTCTCTAGCCAGGCTCCTGGCATTTCCTGGACCAAGTCACAGAAGTCACTGAGGACACACCCCAAAGCTTCAGAACACAGACAGAGTATCCACGGCCTTTGTTGTCTTGCTCTGTTCTGACAGAGGCAAACTTACCTCCATATTCTCACATTCTCAGCTTGATAAAAAATATTCCTACTGCATATTGGACCAATCAATATTTTAAAATATGATTGTCATTCTGCAATATTTGCTTTTTTTTCCTTCTCCTTGGAGTGAAAGAGAAGGAAAGATGAAAACTCATGAGTGGCATCCTTCAGACATCTGATCACTGTATCCAAAAGACCTCACACTGCTGCTCTGAGGCCTTGGAGCTTACACAAAATGTCAGTGAGAGCAATAGGAAGAGCTGTGCAGCCCACTTTGGAGGGCTGATTTGCAATGTTTCCTGATGTGATTGACTTATATTTGATTAGAAAACTAATAATTTAGCTTCTACTTGGAAGAAGCACTGATTTTTAGTTTTGTTGCTTAAGAGGATTTAAGAAAGTTTTCTCTGCAGTCAGAGGCTGTGGTTCCTACCACTTCGGTTTAGTCCTCAAAAGTCCTGAAGGCATTGTATGGAGTCTGTGCTTCCCTTCAAAACCCCAAGTTTATTTTGCTCTTAGTTGATCCTCAACCTCAAAGATGCCCCAAGTCTAGGGTAAAGAGGTAGCCATAGGGAATAAAGACAGAGTCCAGGGTCCATTTTATTAAAACCAGTATTTGTTTTTAAGTTCGTCTAGAACAGGAAAAGCCTTAATCCACCTTCTCAAGAGATAGCTTTTATCACTTTAAATACAAATCTTTAAAATGCCAGTATTAAAAGCCCCAGAAAAGGAAAATCTCTCCAGGCTTTGCTCCATCCAGGCTCCTGAACAAACTAGGTTCTCTCCCTGGCATTTTTACTCTAGGCGGAAGTTGGAGGTATAATGAGAGAATCTTAGCTTGTAAGGCTGGCTTGTGGTTGGTGGGGACAAAAAGCAACCCAGTCTAGAGACCAATGGCGGGGGGGGGGCGGGCTTTGTACCCTCTAGAGAGGAATGATCCGAAAGAACAAAGCAAAACCAAATTACAGTCACTGTAGGAGAGAAGAAGGGAGGGAGATTTTGAAGGCCAAAATCCCGGGCATAAGTAATTTCAAGGGCTTTCACCTGCTCAGTGACCAAAATCAGTTCCTGTGTACATTTAAGGCAGGACTCAGGCTTCAGATTCCTTTTTTCTAAAAGTGTATACATACAAGCTTTCTTGTTCTTTTTCTTTTCTTTCTTTCTCTCTCTCTTTCTTTCTTTCTTTCTTTCTTTCTTTCGTTTTTTTCCTTTAAAGTAGGGATTCAAAGGAACAGAGAGCTTTGAGGAAACCCTTAGTGTCTTAATTGGAGCGACCATTTATGATACATTAGTTGAATGTTTGAAAGTGGTAACACTTTGGATCACTCAAACCCTATATCCCAGTATTTGTATATATATTGCATTTATGACATTGTAACATCGTTTAACCAGTTAAATTTGAAAGCCCTTTGTACCCACATGGAGTGTGTGTGTTTGTGTGTATGTGTGTGTATGTGTGTGTGTGTGTGTGAGAGAGAGAGAGAGAGAGAGAAAGGGGGAGAGAGAGGGAGGGAGGGAGGGAGAGAGAGATTTACACAACAGTAAATCAACAGCACATAGAAATCAGATGTTTATATGAATGCACATGAGCTGGATGGGTTTAAGAAACTCCCCAAACATATTTTCCAGAGGGAGGCTGTGATAGGAATGTGGAGTTCCTTCCTGAAATCAGAGGGGGCATCTGCAGAGTGCCTCCTCCTGCACAGCTCCATGTTCTGTTTCTTTCTTCCTTTGTGTTAAATCACAAATGCCCCCCTAGTAGACTTTAGATTACAACATCACATTCCTTCCCTCTGCACAAATCCATCTTGAGTTTTCAGCTGCCATTAGTAAGGGGCATTAATTCAAGAAAGGGAACTCAGGGGTGCCTCCCTACTTGGGGAGAAAACAGAGGGTGGGTGGAAACAGTTCTCCGTGTTCAGTCCTCACCCACCCTTACTCCAAGCTTGGCTTGGCTGATTCTGCTCCTAGATTTCTAGATTGGAATCCACTTTGATTTCCAATCTTGCCTGCTTCCAAACTGAGCTCTCGGATGAAGGTATTTCCTCATGGTTGATTGAGAGAAGCTGCTGCACCTTGCAGAAGCAGGCAGAGAGGAGGAAAATGTCCTTGTCAAGAATGGTTGTGACCTGCAAATCAGGACAAAGTTATACATGCCCTTTTTATAACCAATATTTTGCTAGATTCTATGTGACAGCATCTACTACTGGAAACCTCTAGAAGTGAAGTTTGGATGGATGTTCTGTGGGAACTTTACCAGAAGAAACATGAACCTGATGTCCATAAGACAATAGACCATTTTAATCAAGGTTTAAAATCCAGAGGGAAGGAAGCTGCAACTGCTAGGGAAGGAATTACTGACAAAGGCCACCCTTGACCTATAACCTCCAATTGCTTAGGGTCATCTCAGGTCATGCTTAGGGACTCTCCCAAGAAGTATCTGTTTGCGGGGAGCACTGATAAGAGGCTGGCAGACCCTTAGGTCCCCACAGATTGCTAAAAGCAGTAAGGCCCTTAACATCAACATTTGACCCCCTTACCACATGTCCCTTGTCCCACAATTAAGTGTCTATTTCTTAATTGTCAGCACCTTTGCCTGTCATGTCAGTCACACAAGGCCATGAGAAAGCTCCAAAGGAGCATGGTCTTCCAGCCAGGAAGCAGTTAATCCACCACAAGTGACCCTGGGTGCAGTGTATGTAGACAAAGGCAGAGAAAGAAGAAATCCGGTTATGTGGCGGGTGCACCGTTTCCCACTCCATAAAGCGCTCTATACCTTGGAGCAAAGTCAAAGGCAAGAACAGAAAGGTTGAGAGTGGCTCCTCCCCCAACATCCACACCACAAAGAACACACATCGGCCTTTGCCCATTGAAGCATGCACTTGCCATGTGGGGACCAGCCACATAACTGGTCCCAATTCCTACCTAGAACTGAGGAGTCAGAATGTTGGACATCTCTGAGGACTTCCCTGACTGGTGAACAGCAGATGGAACCCAATGGAACTAAGAGGCTGTCGGGGGAGCCTGTGGCCAGTGACTCCCTTATAGGCCACCAGAAAGTCCCTCAGTGCCCTGCCTGCAGTTAGAGGCCTACTCAAAACTGGTGCATGTATGGGGATCAGGCATCAGTGCTACTGCTGAGATGCCCAGAAGATAGCCTGATGCTAAGAACAGCAGTGACATCCACAACCAGCTTGTCCCTGGGTCCTGTACTAAGCCCAGTGACAGCACACCTACAGGGAACTCTGGGATCTGGTTGAAGTTGTCATAGAGGGTGGCTCTGGGTGGAGCAGACCTCCTGGTCTGCCAGAATCACCAGAGCTGTGTTGATGGACCTGGGTGGGTAAAGCATGCTGCCAGACCTCTGTCTTCCCCCTGGGATCACCCCCTCTACCTCCCAGTGCTTTCTATAAACAAAATGAACATCTCCAGAACTCCAGAGCATCTGTGTGTTTTACTTTATTAATTTTCCAGATTTTTTTTCCTTTCCCTGCTTTGGTTAGACAGAAGAAAAAAATTGAAGACAAGGGACCCCAGGTAGCCTGTTTTAAATATTTTAAAGTCTCTTTTTATGCTTTAGATATGCTTTTTATGCTTTTCATGGATGTAGCTGGGTGCCCCCTTACAGAACAAAGTCAGCTGAACAAGCTTTCCATGAGCTTCTTCAAAAGTTACGCTGCTTTTCTGAATTTAACAAAATTCAAGACAAACTTCAAGTACCTAGGCGTCTTCTTTCTCATAGGCACTGTCCTTTGAGAGAGGTAAAGCCAGGCAGCCCCCTGTGTCTTAATGAACAAATAGTCTATATTTTAAATCTCTGTCTCTCAGTGTAGGACTTAGCTGAGGAGGTGAATATTTTGAAACCAAAACAATGATTATGTGTCGCAGGCACTTTTAATACTGCTAGATTATTTTAAAAATCTTTTTTTGACATAAGAGAAAAAGAAAAAAAAGGTTCAGTGGTAACTCTATCATACCAAATTGTGGCATTCTGGATTTAGAAAACAATATTCTGGCCTCAGCTATTTATTTACGTATGTAGCTCCTTTGATGTAACACAAGAAAATGCAAAAGTCTTTGAAAATAAATTTGAAGTTTCTATTTCATGAAATTAAAATGGTCACAGGGTAAAGTCCTTCTGTTCATTTGGCCCTGCATGAGCAGAAGAACTAGAGTTACTTAGACCTGTCTTAGAAAACTGTTCTCCTGTGAAAGACAAGTGATATTTCCCCTGTCTGACTAGGGTCATTGTGAGACATTGCTGACAACTTGTGACATATTTTTAGGGCGTGCTTCCACTTTCTGATATGCCCACTGTGGTGTGAATCTATTGAGCCCTTTTGAAATAGTAACTTGAATATTGGTGTTCACTCTCGTGCTATTAAAACAACCACCTCCTCAGCGGTTAGGGTAAGAGGCTCTACGCTGTCAGCAATCTGGCCTCAATTACATGGTCATGGTCCAGGTCAACATTCTCCTCTCACTTGCATCAGAGATCTCTTCAAAGTGACCAGTCTAGGCAAAAGCAGGCAGATTAACAACAGCAACATGGAGAGGCTTTTGGACTCAGTTCAGGTGTGCGAATAACAGGTCCCTCCTCCCACAGGCTTTGGAAAGAAAGCGCCTAGATAATCGGATAGGTTTCCCAGGTAGCCAAAGCATAGAGGTCATCTTGAGGAAGATGACACCAACGATCTAAAAGGACAGCTACTTTATGAGATTTCAGGCAAGATGCCAAATATTGCATTTAATGAAGCTGATGCTTTTCCTCCAAAAATAACAGATACTATCAATGACAGGGCCAGGAAGGACAGGGTGAGGGGGCATTTTTGCAAAGCCCACATCCAATTATTGCTTTGTAATATTTTTCTAAAATTGTAAAATGCCCTGCTAGTATCTGAGCTCATGTAAATCCGTCTTGTCAAATCTTAACATGTTTGCTATATCTCCCAAAGGATTGACGCTGGTATTGCTTCCGCTGACTAGCCGTCTATATCCTTACATTCGCTTGCATTCCTATGAGAAGCTATTGTTCTTAAAGACTTTTTTTTTATTTTTAAGAAGAGAAAGTTGTCCTAAATGAGAAATTTTAATTTTTACTATTTTCTTTATTCTTGAGATAAACTATCTATACTTTTAAAAAAAGAAAAACACAATGGCACACTTCTAGATTTTGAAACAATTTCAGGGTATTTCTTGGCTTTTTTCAATCCCATTTCCTTGTAAATCTGCATATGCACATATATATATTTAGAAGGAGATGTGTACTTGAATACTAGACAAGTGGATCTTATGATTTATAAGAATTCAATGGGAAACACAAATGAAAACATGTGATTAATTTCTGATGATCTTACCAAGTACAAGGGTCAGGATTTGTTTATCCGAGTAGTCATACACTTTAGATAAAGAGCATTGAAAAGAATAAAATTCTAAAAGTGAGTGACAGTTTAAGTGAAGATTATGCATTCAGCTACACAGCCTATGGGAGCGAGTGTGTAAATGAGCATTTTGTCTATTTGTAAAGCCATTCAAATAGAAGTATGGCAGATTAGAGGGAAATAATGAAATATCTTTGTTGGGGGGCAGGGATAGACAGTTACTCATCTATTGCAGTTACTGTACACAGATTTCCCCGAACTATGTTGAATCTTTTAAATTAGATTTTAAATATATTTTGACAGCCTGGACTGGTACAGTGTGACTATCCGTGGGAGGAAATGACAAGACTGTTTTGTTATTAAGCTGTCTAGAAAATATTAGGCTCTGAACAGCAAATGAACGCTATTTTACCACCCACATTAGCATAGATAATAGAAATAAGCAGGGTTTTTTTTTTGGGGGGGATGAAAGCATTTTGAATTATTGTGTTTTATTATTCACTGTAAAACAAAAAGTTCTTTTTTCTTTTAAAACAACCTTGTTTTCATTTCATCATTCATCATTTCATCACTCCTGGCTACTAACTTAAACAGAAAAAAATTAATAAACAAAGGGATGACATCTAAATGCTACTATTTGTTAAGAGAATACTTGTAGTGATTGTCTGGAGAGCTAGTAAAACAGACCACAGAAGTGGGGGAGAGAGGAGGCACCCAGTAAGTGCCCAAAGAACTGAATCAATGGTTCCTCTGAGGAACAGGCAATGGGAAACAGAGAAGCCCACCAGAAATTGTTCACATCCCCCTTCTATGAACCCACAATTGCTTGGTTCTCTGTGAATTGAGAACAATTACAAAGCTGATGTAGGATGCTAGGCTAGTGGCATCCAGCTTGGGGTAGAGAAGGGGAAAAACCAAGAGGAATTTTTCTTCACTGAGGACTGTGTCCTTCCATTTAGCTCCATTGTCCAGTTTGGAAGGGCTGAGACTAGCATGCAAAATCAAGCAGCCTAAATTGTTCTTCTTTCAGCCATCTCTGTTTTGTCATAAATAGTTAAGCTACCTTGCACATACTGTCCTTCAAAGGCTCTTCCTGGATATTAATCACCCTTTGTTTATTTTAATATATTTACTGAATCAGGTACCCAAGGGACTCTTCTACATCTGTGATGTGAGCAAAGCAGTTGCCCGGAATCAAACAGGTACTCGTGGCTCTTCCCTATGCATGTGCTTGTTTGAATGGATATGCCATGTGAGGAGGGGTACAAGCAAGCAAGCAAGGGTGTGTGCCTCAGACATGAGGAGTTTCTGTTTTCAGTCATTTTAGTATCAGTGTCTCACATGCAACATAAATTGTGATACTTGGTACTGCAAGAATGACACACGATGTCTGGGTGAGAAGCAGCAAGCTGTTCGGTATTGATTTCTTTACATTATTATCTGTCTCACACAGAATAACTAATTCAATCTGAACAGATCTCAACTCTTCATCCTGGTACCACAAACCTTTACCCACACTGGAGAAGAAGGCAGACCTTCTCCTTGAATGTCAAATTATTGGATGTATTTGAGCAAAATTGACATACATTGTCTTGATCAGTTCTACCTGGATTTGTGAACATTCCAAATTTAAAATGGCTTATAATATTTGTACTTACATTTGGAAATTTTAGCATAACATCAATGCAGAGTATTGTCTTTCTAAATCCATATGGAGCCACCATCCAAAGCAATTTGGACACAGAAGGGGAGGGAAGAGACACATGGAAGGCCATAATCTGATTTTCATCTTCTAGAAAAAATAAAATAGAGCTGTTTAAATGTGTTTTCAACTCCAAGTATCTCAGCATAAATTTAATTATGAGCTCCCTCCTTTTGGAGAAACCAGAACAACACTCTCACATTAACCATTGCATAGTGCCCTGCTTTGATGTGTTCCTTTTACCTCTCACTAGCTAGCAAAACAAGGTATAATTTTTTTATTATCATTTTAAAAAGCTTGCTTGTTGAGGAATTTGCATGAAATACTCATATTTTTTTCTTCTTCTGATATCTAGCAGAAATGAAGCGGGGGCGGGGGGGTGGTGGTGGTAAAAGTCCCATTGTCAAATTGGGCTTCTTCAAAAAAGGAGGCTCTTAAGGGATGTGGTGAATGAAAGTATTGGAAAAAACCAACAGTGATTATTTCCCCCTTCTATTCAAAAGTAGTGTCTGATTATTTACATGTATTTGCCGTGGTGAGGAAAGTATCATTTTTAATAACTGCACTGCAAATACACAATATGGTTTCTCTGTTAACTTTATAAAAATAATTTTTTTAAAAAAATTCTGTATCCAGATTTGAGTTTGATATATTTTTTTGATGTGACTCATATGTCCACATGTGCACGCAATTACAGTATTTATTCCTTTCTTGTGCGGGCCTTTATAATTCTAATTTGAAAGCCACCTATTAAGCACAATGAGCTAGATCTACTGGCAGGTTTTGTGGGATCGCAACTATCCATTTTGAGCAAAAAGTTACCAGACATTAAAAGCGAGTTTCACACTGGTTCTAACCCCAGTGGTAATATTTCATATAAGGTTACTGGTGAGGAAAAAATCAAATTTCAGCTGTGAACATGATTGACAGGCAAGAGCAAGGGAGAGAAAGACATTTGGTCAGGAGGGGAATTGGGGGATTGGGGAGGAGGACAATGCCCCCAAAGTTCCTTATGGCATTAGGTATTATAAACTGATATATGGAAAGCTCAATACCTGGTGCTCTGGGGAGAGTTGCTTAGCTTATTTTTGGAAATTTGCTTTGACTAAGGGATTTCATTCAGGAAAGAGCAAATATGGTGAATCTGTAGGCTTTCTGCCTCTTGTTGATTTCAGCCAGGCACAGCTTAGTAGCTCATATCTGGCACTTTAATGTTAAGGTAGATTTTGAAAATGAAATCACAAGTTTGGAGGGAGTTATCTAGTTGCTTTTTATTTATTGTTAGAAATACAGTCTGGATTATATGATGTTTTGTGGTCATATTACAAAATATTCATCCAAGGGCTGGAGAGATGACTCAGCCCTTAGGAGCTTACCCTGTACTTGCAAAGGCCCCTCTTCAGATCCTAGCAGCCATTTTGGATGCTTCTTAACCAACTGTAACTTTAACTCCAAGATGTCTGACACCTCCTTGGGCCACCAGGGGCATCTAACAGATGCAGAGAAAGGGACAGACTGTCTGACCAACACACACACAATTTTAAAGTATTCACCTAGTTGATATTACAAGATGATTAAATTCTCTTCTTCAGTAGAATCCTTTGACCTTGACTAACATTTTCGTTATATGTCACAGATTCATGTCTACTAATAGTCCAAATGCATGTAAACCTTCCTTCTCAAGAAAATTCCTCTACCATGCAAGCCTAAACACCTAAGCATGGCTTATCTGCCTGCTATCCAGTCTTGCTTCTTGACTCACTCGTACCACAGCCTCATTGGCTAAGGTGTGACTGTTGCCATGGAAATAAGGGATGCTATTGTCTGACCTTATGGCTCACAGTGGCTTTTGAACCAGCCTTTGATGCTGTCTCCTAGGTTGAAGTTTACTAAGGTGTGATCTAACTACCTGTCATTGGTATCAAATTAGAAACTAGCACTTCCTGTGTTTTAAGGCACTGATACGAGACTTGGAATGTGACAACAGGTCACAGCTTGTTCTGACCATTTCAGATGTTCCTAGTATTGTTTTAGACGCACCTGAATGCAATCAAGTCTTACAAAGCTGTCTTGGAAATGACAGATGAGACACACATATAAGAGAGAGACTTGTGGGATGGTGACTGTCCTGTCACCTACGGGAGATGAAAGCTGCAGAAATATAACTTGTTCTAACATTCCATCTGCCCCCAATCCTCACATCATAAACAATATTCTCCTTAGCCTTCCCTGCACCCATGGAATGACTTCAGAAAATAATCAAATGTAAGGAAGGCCACCCCCGATTTTATGAATAGTGTCACATGAAACCACAAGACAGAGACAAAGTCTTCAAAGTCCTGTCCCTGCCCACCCATCTCATGTTGCCTACAAGCCTCAGGACATAAAATACAAAGCTAAGTTCAGAATTCCCAATGAAAATGGGTGCCTCGGCAAAATATGTGCACCTTTTAGTTATGATATAAAGACACCATGCTCAGTGTACCTCACAGAACCTATGAGAATATTTGGTCAAAAATGATGAATCTGTATTTCTGCACAAAGGAACACACACAGGATTATAAGTTCTGATTGGCACTTCTGGAAAGACCAAATGTTTGATCTTGTTCCTGTCCCCCACATAGAGACTATTGGGGACATCTAGACAGTAAGCCTTTAGAGAAGAAATTCTATCTCACTTGAGCATTTGTGGTGGGAACCATTCTGATAAAACCCCCATGAGTGTATTTCAAGCTTATTGAATTTTTATATCCTTTGACGCTGAGACAATTAGGGAAAAGATTTTGTTTAAAGTGTTCCGTGATCCTGACTCTCCCTGATTATTTTCTGTTGCTGCTATTTATTAATTTAGATTAAGCTCCTCCTCAACTAGCAAACCAATTTCATCAGTCCCTGACAGTGGGTTGCTAGTCTGATTACACCATCTAAATATCTAGTCTTTTTAGTCTTTTGCCTACCATTTAAATGCCACTGAAGTGGAAAACTTAAAGAAACATTTTATACTTTGTTGATGGCCATGAGAGGAGAAAATCTGGCAAACCCTGGAGCATTCATGACTCACAAAAAAAAAAAAAAAAAAAAAAAAAATTGACACTTTGGTAAAAAAAAAAAAGTTTCATCATAAAGGCACATGTTCAATCACCTGTCAAAAGCTCAGACTTAGAGCTGGGTTCCCACACATACATCCAAACTCCCTCTACTCTCCAGAACAAGTCCCTTCAGCACCCTGAAAAGAACTATCAAGATCTGTGCCGGCATTTCTTGTTCTGTTCCTTGTACTTAATGAAATTATCAGCAATATTTGAGCTAAGCCCTAAGAGTCAGGGGGGTTTACTTGTTTGTTTTTAGTTTCCATTTAAAAAATTTGGAAAACACCGGGATCAGGAGAAGCCATCAGAGTTAGTGTGCCTCTCTTTCTAGGCACCTGCTGGGAACAAAGTAAAGCTATTAACTAGCACTGTCTTTTTTGGATGTAACCAGTATCATCCAGAAGGAGGGAAGAATGTGGTTCAGGGCTCCGTGGGAAAATCAAACCTGCGGTGGAATTTACAGATATTGTCAACTGAGTCAAATGACAGCAGGTCTAAGCCCTGGCAGATAATAATACCTCATTAACGGTACAAGGATGCATCCTTTGATGGAATCATCGGGGATCAAGAAAGACAGATGAGAGAGATAAAGAAAGGGAGATCTTGCTGGTAGGACTTTGTTTTCCTCCTTTTACTCCAAAAGCATCATCTGATGTGGTTATTCGCACGCAGCCGCTGAAGGTTTCTGCTTTGCCTTTCCTGTCTATTGAAAAGCACAGTAAGTTCATTTGGTGGCAGGTAGGCAGGAGAGGTGAGAATTGAATTGATCGCAAATGCTCCGAGAAATTGACCCTGAGGTCATCTTCCCTTAAATTGGGTTCCACACACAAAGTTTCTTTTCTTCCCTGGCTCCTGCCTACTCACAGCAGCAGAATTGAGTTGGGGGTTGTAATTATTTAAAGGAATTCTTAGGCACCAGGGCTGACTCTCCCTCTGTACCCTTAATCAAAATAGAGACCTTTTGTTACTGATGGTAGTTAATTAAAGAGCTGGCGTCTATACCTCTGTGGTGTGCCTCCGGCTTGTTTATATTTTAAAATAAAGTCCATGTCTGATGTACAGGAAAAGAAGAGGCCAAAGCTGCTGTGGGGTTACCAACTGTCCTGAACATTAGAATAAAATGGAATAGAATAGAATTGAATTTTCTCTTTACCTTTCTTATTTCTCTGCCTCCTGTTCCTCCGGTGTCTCCTACTCTCTTCCCCCTCCTGATTTTCCCTTCCGCTCTTCTCCTCTTCCTCTCTCTCCACCTCTCTCATTCCTTCCCACACCCTGCAATGGAAAACAACATCCTTTAAAAAAAATTTCAAGGCATTAACTATAGGTTTCACGATGTTGGAATCTCACTCTGCATTGAATGAGAGAAAGTGACTGCTGGTGGCAGGGTCCAGACTTTCTCTTTTCTGCTCATAGAGGGTAGCAGAGAGACCAGAAATTCCTGTACCAAAGCTGACCTTTGTGAGCTAAGAGCTCTTTTCTTGTCCTATGCTCAGGTTCTTTCTGATGCTCAAAGGCTATTTTGTTATTATTTTGTAAACATCTTATTCTCCTCCGCCTCCTGCTCCTCTGTCTCTTCCTTCCTTTAAATCTCTAACAGTCTCTTGTCGTTACCTAGTAGAATATAAAAGCAAAATACATGAGCTGCCAGCATTTTTCTCTTGTGCTTTTGGAAACTGCAGCGGGTCTTGCATTCCTGCAGTGGACATGGGAGAGGAGGGAAACTGGGTTTCTGTGTGTCAAGAAGCTGAGTGTCCTATGCTGCCCGAGTCTGGGAACTTCCAGTTGCCCTTCTCTCCAGATATCATCCAGAAGTTTCTCCATGAAGGATCCCTTGCCCTGTAGCATATTGATCTTTACCCAGACTTCCTGCCTCTGTGCCTGCTCAGTGTCCTGCTGGTGCAGTGAACCCATGCCAGAACGTTCATCTGGATACTTTCAAAGCCAGGCCTAGCTGGGCTGTGTGTCACAAAGATACTGGTGGAAGTGTAGTGTTTTCCAAACATTTTGGTCTTCAAGGACAGTCATTTTAAGTGTGACATACTTTTCTCTTAGCTCTCTTTGCTTTGTAGCATCTTATAAGATCCTAGTCTGATAGAAGAGAAGCCAGTACTCAAGAATGGCCTGGTCCCAAACTGTCCCTTCAGATCTGTGGGAAAAAAATACACACAGCTCCCAAAGCAGGCTTATAGGATTTTAGCATTGGCCCTGGAAGAAGAGCACACAGACTCTCCTGTCCAAGAGGAGGAGATTCTACAGAGGTATCCTGCCATGCTATTTGGATAGAGGGGCAAATAAGGAAGAGCCTGTTTGGATTATTTCCTTCTATTTCCTTTGAGTTGTCCATTCACTTGAAACCAACTACTGCCATCCTGCTGAAGGACGGGGTGAGAAGGCAGGGTCATGATGTCACTTTTGGGAAGTGGCTGTGCCTCTCTCTGATTAATGTTTTATTTAATTTGTGAAGCTTTATCTTAATTTTTAATTCTATGTATGAGCGTGTGTGTGTGTGTGTGTGTGTGTGTGTATGTGTGCGTGCGTGTGTGTGTGTGTGTGTGTGTGTGTGTGTGTGTGTGTGTGTGTGTGTGTGTATCTAGGCATGAGAGTGTGGTGCCTAAGAAGGAAGGAATGGGAAGTTAGTTGGATTCCCTGGAACTAGAGTTACAGGTGGTCATGAGCTGCCTGACGTGGATAGGAACCCAGTTCAGGTCTCTAGGAAGAGCAGTGTAAGCTCTTAATCACTGAGCCATCTCTCCAGCCCCTCTGCTCAGCATTTTATAGTATCAGACCTGTCTTCACCATGATCATATTCTTCCACAATAAAACAAAAAAGCGATCTTGTCTCCATCCCCACAGATTCTCACTTTTGGAAGGAGGAGAGGCAGTGAGGGATCCCTGTCCATTCATCAGGGGTTCCCTGTGGGGTGGTTGACATGCAATGATTCTAGTAAGACAACTTTTACTATTTCTTTAAAGTTTAATGGGGATCAGGGTACAGTGTGCTTTCCAGCAGCTCCTCTCATCACCTCTTCTTTCTTTTTATTCCCATCTCCCTTTTTTTTTTATTTCTTTGTTTTTCTGTGGCCAGCTGCAACAGAGATTCCTGTCGTTGATAACCAAAGTTTGTTATTGTTAGGTTAAACTGTGCAAAACTGACTTTGGGATTTTGCTCATGAAATAAACATCTGAAAAATAATGTATAGCAAAGAGGCTTGCACAATGGATGTGTGCGTAGATATATAAATATATAAATGTCTGTGTGCATGAATATATATGTGTATGGCCTATTTCAGAGCCTGTTAAAACTGATCCTCGAAAAGTATCTTTACAGATCTAGACTGCTTTTATACATTCACCCACGAGGCTATAGTGACTAGGGCTTAAGTATATTGAAATTAATGACTTTATAATTGGTAATCCAAATGCCACTTGTAATACGCATTACTTTATTATATTTCTTTTCAATTATGGTACTTGTGTATGAAAGAGTCAGAGTATGTAGCTAGAATTTTCTTTCCAGAAGCTACAGCATGCCTTAGTTTGGAAAGCTTGTTCCCCCTTCTCTCTAACAAGGAAGCTCATTTAGAAAGAAATGTTTATGTGAAGTGCTTGTCAGCTGGCATTTTTACTGGTCTACTAACCCAAAGGTAAAATATAAAGCCGTGTCTTTTCCTCGCTGGCTTGTTGTGAGTAGAAGGGTGCCTCCCTTGTTAGCTTGATAAATAATTTCACTAGGGGGACTCGGCTGTGTTTTTATGCTTGCTGTCTATTTTCTGCTTCCTGCAAATAAATTTCTGTACTCAGAGAGTACTAAAATTCCAAACACATGGGATTTTCCCATTTTACTGCTGGTCTCCTGAAATATTTATTCGATCTAGTGTTTTTAATTAATTTTTTTAAAGGGAAAAAAAGCTGTGATTAACATCAACCAAAAATAAGTATTCATCTGTTCTGGAGGACCACTGGGTTTATACCTGGAAAGGTAGCTGTTTTAAAAAGCTTTGTGCGTTAAAAGTCTTGGTCTGATTTGTCAAGTTGAAGACAAGTGTTATTTACTAGAGTTTTCTCATTACATATTTCCCTGCCTGTGTTTTCCACAGTTAATTATTAAGCTGTTAATAGGAAAGATAAATAGGGCTTCTAGCTAGAAATGAGACAATATACATTAACATCCACATTTGGAAAATAAAACTAGTGTGAGGCTGGAAAGCGAATTGATGCAAATGTCCTAGGTATTTAATTTTAGGGTTTATTAATACCAAGAAGAGCTTGATGTAACACAAACCTCAGCAAATATACCCCAAAACATTGCAACAAGATAGAGTACAAATCAATACATTCTATAAATGACCAGACCATGAAACACAGAGCATTATAGGCTAATAGTACAGGACTGAATGATGGGATGAGACTTCTGTGTGTGAGGAAAACAATCATTTGACATTAACACCAGATGATTCTATTCACTCATCTCTTTCTGTTTTCAGAGAAGACATTCTGCTTACTCGCCCCTTGTTGCGTGCACACAAGCAAGGTTTTATTTTCTGAAATTGGAAACTATTTTTTACAAATGTACCTTGGACAAACTTGCACCCCAGGATGTCAGTGCATGTGACAAGCATCTTGGATCCTGAAGCACCTGAGCAGGGGTTTATCTGGAGCTCGCCCTTTCCAAGAAGAAGAAAATACACAGAAGGGGCCCTCAATGAGTACCCTGGCATGCGTGGAGATGGACCATCATAATCTAGGACATTATTTTCTTAAGCAGACACTGTATGATTTAACTAAAACATTTCACTTTGAACTGCTTTAGCTACAAAGATTATGAAAAAAATTTAAATGCATACTTCAAGAACAATTGATATTTAACATTTGTGATGGCCACATGGAGGCCATACCTGCTTGTTGGACTTAGAATAAATATCCCATCCAGCCATTTACAGACTTGAAGGATGTGATGAGAAGCTACTGGGAGTAGGGATCTCCCTGGAGCCAGAACTGATGTCACCCTCAGTCCTTGAAACAAGTGCAGCAGTATACACTTTAATCCACTACAAAGATGTGGAGGGTACCAGGCACAGAGCAACTTAAGTGCCGTGGAACTATTTAGTACAGTCTTGCTTAGGTACCTACCATGGCACTTCCTCCTTGGTCAGTCTTCATACTTCCTGGGTCATACACTCTAGGTTTTAGCCTCAGTTTGTACTGTAAGAGTCCATGTGGCCTCTCCTTGGCCTGTTTTCCTGAGCAGGGTTGAGTGTAGCTCAGAGGAAAAGACACATAATGTGATTGGTATCTGGAGATCCAGAACCACGGCCTTTCATGGCCTTGCAACTCCAAGGACTCTTATTGGTCTCCAAACAATTTATCCTATGCTTTAATTTTGGTAGGCAATAGAAAAGGCCTTCCCACTCAAAAGATAATGATTGTCATTCCAACTGTAGCTTAAAAAGTAATTGATGACACATCTCCTTAAAACTCCATAATGTGTAAAGAGTAACTCGGGAAGTTGCAGGGCACTGAAGATAAATTGGTGTTGGTAAATCGCTCCTAGAAAAGCCCTGTTGAATAAAAGTTGTCAGTAACATCAGCACTGGTACTATAAAGAATACAATTTCCACATCTTGAACATGGGAATTGTCCCTCAAAAGGGAGCAGAAAGGATTGAATATGGTAATATATGTAAAGCATTTGGATTAAATATGTTAATGTATGTAAAACACCTGCACTGAGTAAACACTCCCACCATGTTCAGCCATGGACAATGTTACATGGGATGAAATTCTGACCTTGACACTTAACAAGACTTGGTTTACATTAGAATAACTTTGTGATTACATTAGTGAACTCTTCCACTCCAAATCCTTGGCTTTAAAATAAATGTTTTCAAAATCAGCAAACTGAGGTTGGTATAGAACAATAGTTTATGGCTATCCCTTTATTAAATATCCCATCACTCCTTAAAAAAATAAAATTATTGTGCTTTGGGGAGCTCTCTGCTCAAATAACTTAAAAAATGTATGTTAAAAATTTAATATTGCTGTCATTTATCTCAGCAACTTTATATGCTAATCTGTATGCCCTGTATACATACTATACTAACACAGATGGCATGCAGCATTTTCCAAACTTATGTGAACATGGACCCTGGTTTTTAAACAACTATTTCCTGTAACTAGCATTGTACTAGGCAATTTTGAAAAGAAGATGATGATTGCCTAAAGTATTAAAGTCCTGACATTTCTTTCATTCAGCACCAAAGAGCCCTTTTATTAATTTTCCCTGGTGAAACCTTGTCCTCAGTGACTCATTTGCATTCTGCATGTTCATTTTACCCATCAGTTCAGAACAATTGTACATGATTCTGTCTACAATGTATACTTTGGGAGAGAAAACTGTGACTTGGGGGTAAATGCTATAGGGCTGTGCAATAATGAGTTCCAGGAGTTGCCTCTGCCCTCCTGGGCTCCCCAGGAGATCTCAGGAGTTCAGCTTGGGATCCTCTGCTTCTTTAGCACACCCAGAGGCCTTGTTTAACTTGGCTTAGCGTTCTGTGACTGGAGAAGCCATCCAAGGGACTCCAAGCTTCTGCATGGAATACATAATTATGGTCGGCAAGTCTGTGGCTGTGAAAGCTTTGAGAGCTTTGGTTTGGAGTTCTTTTATTTAAAAGACGAAGGTATCGCTTGAAACATAATAGAAGACAGCTTGGGTGAGAACTGGGGGTGAGGATTCAGTCTCTCTCATCTGCTTTTTAATGCATCTGCCTTGGGGTCCACATAGATCCCACGTCCATCCTATGTCCCACCCCAAATATGTCCTTTGCTCTTAAGCTCCATCAGAGCTGGACACTCTAGGTTCCCAACTCAGAAGAGACCTGACAGGTTCCTCTAACATTGGAGGAGCAATAGGTATGAGAGGGTCCTTAGGGCCAGGTTCTTGCTTTAGACTTTTTGAGACAAGGATTGGGTGGTGGTTTGGCCTCAATATAAGAGAGTGAAATTAGTGTTCAATACTCATGCACACTTGCTCTGGAAATGGAAGTAAGAGGATCTAGGCACAAGCAGGTCTCTGAGCCTAGATGATGAGTTGTCAGTCCTGGATGTCCCTAGAAGGAAATGGGACTTGAAACATTAATGTCCCAACTTACACAACAATTATATCAGAACTTCAAGGGGTGGGTGAGGTCAGGCACCAGTGTTTTTATTTTAAACATTTCAAGACATTCCAGTATGGAAAGAGGAATGAGGACTCCTGGAGAAGAATGCAGGGGCACGGGCATCTATAGAAAATGCTGAGAGCCAAGAAGCCCCTGGCAAAGCTCCTGCATTCTTTTCCTTCCGACGACAGCTCAGCGTCACCCAGGTCCAGTTTCAGATGAGAAGAACAGAACAATTGCTTTGTGTTTCCCACTCCATCTGGCCTCTTCAGTCCCTTAGAAACATCAACTCTATTCATGATGAGCAAGGCCAAGGCAGTTGGATAAGGTCCCTCAGGGGAAAGCCGACTGGGCCTGGAAGCCTCCGATTTAAACTTGACTTGGCCACAACATAGCTCCAGGATGTAGGTGGGTCCCATTCTCCCTACTGACTTTTGGGATCACATGTCACAAACTTCCTCCTCCCATCTCTCCTCCCCTCTCCTCCCCCCAAAAAAAGAAAAAAGAAAAAAAAAGAGTTGAAGAGGGATGTAATTGACCTAGAAGCCAAGAAGGTTATGCAATCATTTATGCATCTCTGTGCCAATTTGAATTGATAGAATGGTAAAATTTTTACAAGGTAATGCCTTTAAAAAATAATCTTTGCAGAAAAGAAAATGCTTATTCAGTGATCAAATTCCAAACCTAGATGCATTCTCAAATTATTTGCACAGACTTTTGCAGATACCCATGATATATATAGTGTTTGTCATCATTTCATGAGACACATAGTATGTGGTGGATGTTACTGTACAAGCAAGTCCAAGAAGAATGGTGCTCTCTTGAATTAACCAAAATATGTGACCACATGCTGTCAGGCTCATTGATTCTCTCTTAGGGCCAGACACACACACACACACACACACACACACACACACACACACACAGAGAGAGAGAGAGAGAGAGAGAGAGAGAGAGAGAGAGAGAGAGAGAGAGAGAGAGAGAAGAAGAGGAGAGGAGAGAGAGAGAGAGAAATATTGAAGATACTCATTGCTCTACCTTGTAAGAAGATGGCCCTGTGAATTCATCCTCTTCTCTTGGATGATGAGACCGTGTGAGAGTGGATTTGACACAGCCCCGTTTGATGGTGAGTCACTCACACACAGTGGCCATAGCTCAGAGCTTTTCAAGGGAAGCACAGGCACTCCCAAATAAACAGATGGCTATCTAAACAAGCACACCAATGTGTGATAACCAAGGTGTGAAATGTTAAAAATGACATCTTTACAATTTGCTAAAACTTAGAGATTGTTCTGTCTTTTAGCTTTTCCAAAGACCCTGCCCTCACAACTGCTTGTGTGTATTGTGGATAGTTTCCTTACCTGAACAGCAGGCACATTAAATGTTACTTGCAGGGTTATTTATTTATTTATTCATTCATTTATTTATTTTTTTATCTACCTATTTATTTATTTTTTTGTTTATTTATTTACTTATTTATTTTAGCTGACTTGCCTGGTCTCTGTTCTTTATCACTGGGCTTACAAGTGTGTACCACTACACCTGGTTCTTTTATTGTTGTTAGTCTTTTGTTTTTTCCTTGCACTTTGGTGATTGAACCCAGGTACTCACACTTGCGAGGTGAACACATTACCAACTAAGCCCGCATCTTAGCAGGTGATTGATTTCTTTTTGAGATTTATTGACAATAAAGTTTTTATTCTGACTGCTTGGACATTGAAAATTTACATTTCGAGTATTTTTAGTATTTAATTAGACAGAGGGTGCTATTTCCATACTGAGAACTTACTGTTGAGATTTCATCTGGAACAAGCAGAGGACTTGAGCATGTGCATGTGGACTTGTAGAAGACCAGTGAGAAGGAAGCATTGTCTCAAGCACAGTCCAAGAGCTGTGGGCAGTGCTGGGCTCAAGAAGGAATAGGGAGGTCAGCCAGGGAATAAATGTGATGAAAGACTTCAAAGCAGCAGGGGGAAGGAAGAAAGGGGGCTGGAGACCTGGGGAATCGCAAGCCTCGCTCCTCTGTTTTCACCTAGAATTTATTACCAAGGGGCAGCCCATGTGGGCAGCCTCCCCTCTTGTCAGCCGACATTACACTTCTCTTCAGATAAAGGGGACTCCTGTGCATTCAAGGCCAGTGCTGCTTTTAGGGTTCATCTGTCGCTCTTTTCTGTGTTGTCACAGTTCACAGTATTGGGGAGAAGTAAAAGAGGGGTGTTTCTTCAAAGAACTACATGGGGATTTGGTCACGTGGCTGCCATTAACATCAATCGCAGTTGCCTGGGCAAAAATGCCTAGCACGTTCTTACACATTTCTCTTTGAATAACGTCCCCTCTGGGGTTGCTACCAGACTCCCCTCTACTGATACAGGATTTGGGGGCTTTGATGTCAGTTGTGGGAATTTCACTGCTTTCTTTGACTCTAGCAAATTGCTCCAAAATGCTACAAATGTAAAAAAGACTAAGAAAGCTTTAACTGCAGCTTAGAGATGGAATCCCCTTAAGCCATTGACAGAAAAATGTGTTTCTTCTTTCAGTTTTTAATTTGTGAGTTATATCTTAAAATACAGCAATGCAGCCATAGTCTTCTCCTAGGTGGAGAAAAGAGAGAATCAAGCAGAAGGAGGTGAGCGAAGGGGAAGGTTTTGCAGCTACAATTCATTGACCTTGTTTCCTTTAGGGGAAACCTCTGAATGGAGGGGAGACTGCCTACAGAGAAGTCATACACAAGAACAAGGTGGGATCAGAGCATCCCCAGCATCAATTAGGATGAGAATGAATGCTGAGACAACTGTACAGTGCCCAGGTCACATAAACCCAGTGCAGGACACAGAGGGAAGACTTATGCCCGCCTGTGAGCCAGAGGATAGTGTTTCTAGAATGCTTCCAATTTGTTTTAGCCATTTTTCTTCATGGGGTGGAGGAGGCAACTGAACTATACTGCATTTTCTGAGAAATCCCTCCAAGTTATTTTAGTCTTGTAGTATCTGAACACTCCAGCAAGTTAGAAGAGAAATATAGAGTGGTCGAAATGACCGTTAGCAGCTCCCCAGGCTTCAGTTACCGACTCCATAAATTTAAGGATTTGGCATGGCCCAGAGGTTTTCAAACTCATTTTATTTTGTTTGGTTTCAGCAGAGGAACCATTTGTAAAATGAGAGTTTATGTGAGATCACCATATAAAAGAGAGATGGGAGCTGCTGAGTGGAGCTAGCCCTCCAGGACACCGGCCCTCCTCCCTCCCAGTCATCTCCGATCGCTGTGCAGGGCAAGGTTCTCTATAGACCAGTGCCATGATCTTTGGGGAATTATTCTTTCCATTGCACTCCAAGCTCAGCTGATCTCTGATGTGAAAAATAAGCACTTCCATTTTCCTGCTGAAAACACTTGGGCATCCCTAAATGAAGAGCCAATGACAGGCGTAAGGACCAGACCTTCCTAGTCTTGGGACTCCGGCAAAGCTGCTTCTCTTCACCACATATCTCATCTTCTAATCTTTTAAATGGGAAGCGTTGTGTCACAGAGAGCCTTAAGGGATTTTGTGCAACTTAAATGTCCCAGATGACATGGCATCTAGGAAATATCCATGCCAACTGGCTGCTCTGTCACTCAAGGGTCGGTCAGCAGGAGTAACTAATAACAACCTTCTCTCCTTTGCCTCAAAACCACAAGCCAACCTTCCTTGGAATTCAACGGGACCTTGTAGTCTGTTTGGCAAATGCCTGTATCTTTCTTTCTTATAATCCCATACCTGATTTTTCATCTTTCATTCATCACCCTGAAGGAAAATTTTCCTTTTTTATAGCACACGGGACTATGGTTCCATATCCCACCTTTTCTGCTCCATGCTTAGCTTTATGCACAACATTTTCCTAGTAGACATTTGCTCAATCAACTCCCTGGATTATGCTCATGTCTGCATCCAGGTCCTAGTGAGAGCAAATTATAGGCAGGTCTTCTCAATCCCATGTTCAGTGACTAACATAAGTGGCATGAAGCCAGGAATATTTACAAGAGGGACCAACATAGCTCTAAAACAAAGGGTCCCTTCCGTACCCAGAAAGGCATTTTTTACACTATTAACAGCATACAACTCCTTAAGGAGACCATGGAGAAACACTCACTGTTCAACTGGCTAGTAGCAAAGGCAAGGCTGATATTGTTCTGGTGAGATATAGAAGAGAACCATAAATAAATAAATAAATAAACACATAAATAGATAAATAAATAAATAAATGATAGATAAATAAATAAATAGAAATTAAGGCTTGCTAAGGACCAAGGAGGAACAGAAAAAAAGGAAGAGGGACAAAGAGGGATGGCCAAGGCTAGGGAGAAAAAAACGGGTTAGGATCATATCTAAAATATGCTATTATCATGATAAAACTTAATTTCTAATTTTCCCCAACAGTAGGCACTTCTGTACTGTTGCAAATATGTCTGACATAGTGAACAGCCTTAGTGTCTATTTCAGTGGCCACCTTAACCTCTCAAGCCCGCACAGATACTTACTAGAGTGTTCCAGATTGCTCTCTTGTGTTGCATAAATATCACGACCCAAAGCATCTTAGGGAAGAAAAGGTTTATTGGAATTCAAGATAGGAACCTAGAGACAGAGACCATGAAGGAACAATGTTCATGGGCTTCCTCTCAAGCTCACATTCAGCTACTTTTTTTTTTTTTTATTCTGCCCAGGTCTATCACCTAAGGATTGCACTACCCACAATCAGGAAAATGCCCCCACTGACATACCCACAGGCCAATCTGATGGAGACAGTTCTTTGAGATTCTTTCTTCCCAGGTGTGTCAAGTCAGCAACTAAGAATGTCCTAAAACAGCTGAAATGTAGACACATCATTGGGAGGGAACCCTGAAATGAAGTGGAAAGAGGGTCTGAGCATTAGGTGTATAGTGATATCCTTAGTGTTTTTTCCCAGGATAAGAGCTGATGGGTCATGAGTTGATTTCTTTGAAATTGTTAGACTTGACCAGTGCCTCCCTGACAAATAGGCTTAGACCAGTGGGAGGTAGTATGTCTTTCTGTACTCTGTAAAATATCATTGGATAATAAAGAAACTGTTTTGGCCTATGACAAGCCACCTTATAGGCAGGCAGGAAATTAAAGCATAGATAAAAGGGAAGGAGAGCTGAGTTACAGAAAGATGCTGCAAGCGGCTGCCAAGAGAGCGAGATGTAAAGGTACAAGTAAGACACAAGGCCTGTGGCAAAACAAAGATGAAGAGAAGTGGGTTAAGATGCAAGAGCTGTCTTACAATGAGCCTGAACCATAAGCCAAATAGTTTGTAGTTAATATAAGACTTTGTACGATTATTTGATCTAAGCATCTGTAGGTAGGCCCAGACATTGAGACTAGTCCAGGCCAGAAATTCTTATTACACCAGTGGATCTTCAATCTTGGGTACCCATGGAAATCATATGGAAGCTTTCAAAATCCCCCACCCCATGCCTGGATCAATTAGAGGAGAACTCAGCATAGTTCCCAGGCGCAATAGTTTTTTAACATACATTGTCAGGGGTTCTAATACATAGCTAAGGCTTAGAAACAGGTGTTTCTCAGCCTCTGGTTCCTGCACCACCTGAATGCTTGACTCTACCCAAAGCGTATCAATTCAGGTAGATGGGGAATGAGGCTTGAGAATGTGGACATTTCTTGTGAGCACAGAAAAAAGGTGTGTGTGTGTATGTGTGTGTGTGTGTGTGTGCGTACATGTGCATGCACATGTGTGTATACACCTGTATATGAAGGTGAGATAAAATAGAATTTCCTCAGGAACTATCCCACATCTTTATTTTGAGAAAGAGTTTCCTTGATCTAGAACTCATCAGGTTATCAAATAAGTGCTGTACCTCCAGTGAGCCCCAGGGATCCACCTGACCCTATCTCTCCAACACTCAGATTAAGAACCCATACATAATGTATACTTTTTATTCCTCATGTAGCTTCTTGGAGTCAAACTTGAGTCCTTGTGCTTGCAAGGTAAATATTTATCTGACTGAACCAACTCCCCAGACCTTAAGAATGTACACTTCAAACTAGTTCTCAGGTGGTACCAGAAGAGGATTCACAATTGAGCTTTTGGGGTCTGCAGTTTCAAGATATCTGCAGGAACATTTAGAAAACGATTTAATGCAGGTACCAGATGTCATTCTGGACTTTGGAGTTCTCACACACACATGGCCTCAACAGTTTTTTGTTTGTTTGTTTGTTTGTTTTTTGAAACAATGAGGTTAAACTGGAGACAGCACTGCTCTGTAAGAAACATCCAGCAGCCTCTGGAGATAGTTTAGGTTGTCATGATTGGCAGAGAGGATGTTTTGTTTTTTGTTTTTTTTTTTCTCCAGTGGGACGTATCATCATCCTAAAATACCCAGCTCAGCCCCACAAGTCATGGGCCAGCCCCCAAAGCCAATCTTGCTAAGGTAGAAAAATCCAGTGTAAACTCTGTGGCCACTTATGTATGCATACTCACACATACAATGGGAATAATCAGAACCCACTTGCTAGATGTCAGTAATAATGAGAGAGCATCTGTTCTATAGGGAAAGTTCTGCAGGTCTGCTCAATAGAAAGTGTAGTTCTTCACCTCCCAAACAATCATTCAGTGACATGAAGAGTTCTCTCAAGTCAGCCCCAGGGCCATCCTCTGCAGAGTGGTTGTAAGGATGGTAGGAGGAATCTCTTAAAGTGCTGGGAGACTGTCAAGTGTGATTGCTGCTTTTCATTACCTCTTCACCTAGACCTTGGCTCTGAAGGCTGCGTGGAGAGGCTGAGATGCTGGCTCATTGCTGCTCACAATGGAGTTGTGTTAACGAGGCATAAGGGCAGTTTCCTTCTAGTTTCCCGGTGTCTGGGATTCAGAAGCAGTAAGAGGAATAACATCATCTCTATATGCCAAGCTCAAGATGGCACCTCGCTTCACAGCTGCAGTGACTAGGGAGAATAAAACCTGATGCCTCACTTTTGCTGATACATTTACAAACTACATACAGGATAGATTCCATGTAAACTCTGTGTGTGTGTGTGTATGTGATATGCATATGTATGCATACACTCTTGTGTGTGTAGGTACATATATATGTATAACTGTAGGTACATATGTACAGAGACAAAGGGACAATACCAGGTGTCATTCCTCAGCATAATATACCTTTAAAAGAAACATTTTTACACATACCAAACTGTATGTATAGATGAATGTGTGGCCAAGTATACATGTGCCACAGTGGTTTGTTCTCTCCTGTATGGTCCACCATTTGGGTTTCAGGAACGGAGCTCAGGTCTTTAGACTTGCTGAAAAGCATATTTATTCCATTTTGGTGGGTGTGGGATACAGTTTTTCACTGGCCTTGAACTCACCAGTAGGCTATACTGACTGGCTATCAAGACCCAGGAATGCATTTGCCCTGTCTCCCTATCATTGAGATTATAGACGGGTTCTGCTAGCCCAGCTTTTTTACATAGTTCTGGGAACTGAAATCGGTTTCTCATGCTTAATCACTTTAGCAACAGAGTCATCTCATTAGATTTTTCCTGGGATTTGAGGAAAGCAAATGTTGAGAAGGTAAAATAGTAACACAGCTATGAAAGCAGAGGCACTAAGTGAATCTGAACTGCTACCCCTGCTCATTTTTACCCGATGGTGTAAAGTTTGAACTTGGGCTGACTTGTCTTTTGGCCTGCCTCTGAGTCAAGAGATGAGTTCCAAGAGGCTCCCAGCAAAGAACACCAGGGATGCCCAGGTACTATCCACAGACACCTGCCTGTCCCACTTCCTCTGAAAAGTGTCCAGATCCCTGTAGGAGTTCAGTCTCAGAGTCACATCATGCTGGCTCTTGTCTGCATGCAAAATGGATTTTAGGGACAGATTTTATTGAGTAACCGACTCCTTCTTCCCCCACCCCCACCATTGGAAAACATATTGTCTTCTTTACTGTAGTTCATTTTCCTTTCCAAGGTGATTAATGAATTAAAGATGCAGTGTATTTATTCTTTTGCCTGATTACCATTCTGTAATAAATCTCAGCTCCGGAGTCTGTCGATAGGAGAAGGCCAACCTGCCGCTTTGTAAAATATAGCTTTGTACATTAAGTTTAACTTCCAGCCCTAATATATAGGAGAAAAATCACCTTAAAACCTTATAAAAAATAAGTGGGAAGCTCAAGGGGACATTGGTTGGTGGGCAGAGTGATCTGTTTCTGGGGACAACCTTCTTGGACAGAGGCAGGCCTGTTGTCCTGCCAATAGTTGTTGTTGGGAATGCAGAACACTGAGTCTTTGAGCTTCCATGGACAAAGTAGGGGGAAGTAGAGTCTCATGCAACCCAGGCTGGCCTCGAACTTGCGTTGTGGTCAAACTTGAATTTTTAATTCCTATGCCTTGAACTCTCTAATGCTGTGATTATATGCTAACCCTAACCCCGCTCCCCATTATAGGATTCTGGGGATCAAACCCAGGGCTTCTTGCATGAGAGGTAAGCACTCTACCAACCTGCTCAGTGTCATCTTAGCCATTTAGAATGGTGTTCTCCACAGTGGTACCATTTCTAAGTAGTTAACCATACGGGGGTGGGGGAGCAGGAGGCTAATTTGACAAGGCATTCTGATGTGAGGTCAGCAGCCTCACATTTGTCTTCCTAGGAGAAGAGGCAGTCCCTGTGTGATAAAAACTGGTCTTTTATGGAACAGAAAACTTGGCCATGTATGCTGCTGGCCTAGGATGGACTGTGGCTCAGCCTTCACCTTATCACATTCTAGCTATGTGGTCTTGGGCATCTAGTATGGCTTTAAAGGCCTCATTCTGGGATTATTAGGAGGTTGTCTTGGTCTCTCCAACAAAGGGTAAAGAACAAGGTTCACTTGCTAATGGTCAAGTTTCATGTAACTTCTTTAAATGTGACTTATATTCACACAGGAAGGAGTTAAGAAGGTAAAGCAAATTAGCCAGCAAATGAAATCCCCCCTTTTTGTTTTTAGGAAGTTTTGTTTGTTTGCTTGTTTTAAGAAAGGCAAACAGAAAAACACAAACAATAACAAAAGCCACTAACTGGACACTGTGTGTATGCACACATGCATGCAGACACACATGTTATCGGAGGATGTTCATGAACATGTCTATGCACATGTACATATGAAGAATAGAAAAAACTGGTACTGTTTCTTAGGTGCTGTTCACATTGTTCTTTGAGGCCAGGTCTCTCACTGACCTGGTACTTGTCAAGGAGGCTAGTCTGGCAAAGGATCCCCACTGATCCTTCTGATGCTATCTCTCTAGTGCTGGGACATGGGTTTTGGGGAACTTAACTTGCTTGGATCTTCATGCTTGCAAGGCAAAAAACATTAACTGAGCTACCATTTCAGCCAGATTTAGTGCTTTCTTTCCACCCTCCCACACAATCAGACAGGAAACAGGGTTTGTCTCCCAGGCTCACAGCTTGAAGAACTGAATTATTGGGGATCCTCTGCACCAGGAACTTGGATTGTACATGTTGTAGATATTTTACATGGTTTATAATCACTGATTAGAAGTTCTTGTCTGGGATTATTACAAAGATGTTGATTAGTGTGACAGGTTGTTATCAGCTCTTTCTTCTATCCACTCTTCTTGGACTTTGGGTCTTAATTACACATGGGGCAAGAATCCAACTTTCCATGGAGGCTCATGAAAAGCCAGGAAAAACAGTGTTGTGTTCTGTCTCTCAATAAGCACAAGAAAAGTGTCACAGAAATCAGTACACATGTATCATCTGATGCCATCGCACTGCCTGTGTCTGTCAATGGGAGGTATTTATTATAAACTATATCAGGCTCTGATGGATCAAGGTCTACCAAGCCTTATGGTTGTGGTTCTACCAGATTTCCCTTGGCCACTCTGACTTCGAACATGTGTCCACAATCTCACTTTCCATTAACAGAAGAGGCTAGTACTAGGTGCTCTGTTTCCCTGGAGTTTCCATGAGGTAAAAGGAGTAAGCAAACATGAGATTCCAACTCCTTCCCGTGTCCCTTCGCCATAACAGCCATTAGGCTAACAGACACGTGACTTACAAAGAAGTATCTCACCAGGTTGAAAATGAGTTCCCATAGCCTGCATCTAGGCTCTACCGTCATTGATCTTATTCTGTGGGTTTTCTCCTGATTATTCTTCCCCACAATTTCTTCTTTTTTTGTACAACTTAATCAAGTCCTCCCATGTAACAGCTAGAAGACATATTCCTGCATGGTGGCTATCCTGGTTACATCTTTTTTATCAACCTGATATAAGCTAAAGTTATTTGGGGAGATTAAACTCAGTTGAGAAAACGTCTTCGTCAGATTGTCTGTAGGCAAGTCTATAGGGCATTTTCTTGATTAATGATGGTTGTGAGAGAGTCCGTTACTGTTGTGGGTGGTGCCACCTTTGGACAAGTAATTCTGCATGGCATATAGACATAGGCTGGGCAGGCCAAAGAGAGTAGGTCAATGAGCTTCAGCTCATGCCTCCAAGTTTCTGTCTTGCTTACTTTTGGCTTGACTTCCCTCACTGATGGGCTATGAACAGGATGTGTAAGCTGGTTAAACCTTTTGCTACCCATGTTATTTTAGTCATGATGTTTTGTAACACTAATAGAAACTGAACAAGGACAAAAATTAATGCCAGAGACTGATTTATTGCTGTGACAGACCTCAACAAACTGGGAGGGGGGTGTGGATTCAGAAGGAGTTTGGAACTTTGAACTGGAAAAGCCATTGACTTCTCAGACTTTAACAAGCTGTTCTGGGAACATGGAAGTCAATGCCGAGAGCAGTGTTAGTAATGGAGGCCTGGCTTGTGAAGTTTCATAGGGAAGTCTGAGGTCTTTTAAGACTCTATCTGGGTTGTTTATGTAATATTTTGAATTAAGAATATGTGTCTTTGGTCAGCTGGAATCAGTTGTGATTCAGAAGAGACTAGAATCACTGAAGAAAACCTTTGCTTTCCTGGGACAATCCATCGATGCTAGTTAGCTGGAACTGAGAAATTAATTGTGATTAAGAAGAGACCAGCATCACTGAAGGAAAATCTTCCAGGAGTATTTTCTGGTGGTCAGCACACTGAAGCTGTAGTCTTGAGGGGAGAAAGAATATACTTCATGCTGGTAGCCAAATTTGGTCAATATATAAATGTCTTCCAGGTGGTATTGGTCTGAAAGACAAGCAAGAGTCCTCAAGAACAGATGAGGCCAGGCACTGGGTAAAAGTGAAGCCTCTGTAGTGGTGGAGATCTCATGATTGAAGGGGTCATGAAGACAGGCTGATGCTTGGCACCCTCTGGCAGTATGCCTCTAAAGAAATGTCAGGAGTTAATTGGTGAAAGTGCAGGCTTTGGAGACCCAGGCCTATTGGAGATGCCCAGACTATGGGACGGCCACCAAGGAGTAGAGCTGACCTGAGCCTGTGTGGTAAGGTGTATGTGCTATGAATTGGAGAGCTAGGGAAGTGGGGTTGCCCAAACCCTTCAGCATCTAGGGAATTCTGAGTAAATCCTAGACACAGTACATTTATGCCATTGAAGTTTGGTTTGGTTTTGTCCAGATTGTGACTGTGCCCTGATTCTTCCCTCTTGGAACATGAGAGTATTTAAATTTATTATTATTATTTTATAGGAGACCATACCTGAGAGACTTTGGATATGTTACAGAAACTTGATGTATTTTAGAGAGAATTTAAGTGTTTTTAAAACACTAAACTTTTAAGTGTTTTAACTTTGAATTTTTAAAGCCTAAGACATTAAAAACTGAAATGTGTTTTATATTATGATATTGATACTAGCATGAGTTCTTGGGGGTAAACAAAGAAGGAAAGGTTATTGTTGCATTGGTTTGTCAAATTGACATGGGGTCCATTGTTCTGATTAATTTCTTAACCCTTCCACAAGTTACTTTTGGTCATGGTGTTTTATCACAACAGTAGAAACTTAACTAAGACAGTGAGACATACTTACTAATAATGTTTTTCATCTTTTCTGTAATAACAACCAAGATAAACATACAGAGGTAAGAATAAGGGTACTTTATTTTAAAGGACTTCATACTTAATTATTCATGGGCCTCAGGAATCCTTCATGGACTTTCATTTGCCTTGAGAAAGGAAGATGTTGGGAGAAATCTTTGATCCACTTGAAACACATCCCAACTTCCTAAAAGAAGCACTTTTTATTTGACCATGAAATTACAAACTTTCAGAAGCCCCAAATGATCCCTCTAATTCTGCCCTGAGGAATCTGCTGACAGTTTGTCAACATGAAAGCCTCCAGGGGGTAAAAGCATTTCTTCTTAACAAACATTTCTCTGGGTATATAAGGTACAACATAGGATACCTACCAGAGATCATTAAGTACCTAATCTCATGTGTGAGTGTATTTGCTTCTGCCTTTTGTTTACTACTAAATGTATTACCTGTCTAAGAAGAGACATAGATGGAGCCCATTTCCAATCTTAAGCTGTTTACCAGCTATTATAAAAGTAAAATGAAACAGGTGCAAACATATTTAATATTATTTTAAACTCCATGCACATGTATTATCCTATCAATGTGTGCTCAAAAATTGCATTCATGACTTATTTCATAATCATTTAGTCTGTTTCAAGTCTTTGAAACTTGATATGGCTCTCAATTTGGATTCTATATTTTTCACAATGTTAATATAAAATTAATTCAGAGTCTGACCAAAACAATAGAGGTGTGTTAACAAAGAAAAAAGTGGCATGGCTTCAGGTTTTAAGCATGATAGAATAATAGTTAGGCTTAGGTAAGATCAGTAATTTAGCTTTTCAGACACTGTCCACATTTGAAGTGCTTTGGATGTACCTGTGAACCATGGCTACCACACTGCTCAAGGAAGTAGGACACAGGTTTGAAGGTTACCTGAGAAATCTGCTTCAAACTCTCTAATTACCAACTAGAAATTTTGTCTTCCCTAGTTTCTAGATGGTCCAGGATTTTGTAGACACTCTTTAGCAAGTCAAACATACATGAGGGGTAGCTCATAGTTTGCTAGCATAGTGGAAAGCTGTAGTTCAGTCCTTGCACATCCTGGGGACCTTGCATTTGCCAACTGGAGAAACAAAAAAAGAAGAAATGGATGATCAAAAAATAATAACAAAGTGTCTGCCAGACATTCCTGAGAGCAGGAAGTCTTGACCTGAGGCAGAGGCTGGTTCAGTGCTGGGGAACATAGCATTCAACAAATAGAGCCTTCTCAAAAACATTGAGGCTTAAGAATGAGGATTATGGGACTGGGGAGTTGGCTCAGCTGATCAGGTACTTGCCTTGCAAACTTGAGGATCCAAGTTCTATTCGCAGAACCCACATTAAAAGTTCCAAATATGTACACATTTTGATCCTGGTGCTCAGAGGCAGCCAGGTAGAAGTCTGGCTCTTGATATCTGGTTACTTGCTGAGCTCTCAGCCAGTGAAAATCTGTCTCAAAAGCATAGTTGACAGTGCCTGGGAATGGTACCCATGGTTGCCCTCTGACCTGCATACATATCCATATACACATGTACACAAGCATAACTAACACATCACACACACACAACACAAGGACAACTCCATATGAAAGCCTATAATATGTGTATACATATCCATATATACATGTGCACCTGATTAACACATTATACACACACACAAAACAGACACACATTACACATACTACACACACCACAGCCCACCACACACACACACTCCACACATACACACAAAGATTGAGGACTGAAAAGAGCTTAAAATTCAACTCAAAATCACCTATAAATGTTGAAAGTCTGCCCTCTTATGTCTGCATTCAGAGTGAGGATAAGAAACACTCTGTGGGGGCCTGAGAGCTGGCTCAGAGGTTAAGAACATTGACTGTTCTTCCAGAGGTCCTGAGTTCAATTCCCAGCAACCATATGGTGGTTTACAACCATCTCTAATGAGATCTGGTAAACTTCTTTTTTACCATCTGGGCTTTGAAAAGCAAGCGCAATCAATAGGACATTGAAAAACACACAACCCCTGCTCCATACACACACACACACACACACATGAATACAAATACAGACATGCACACTCACACAAATATTTATAAAATAAATAAATATTTTAAAAAAGAAACACTCTGTGGTTGTACTTGGCATTCAGGGTAAAAACTATGTAGAAAAGTCCTGTATGTCTAATTAGTTAACAGACCTCTGAACTCACAAAATAAGTTTTTCCCATAGGATAAAGCTCATGTCCCCAGTTCTTAGGTCCTATAATACAGTGAAAAAGGACACTAGTTACTTCATTCTCTCCTCTACCCATCTATTAGCCTGATGTCATACAGTAACTGCTTGTCACACCATGAAATGCTGGGAACACATGTCGGAACAAACCAGCCTTGGCCCTGCCCATCCGCAGCTTTGTGAGTCTGTACTAAAAGCAGACTCAGAACACAAAGTTCATTATAATTGTGCTGAGTGCCATAAAGACTATGAACAGGCTGCTGGGACAACCAGACTTGACAGGTAGAAGATATGAGATTTTGTTTGTAGATCAAGTATGAAGAGGATAATAACACTTTCAGAATCTAGGGACATAAGGATAAAGATGGAGAGTATGTGTTGTACATTTTCTTATTGCTGTGACAATTACATAAGAGAAACAATTAATAAGAAGATTTATCTAGGCTCAGAGTTTTAGTTACTGGTCCTCTGACTCCATTGCGATGGTCCTGTGGTGGAGCAAAGAGCCTTGCTTCAGCAGGGTGCAGTAGAGGATGCTTCTTACTCCTATTGAAGACATAGGAAGAGAGCAACTTTGCTAAGCAGACAAACTCCTTAAAGTCACATTCCTAATGATCTACTTCTAAGCAGTTCTCACCTCCTAATTTACATCACCTCCCAAATACATCATTTGATCATGAAGTCATCAGTGAGGGAGTCCATTGATTCAGACAATGTCTTCATGATCCAATCACATCTAAGTGATTGGATCTACCAGCTAGGAACAAAGCCTTTCAGAACTTGGGCTTTTGACAGAAAACACATCATATTTAAGCCATAAGAAAAGTAAACACTGGCCACTGTAGTCCTGAATTTGGGGAAAAATGGCTCAAGATGAGATTTGAGGTACCATTGTGTTCATTCCTGGCTGCCTGTCAGGCCCACTGAAGGGTTGCAACAAATATTTTATAAACAGATAAAACTCAATACTTATCATAGGGAGGCCCCACTTTGGAAGCCATACTTACCAAGTTCCCAAGCATACTGACTCCAGTTTTCCTAACTCAGAACTTTCATTTTAAGTTGTGAAGATTATTGTTCCAGCTTTTCTTGTCTTTGGAAACTCTTTTATGTTCTTTTCTGACAAGCACAGTTCCTGATTGTACATTTGTTGAGGACAGTTATTAGTTATTCTTAGTTGTTTGTTCCTCTCTATTTGTGCATATATCTGTATATGTATGCTTATGTGCATTTGTGTGTGAGTGTGCATATCTGTATGTGTATTCGTGTGTGTGGGGGCACGGATTATGTGTTTTTCAATGTCCTATTGATTGTGCTTGCTTTTCAAAGCCCAGATGGAGGCTTTGGTAGCTTTTTCTTGCTCTTCTTCTTGCCTCAAATCCTCTTGGTTTCTGTGATTTAATCAGCAGGGTCTCGGATACTATATGTGGCTATGGAATTTCCCTACAGAATTGTGTTAGTGACAGAGAGAACAAACCTGACAAACCCCAAAGAGCAATCCAGTAAGAGAGCCCTCCAGCGAATGTCTGTGCTTAGCCTGCCACATCTGTCCATCTGATCAACAAATGCTAACCTGATGTGATCCATAGAAAGGAAGCAATGCAGAGTGAAATGCGGCACCGTCAGCAGCTTTCCTTTCTGACCATTCCTCTGGTTTTGAAAAGAAATCATGTTTAACATCTTAATTAGGGACCCGTAATGCACAGCACTTTCTTTTTCTTTCTTCCTTCTTTCTATTTTTTTTAAACGAACATCTTGTAATTTACTCTTAAAGTAAATTATAGTCAATTTATCTGCAGCGACAAGTCAATAAAACAGTGGAGGTTTCCAGCTTTTCAGCCTCCAGCTTTTCAATCGCTTGGCATTGGTTTCCTGCTTTTGCTATGTAAGGAGACACAGGGCTGCAGGTAAGTGAGTGGGGAGGGGCTATGTGGCTGCTTTGATTTCTGCTGTCGGGTCCTTGGAGACTTCTCTAGAAGATTTGTTCTGACTTCTGAACAAATGTCCTGAACAGCTGTCCTGAGTTCTGAATTTGAACAGAGCTGCACATTGTTGAGAAGAACAAACCAGGGCCTTCCTTGGTTTTGTGATGTGGATGGGCAGTGTAATTCAAGTGGTAAACCATATAGTTGTCTGCTTTCAACAGTGGCTCTTCTAATGAGGGTGTCTGTTGTGTATGTGGACGAACCATTCAGAGCCCAAATCCAGGGGCCTCCTAGAGTTGGGTTCATGGTGATGTGCGTTCAGTTAATAGCTCAGCCCACTCAAACCACAGTCAAGGTCTTTGGGCTTGACACTTGTGTCAGAGTTACATTGTGGTTTCAGAGATGGTAATTAAAGTCAACTTCCCCCAAAACAAACATACAGCAAGTATGAAGCTAGACCCAGCAGCTGGATAGGGGTTTCTCTGGGGGTTTGTTGCTTCAGGAGAGAAGTGCATGGCTCCAGCCAAAGTTTGTAAGCAAACCCTGGGTTTCAACTGCCTTGCTTCCAAAGGAAAGTAGGAAAGGTTAGTGGGTGAGCATCTCTAGAATTTCATAAGCCTTCTGAAATCAGGAGCCCTGAATGCCTGATGAAAACCATACAGGAGATTCTTGTTTTGTTCTGATATCCTAATAAAGCCTCTAGACCAGTGGTTCTCAGCCTTCCTAAGGCTGCAACCCCTGGATAATACAGTTCCTCGTGTTGGGAAGACCCCCAACCATAAAATTATTTTGTTGCTACTTCATGACTTTAAATTTGTTACTGTTATGAATCATAACATAAATATCTGATATGCAAGATAATCTGATATGTGACCCACCAAAAGATCATGACCCACAGGGAGAACTGTTGCCCTTGATGCTTGAATTCAACCTTTGATATTAAGCTGGAAAGAGTCTCTATGTTACTAGAGATGAAGTCTGGGACAAAGGACTGAATCTTTATCTTTAATGAAAATTCTTACCTGTGTTTCTTTAAGAAGTCCATAGCTATCTCTGATTCATTTCTTTCTGGTTTTTGTTTAATGTTTAATTTTGTTTGCTTTTGAGACAAGATACCACTATGTGGCTCAGGCTGGCCTTAAACTCAAGATCCCTCTGCCTTTGTTTCTGGGATCCTGAGATTGTATGGATGTGTCACCACAAGCTGCTTTCTCTCTGTATGTGATAATACTGCCCAAAGTTTGGTCCAAGGCTTCTATTGCATTTGAATCTTAGCCCAAAGAAGGACGGAACTCTTGACATATAAAATGACATGTTAAATTAGTGTAGTAACCAAAGGAAAGAGTATCTACTATTACACCAGGTCAGGTGAAAGTGATTCCACCAGTCAACTTCCTTCTTTCCTTCCCTCCATCCAATCAACTTCCTTCTGTCCCTCTCTCCATCCAATCAACTTCCTTCTGTCCCTCTCTTTATCCCTCCTTCCCTTTCCTATTTTTACTTCTTCTTTCTTCCTGGTTTAAATCAAGTATAAATGGACACAATTCCCTTTCTTACTCTTTCTGGATCTTTCTGACAATCACTGTGAAAATTAAAATGATCATAAGAGACCACAAGAACCCAGGACAAAGGCATTAACTAGTCTGCACATACTCTTGGCTTTCCCAATGAGATGCTCAGATGCCAACTCTTCCTTCATTCTGACACACAGAGGTGGGAGAGAGGGCCCAATATATTCCCGGACTCACTCTTCTCACAGCAGCAGACATCACTGTCCTTCTTAAGAATCCATTAGCTTGAGCTTAAAACCTTCTCATACTGCCTAAATTAACTTTTGGCTTTCAAAGGTTTGGTCTCATAGTATCTGTGTATCTCCTCACTAACATTCATCCCACTGGGATGAATCTGTTTTCATCATACTTCCCTCATTTTCTCCTAACACTGGGTCATTGTGATGCCTTTAATGCCAGCTAGTTGAACAAACAAGAAACTACACATGACCCCTGTGCTTGCATTAATAATTTACATTATGAAGGAATGCCTATGTTCTGCTATAATATTAAATGCTATATTAAAATGCAATAATAGAGGCTGCAAAGATTGCTCAGTCAAGGGCTACAATAGACAGCTCGGTGAGTATAGTATTTGCTGTACAAACACTAGGCTCTTAATTTGATTCCAAGAACCCACAAAAAAGCCAGTAATGTAGACTACCCTATTTAATTTACACAAGCCCCAAGAATCTGCTACTGTGTAATCTCTTAGAAGCTTGAATATATCCAAAGCCATATAAATAGAAAATGGCAGAAGCTGAATACAAACTGTGGACTACAGCAAATGCCTGTGACCGAAACAGTGCTGTCTTTTAGGCTCTCCCTGGTGAGCCTTTTCTTCTCGTTCACATCCAGAGCACTTTCCACTCCCCCTTTGCACCTGGGAGCCTGGAAAATTCTGTGACAAGACTGTTGGCAAAGAGAAGTTCATTTTCTCTCCCTTCTCTCTCCAAACTGCTGATCTTGGCCATTCTTTAATTTTCTTCCCCAAAAGTGGAAACTTCGGGAAATTACCTTGGCAGAAAAATCTTGCTTTGCTCTTCTCCAGCAGCCCAAGTGTTGATAGAGCTGGCAGTAGCAATGGAATTGAACTGAAAGAAAAAGAAGAATGACACCAGCCGAGGGTTAGCCAAAAATCACTTGTATGTGTACGGATGGCAGAGAACCCATAATGGAAAAAACCTTTGTATTTGACATGCATCGAGCTCACCCTGTGTGTCCAACACCATCCTGGGCTCTTCCTGTAGGTTGAGTCCTGTGTTTATTTTTAATTGTTCTCCAATTTTTCAGATGAGAAAAGTTACAGAGAGCTGATTTAACTTGACCAAAGTCACAAAGATAAAACATACAGGTGTCATTGCACTTGACTTAGGACAACAAATAAAGAGCCTCTTAGAAAGCTGCTCAAGGGTCTGCTTCCCACCCAAACTTCACCCTAATTTCTCATCTTATGTGGTTGAATTCATCACATAATACCACCAACCAGTTCCTAGGCTTCAGTTTCTGAAGGCTGAGTTCTCTGATATGCAATCATATAGATTGAAACCTATATTTGAAGGCCTACAAATTTTGAGTCCAAGAGAAGGTGACCTAGGGTCATGGAAAGAAGAAAAATCCAAATCAATATGCTAAAGTATACAATGGCAAATTGCTAGACCTGGTTTGAGGAAGGAGCTTGAATGAAGTGGTAAAGGTTGCATAGGAATCTTAAAGGTTCCCTACCAAATATATGAGGGTATTTCAAAAAGATACAGTGCTGTGATGAAGTCAATACTACACTGTTCTGGTGGCCAGATGGTACAACATGCTTGGAGACAGCGGTATGCTAAAGTCAGCTTGCTTTGGTTTATATAATCTGATTGCCAAGTTTCCAGGAATTTTGCAAGCTGATCATTAAATAGCCAATGTATAAAGTAAACTTATATAGAATTGCATATAAATATGTTATATTAAAATATAATAATAGGGGCTGCAAAGATTGCTCACTCAGTCAGGGGCTGCAAGAGATAGCTCAGTCACTATAGTATTTGCTGTACAAACACTAGGCTCTTAATTTGATCCCAAGAACCCACATAAAAAGCCAGAAGTGGTAATGTGTGATTTCAATTGAAATGCTAGGGTGACAGAGACAGGATGATTTGTGGGGCATTTTGACCAGCTAGACTAATTGAATCATGAGTTCCAAAGTGGTGTGACACCCCCATCTTTGAAAAAGGTGGACAGCTTCATGAAAGTGAAGCCAGACTTCAAGTTGATCACAGCATCCACAGCACACAGTCAAGAACGTATGGTGCACATACACATACATATACAAAAGGTGATCAGCAGCCACATTATGGCTTCCTAATTAATTTGCTAAATTTTACTACGTATGTCTTCATGGTTATTTATATTTATGTATCTATTTAGTTAAAGCATTTTATATTGATGTGATATTGCCATTTCTTTCCAATTCTTCTGTTAATAGTGTGACATTAGTAGGTTGATATCGGTCATAGGGAGAATATTTACACAACAGAGAATGATAAACACTAATAATAAGTGTGTTTATCTCTTAGGAAGGCTAGTTGTTAAGTAATTACCAAGATTTCATCACTGAGAGGTAAGAAGGAACCAGATATAAACATATTAAATTCATTTCACAGAACTCGGATTGGAACTATGGTGCTTTTTTTATCGGTTTGTGAGAAAAGCATAACTTGAGGAGAGCACCAGGCTCTAGTCCTTTCCTGAGAAGTGTCATTTCAGACATTACAGTTTAGAATCCAGGGCAGTTAAAGCTAAGAGCATAGGAACGCATCCAAAATGACATGTTACCACCTGCCGTCTGCCACTAGCTCTAAGATAAACTGGACAGTTGTTCACTCCCAGATGGAGCCTCAAAACAGTGCATCCGGGGCAGGAAGGCACATGGGAGGAGTATCTCAGTGATCTCTGCTTACCCCAAAGTTCCACACACTGTACTTCACCCACCAACATTTCTAAACATAGTTTCTAAGGAGTCTGGACTGAGCTGGTCCTGAAGTGCTTCCTTAGAACCAGACACATGGAGAAGGATCCTCAGCATTCAAGGCGAAATGATGAAGGAGCTGGCTCAGTGTGGAAGGCACCACCTGTATGCAGGTGGTCCTGAACTGTCTAAGAAAGCTAGCTATGCATAAGCCTGAGTGTGAGCAAACTGGAGAACAAATGGTAAATGTTCCCATCTGCTTTGACTCCTGCCAGTACGTCCCGACCTAAGTTCCTGCCCTGGCTTCCTAGCTTCATTCACTGATGCACTGGGACCTGGAAGTGTAAAGTTTAAACCAAACAAACCCTTTCTCCCCAAGTTGCTTTGAGTATTTTATCACCAAAAGAAAGAAAGAAAGAAAGAAAGAAAGAAAGAAAGAAAGAAAGAAAGAAAACCTTTCTGTTTCTGGGTAAACTTTTCCAAAAAGTTCAGTTTCTTAGAACCATCTTGAAATGTCTTGATGTCGGTTGTAAGCCACATCCAGGAGTGACAAAGAGGATCTCACTGAAGGTGACCCTGTCCACTTGCATTACCTCATTTCCTATGTCTTGTGCCATGTTCCTTCTGCAACATCACTTCAACTGTTGGAACTCCTATCCATTCTTAACCTGGGCAGAATTTCCCATGAATTCACAAATTTCCTTGAGGGCTGAGGCTCGTACTCCTCTCCCTTCCTAGTGAGAGAGGATGAAGAAGATTAAGAAGCCAGACTTCAGAGACCAGCAGATTCAGAAATGGGCCATCTGACTTGGTCACTTTTATATCCTGTTGTCTCGTGTATACACTAGAGAATTTGGTCTCAGCCCACAGAGTGGCTGGAGAGAATCACACTGGGAAAGTTTTCAGCTGTGATGTGTGGAGCTACTAGACATAGCAAGCACATTGTGCATTCACTGCTATGATTTTCTGGTGACAGTGGTGATCAGAAGCACTAAGGAATGTAGAACTCTTCACCAGGGAAGTAACAAACAGCATCACAATATTCTCCATGTGCCTTGCTAAGCCCATTTATGAAAGTAGAGGGGGAAAGAAATGAGAAAATCCCCTACCTGCCTTCTTTGGAAGCCATGGAACTGCTAGGAATATGGCTGGTTTCTTCTATCTCCATCTTGAGCTGACTTGGGTATGTCAGAGCACAGGCACTGGACAGGGGGCAGACTAGACTGTGGACACAGTGTGCCAATGCATATCTTTCAAAGAAGGACTTTCTGAGCACAAGTTGATGCCAAGCTCTCTACCTGAGCTGCACCCCAAAGGACTTTTCTATATTGAGAGTAAGGTAAGGCTCCAGGGATCATCAAGATAGGCAGAATGACTTGCCCAAACAGTCAATATTTCTTAGTGTTCTAAAGTTAGGATGCACACAATAGCTGGCTGGATGGGGAAGGTAGATCTCTATACCAGAGATTCTAAAACAAGATGTCTGTATTTGACCTTACAAAAAGTTTCTGAAATATATCTACCTTTGGGGTATGAATCTATAAAAGAAGACAAACACTGCTGGCTTGGAAGAGGTTTGGCCTGGGCACGTGTTCAGGAGCTGCAAGATGACCCACATTGGCCTCCAGCTTCTGGACAGACAAAATGGAACCCAAAGAGATCATTTTCAGGGGAATGCCATCCTGAAGCGGAGATGTGGCCAGCGTAATTGAAGCTGGGTTTTGCTGGCTATGCCAGGGGCGAGGCAGAGACTCAGTCTGCTTTAGTCCTTGGTTAAACCACAGGAATTCTTCATCTTGAACATGGCATCAGTGAACTGCAAACTTTAAGAAACTTAAAGTTCTAACAACCTTCACACACAAAGTAATACATTTTGTGTGTGTGTGTGTGTGGGGGTTATGTGGTAGTTGTTGTTGTGCTTGCCTATTTGTATGCATGTGTAAACTAGAGGTCAAATTCAAGTATCTCCTGCTCTTACGCTCCACCCTACTTTTTGAGACAGGACCTTTCACTGAACCTAGAGTTTGCTATTTCAGTGATAGCAGTTAGCCATCGAGCCCCTGGATCCACCTGTCTTTACCCACCGTGCTGGGGTTCCTGGAATATGCTGCCATTCCTGGCTTTTTAGATGGATACTTAGGAATCTAAACTCAGGTCCTCATGCATACACAAAAGCCCTTTGCACATTGAGCCATCTCCTCAGCCCACAGTAATTATCTTTAGCTTTCTTCAAGTGCAGAGGGTTACATTGCAAAGTGGAGCAGATGCAGCCTGGAATAGAACTGATGTTCACTATTCTGACCTTAGCTCTGTTTATTCAGCCAGAACTTGAGGTTCTTTGTAACACTGACCTCTGCTCAGGGTGCTCAAATCCCTTAGAGCACTTTGTTTCATGCCCAGCTCACCATAGCACCACTGTATGTGACACTCTCTCTCAGCTGTCTTCACCCCGCAATATCAGCTAGTGAAGTAGATCTAACAGCAGTGGGTCTCCAGCACTTTGTCTGTATTCATTCATTTAATCTCTGCCCCCAGGGTGTACTACTCTATAAGCTTCGAAGATGAAGCTGGGCTGGAACTAAAGTTGGGTGAGCATGGTTATTTCTTTTCTTAAAATAGAAAAAGGTACAGTACTTGTTACATATAACAATACTGTTATATTGCAGATGCATATACAAGCACCAAATAAATCAAAATAAAAGTATTTTTCTATAATATATGTAAGCGTCTACCACATTAAGACCATCTAAGAAAGCCACAGCCTAAGAAATATTCATGGGAAATATCATGATAGAGTTCTTTTCTATGGAATTGTTTTTAAAATAATCAATACATTTTCAGGTTGAAGATTAACAATACACATACACTCATGAGCACATCACCCTCACACATACACACTCAGACAAGTCACACAAACATACATATATATGCACTGACATGCACAAGCTGGTATAATAGCCAGTATCAATTGCCACATTGATGAGATCTCAGATCACTTGGAAGACTGCTAAGCATGGTTGAGTGAAATTTTCTTAATTGTGCTAAGAGGTGGGAAGACCTTCCCACAGCTAGTGAGAATAAACATTTTCCTACCTGAGATCCTGGCCTACATAAATAAAGAGAACTGCGTAGCAGTGAATATCTATAATTCTGTTAAACATGATCATAAATGTGACATGACTTGCTGCCTTCAGTATCATGCTATGATGACCTTCATCTTGAACTATGAGGCTGAATAGGCCCCTTCTCCTTTAACTTGCTTTTCTTAGGACTTTTATCACAGCATCAAGAAAAGGAACCAAGACAGCTAGTTTTACTCCATTAGGTTTAAGATTCTTTTTCCTCTTAATCTGAGATCTGAGTAATTCATAACACAATTGGATTTTATAGTTTGTTTATGTTGATTCTGATTACAGAATAAATGACAACCTGAAATATATTTTTAAAATTTTAATGAAAAACCAGGCATCAATCAAGGCCATCTATGGATAAAGACTTTAAACATCTATACTTAGGAATACAGGAGATATTTAGGAGTAGATCTAAAAAGACTTATGTAATGTGTTTTAATCAAATCTTGAAGAGAAATTGACCAATAAATCAAATCTTGCAAAGAAATTGACCAATAAATCAAATTTGGAAAGAAAGTGACAGATAAATCAAGACTAAAAAAGAAAACAGCCTGCATATCAAGCCATGATATGTTTATTAAAGCAACTGATTGTATTAAATCAGCTGATTGCATTTTTGATGTGTGTGTGTACCCTTTTCTTTGCTGAGCCAGAGTATTAAGAAAGCATTTAGGAAGAGAAAAAAAATCTAATATTGTATAAATTTTCTAATCTTCTATCTCTGATTAGGGTTAAACACACACACACACATACACACACACACATACACACACACACACACACACACACACACACAATTTTAAACCAGAATATATGTTGTGCTATGATGGGAAAAATAGGAGAGAGGGCAGGTTTTGGATAATCCTAGATTGAGTTTCATGTCATTTTGAGGACTCCAAAAATATATGTAGTTTCCCTTGTAAAGCATTCTTGCAATATGGGCCTTTCAGACTCCAGTCCTAGAACTTTCTTAACTTCTCACAGGAAACCTAGGTAAATTAATATCAAAAAGATCTAGATTCAATAAGCCTTACCAGTAATAATTTAGGATTTTCCACAGAGGTATGTACAAATGTATTTCTAAGATCAACTACACCATAGGTATGCATGTATATCTAAACTTGGATGCTTTCTTGGACCTGAAATAAACATTAGGTAAATATTGAGATGAACCTTTAATAAGTTTATGATGTGTGTACATAGCTGAAAGAATGTATGTGAAGTATAGGTATGTGCATATAGGCTACATGTGCAGGTGTCATGTAAAGGAATGTGTATGTCTAGGAGCATATGTGTATAGGGTAAATGGGTGGATGTGCTTGCAAGCAAAGAATGCATGCTACAATCTTTATTTCTCCTGTTTTCACTTGGAATGCTAGGCACAAATAATGTCAGCAAGGAACTTTCCAAGGAGCCCCTTCTTTACTTAACTCATGTTATGTCACCATATTACCTATAGGATCAGAACTTCCTAACAGAGACATGAATTAAAATTTCTACAATACTCCTTGCAAACATGTACTTGTAGTATTTGTCAATTTTATCATCCTAATAAATGGTCATCATTTATATTTCTCTTTATGTAATTGAAGTTCATGCTTATGCCATAGACATCCATTCTACCTACCATAATTCCAGTAAAATCAGTGACTGGTCTGTTGTTGGGTTCAACACTTTGGGTGCCTTTTCTCTCTGCACCTATGACAAGTACATGAGGGCTTTTTTTTTTTGCTTCAAAGAAAAGGAAACTGAGGCAGAAAAAGAAAGTAATTTGTCCTAGGTTTCTAAACATCTGGTGAACACAAAAGTTAAAATCTGAAGTGTGTGCTTGTAAATGAGGTCTGTATCCCTTCCCATGTTCAATGGCATAAACTGTTTGCTAAACCTCAGCCATGTTGGTATAAATCTTCACAGAGAGTGATAAACAACTTACCCTGTTCTTGAGCAGAGGATACTGTTCCTGGAGTCAGCCATGAAATAAGGGAGAAAGCTGACAGCCAACTCTGTCCTAAGAACTACATCTGAGACTCAGTATTCTGAATTAAATCAAGTGATTTGTCTTAACACTATTACTACTTTGTATGAATTTTAATCATCTTAATTTGTTGATATTCACGTAAGGATAGGTTTATTTAATCACTGAAAACAATTGCACTGGCTGATTTTGTCTACAAACTTGATACAAGCTAGAGTCATCTGAGAGGAAGAAGCCTCTGTCGAAGAAATGCCTCCATGAGATACAGCTGTAGGATCAATGGAGGAGGGTCTAGCTCATTGTGGATGGTGCCATTCCTGGGCTGGTGGTCCTGGGCCTCTAAGAAAGAAGGCTAAGTAAGCCAGGGGAAGCAAGCCAGTAAGCAGCACCCCTTCATGGCCTCTGCATCAGCTCCTGCCTCCAGGATCCTGGATTGTTTGATTCCTGTTCTGACTTCATTTAGAAGTGAACAGCAACTTAGAAGTATAAGCCAAATAAAGCCTGTCCTCCCCAATTTTTTTATGGTCATGGTATTTCATCACAACAATAGAAACCCTAACTAAGGCAAATTATTATTCCTTTTTATATTAAAAACATTAAGTATGCTGAAACCTCCTAGCTTCTCTTTCATTCCGTGATACCCAACTCCTGATAGGAAATGGCATACATCATGGTGTCTGACTGAAAAGGTCATTCCTTAATCATAGTTTTAGGAGTAAGTCCAAACAGTTTTCTTTTCATTAAGATTACAGAATTTAAAATAAGATGAGTTACTTTGTGATATAAACAAAGAATTTCACACATGATAATATGATTTCTTGAATGCTGGTGAGGATGTGGGGAAAGAACTCATAAACTTCTGGTGGGAATATTACTTTGTATAGTCACCATTTAAATGAATATAGATGCTACTAAAATCCATAACTATCATGTTACCTAACTATTAAATTAGCATACTGGAGAGACACTTTCACTTCTATATCAATGCCGCAGTATTCACAATAAGAAAACAACTAACCTAGATATGTATTAGCAGCTGAACATGACAAAGATTGGAATGTAAACAGTGAAACTTTATTCAAACATTAAGAAGTCCTGATCTCCACAGTGAATGAATCAAAACTGGGCATCATTAAGATAAACAAAGTCAGATTCAGATTCATACAGACCAAGGAGAAATAAAAATTTTAATATAACAAACAGGGTCTCACTGTGTGTCCTGCCTTAATCATGGACTCACATTCTTTCTGCTTCCTCATGTAGAGTGTTAGGGTTATAACACCTGGCTCAACTATGCATCTTCCTTTAAGTATTTTGATGGTTTGAACAAGAAATTTTTTCCATATGCTCATGTATTTGAACACTTGGTGCCCAGTTGGTCACACTGCCTAGGGAGATTACAGAGGCTTTAGGAGGTAGTGTCTTGGTGAATAATTATGTCACTGTGGCAGACTTTGGGAGTTAATAATAATTGCCCAATTTCCAGTTCACTTTCTGTTCCCAGTATATGGATGAAGATGTGAAGCCACAAATTTCTACTCTTACCTTGTTTGCTACCGTGCCTCCTATTCATGATAGACAGAAAACCAAAATAAATGTTTTCTTCCTTAAGTTACCTTTGGTCATAGTGTTATATCATACCAAAAAGAAAGTAACTGATACAGCCAATGAGATTAAGCTTTAGTATACAATCTCCTTAACCATTTCATGATTATAACATTCATACCAACTCCAATTATGTATCCCAATGGAAGGGTATTTTTATATTGCATCATTCATGTTAATTGGCAAAGTAAAAAAACACTCCAAATTTGTGTTCCCCACCTACCCTACTGTGACAGATAACCTTAACTATAAACTTGAGGGGATCTAGAATACCCAAGTGACAAAACTCACAACATGTCTTGTGAGGAAATTTCTAGATTGGGTTAAGTGAGGAAAGACTCACCCTAACTGTGGTAGCTTGAATGAAAATGGCCCACATAGCCTCACAGGAAGTGGCATTATTTGAAAGGATTAGGGCCTGTAGTATTGTTGGAGTAGGTGTGGCATCATTGGAGGAAATGTGTCACTGTGGGTGAGCTTTGAGGCTTCAGAAGCTTTTCCTACTGCCTTTCTCTCTAGATGCAGATCTCTTGGCTCCTTCTCTAACACATGTGTGCCACATCCCACCATGATGATAACAAACTAAACCTCCAAACCCGTAAGCCAGTCCCATTAAATAGTTTCCTTTATAAGAGTTGCCCTGGTCAGAGTGTCTCTTCACAGTAATAGGGCACTAACTAAGACACTAACTGTGAGCGGCATCATGCCATGATGTGAAGTTCCAAATTGAGTAAAATAGAGAAAGTTGCCTAAGCATCAACATTTATCTTTCTCTGCTTCCTGACTGTGGATACACCATGACCAGCTGCCTCATGCTCCTCACAACGTATTCCAAGCCCAAGCCACAATGGACCATGTACATGGATCTGCCATAAGTTTGATTTGTTAGTCGATAAAATCCAAAGTGGTCTTGACATTTTGGTAGTTTTTATAATGTCATTCTCTTCTTTCTCCTGGGCATTTGCTTTTCTCTTCTCCCTGTCATTTAAGGGTAGAATTTAAAGCCTTAGAGGGAAGACTAGGAAAACATCCCTTTAATATTCTCAGAGTTTTGAAGGAAAGCAAACAGAAGGCATGCATGCTAAGTGGCCCCTTGGGGAGAAGTGCAGGATTGTGGCCTGATCTGAGGGAGCCAGAGGTCCCTGGCCTAAGATGGTTTGCATCTGTACAGAACAAAGGGCCTTTGTGAAGCTCATCTTTGCCAGGGCAGGATACAAAAATTACTGTAAGAGAGAGTATCAGCCCCCAGTGTTATAGGTTAGTATCTTATTCTGTGGTCTCATGTTGGTTATTTGAAAAGCATGATAATAATAATATTAACAAACATAAATGCAAATATAACTAATACAATAAGATTTTTTTTTACTTTGAAATTGACATCTTTTCATAAGAACATAAAATAGTGGACAATCACTGAGGAATATAAGATTTGAAATGACTCCAAATCCCGTATTGTCTAAATAGGGACTCTCTAGTGGGACTTTCTCATGTGGTGAAATATTTTAGATCTGTGCTGCTAAATACAGATGCTTCTAGATCTCTGAAGGTTCAGTACCTGAAATATAGTTAGTGTGACAGAGGAACTAAATGCCAACTTATATATTGTTCTAATGGATTTGAAATTTAATACCCATATCCAGTTAGTTCTAAATAGATTAAGTACAACCACTTTAAACAGTGCTTTTTTTCCCCCAAGATTTATTGATGTGTGTATGTGTGTGTGTGTTTGTGTGTGTGTGTTCTTCATCTACTGTTTGGTTTTATTTTCAATAAATTTGTTAGCCAATGGCTTTACATCTGACCAGTATTTCCAGCTCTTAATGTCTACTTCTCAACAAGAGTTAACTTAAAAACTTTGTTCATCTTTTTTCCCCCAAGATCTATGCTCTGGCTCACCATCTTGATAACGAGAAAAATGGAGCACGGAAATTCCTTTTCTATAAACCTAGCACTGGCATATGACCAAAGTGGAATACTGTATAGTATAATCAAGAAGATGGGGAGTCAAACAATAAAACATCCCAAGTGCCTTTTTTTCCTGCATAAAGGAAACTACAAAAAGGTGGATGAAGGAAATATTAAGTAAATCAGGGGGTATCCATCTTGAGAACATCCAAACATTTTCTGAGTATCATTTGGTACCAGGCTAAAGCATTCATGTAGGACACACAAAGCCTTCAGTGGCAATATCATTTCCCTCCTGGACATGAGATAAACCAGACTCAGGTGGCTCAGGAGCACCATATCACCTGCATGTTGCAGGACTATAGTTGGACCCCAGTTCTTGATGGCCTCAAATACTGTCCCTTCTCCTTGCCTGATAATGTCAGCAGATGCAGGTGATCCTGAGAGGGGTCAACTTCTGCTTTTCATCCTTTTACATGGCGGGGAATTGTCTGTCTATGCTACAGAGGTTCATGATATCAGCCCCTGAAAAACTGTCTAGCAAAATACAAAATATACATGGTTTTACTCTTTAGAATAAAAGTAAAAATTTCACCTACTTTCTTTTATTGTTTTTGTAGCTGATAAAGTTTTGGGGTGGGAAACACAACCGAATGGACACACACAGAATCTCACTCTGTGGCAGGGTCTTTTGCCTATCACAGGGCAGGTTTGGCAGGCCTGGAGCATATGGGCTGCCTAGACACTTCCTTATTAGAAGTCAGCTACCTTGAAGCTCCTTTGTTCAAGTCTATCTTGATGTACTTGTCGTGGTCCCTGAGATTGACCAAGGCTACCCAAAGGGGAAGGAAACTCACCCCTCCCAGCCCAGGAAGCCCAGTTTGTCCGCCAGAGCACAGGCCCCAGAAAGTCTGTGCTTGCAAGATCCTTCAGGCAAGGGCAGCTTTGCTGAGATCATCAGATCTGCTTCTATATGTGAGCTCCGTTGGAGCTGGAGGGGAAGGAAGAAGAGTTCCCCCTTCTCTGGATGCTTCCCTTTGTTATCCAGGGCCTTGAGAGGTCTGTGTGGGTGGGGAGGAATGACTTGGAATCCCATCTCTGGCCTTGTGCCTGGGGCCCCCAACAACAGATTTGCTTCGGAGGCACCAGACCGGGAGCTGGCCTTGACCCTATCTAATCCCATCGACACTCACTCACTATGCAGCCAATTCCAAAAATAGCATGTACTAGGGGATCTCAGAGGCATCAGGCCCATCTAGGGTGGTGGCCTTCAGGCCCCAGAACCACCTTCCTGTTTGCCTTTGCTTCTCCTTATTCTTCCCTGCTGCCATTGGCTCCTCCCTCTTCGAGGCCATTATCTGTGCTATGCTTCCCAGAGTTCAGTGTTCCATGTCCCTGGTCATTTCCGGGTCCATTTCTGCTGCAGAGCCTGAAGATAGGAATAGAAAAAAAAAAAAAATCAGCCTAGCTTTCTCCCCAAACCACACCACCTCTTTAACCCTTTCAAAACCAGACAGCTAAGCTGATACCAGGGATTCCAGCAGAAAGGTCTGGATCAGGGCCACACCATTCACCAGCTCTATGATCTTGCACACATCACCTCATTCTCCAAAGGATAATGACCTTCATGTAAGAATAATGTACAATGAGTCTCAATTGGGACCAGGCAGACTTCATCAGCTCTCAGTACAATCCCTCCACTCAACAAGGAATGAGGGGCAGGCACACACTCTACGTTCGGGAAAAGATGCCGAGTCCCAGAGGTTAGAAGAGAGTTCTTGAGATGATGAGAGACAGCCATTCAAGTTAGGATGATTTACCTGAGATCTGGAGTGGATCAGTGCTGTAAATGTTTTTGAGCTGCTGGGATGATGAAAGAAGTTAGCAGCTTTCCTTGTAGAGATAGGAATATAAAAGCATAGCAGTAGTGGAAGTAAAAGTGGCCATGTTAGAAGGGGCTATAGTAGTAGTTTAATGCCAGTGGTAATGAGAATGGTCTCTTGGACGACAATGATAATAGCAACAACAGCAACATTGTTGGTGGTAATACAGTGCTAAAGGTGGTAGTCACAGTGAGGGTAACCACAGTACTAGCAGCAGTACTAGAGAACAATGACTAATTTCTAGGGCAGACGTTGCTCAACCCTGTTAGGGACTATTTCCCTTCCTTCTCCATCTGATCTTTGCAAGATCATGCCTCCACCTCAGCAGTACCCATTGAAAAGTAGACATCCCCTCAGCACCTCCCAGCCAGTTTGTGGTGGGTAATATGCATTTGTGAAAGAAAGGTAAACAGGGTACAATGCTAGTGGGAGAAGGGATGGCCTATTCATCCAGCCATGCTTCTCAGGAGCTCACCGGAGAGTCTTTGGTGTATAAAATGACCTTGCATTCAGAGTAGTGATGATGCCCCCAGGCTTGGAGGCTGACAGATTGCTGTTAAGACGGTCAGGTTCTCACAAGCTGTTGGTAGTTGGGGAAGCCAGAGTTTAGAGTCTCTGAGGCAGTGATTCTACAGCATGGCAAAATTTCCCTGTGGTCTGCATGTGTCTAGGGGTAAGATGGTGGCCAGCTTTTACTCAATTCCTCTGCACCAGTTACCTTTGTTACTGTGACCAAATAGCCAATACAAGTAACTTGAAGGAGAAAAGACTTATTTTGGCTCATGGTTTCTGGGATACATTCTACAGGAGTAGGGGGGAGGGATGCATAACAATAGAAACAGCCTACAGATTTAGTGGCAGAAGGAAAATGGACACATCAAAGCAGCTGGTTACATTATATCAGCCAATTGAGAAGAGGACAGCTTGACCAGAAACATAAACAGGGCAGGACTATGACCTCCCCAGGCCTGCCTTCAGTGACACATCTCTACAGCTATTACTCCTACACCTGAAGGGTCCATGGCTTCCCCAAAGGTCCCAACAGCTGAGGAACAAGTGTTCAAACACACAAGCCTGGAGGAGGACACATTTCCCATTCCAGTCACAAAAAAACTCCTTCTATCACTGACAGTCTAGTTGTCCTACCTTATTCTGAATCAGCCTGCTGTGGTGGCTTGATTCCCTTAGAGCTTTCTGAAGATGATTTACCATTCATTCTGTGTTTGCAGGATCTCAGGTACCATCTTTAGTGTTTTGTGATAGAAGCTTCTACCAGCAGTAAGGTTCAGTACAAACTCATCTCATCCTATCTTCTTCAAAAGATGATTTTAGGGATAGGCAGAAGAGTCAGTGGTTAGGTACTTTCTGAGCAAACCTGAAAGCTAGAGTACAGATCCTAGAAACCACACAAATGCTAAATGGACTTGCAGCCCACCTGTAATTCCATCCTTGGCAATCTCCAGAACAAGCTAGCTAACCAAATCAGCCATATTGGTGAGCTCTGGCTTTGACTGAAATATCCTGCTTCATTGAATGGTGTGGCAAAGTGAAAGAGGATAATTCCTGACATTGCCCTTGCTCCTTCATGTGCATGCACAAGAATATGCACACACATGCAAGCATGTATACTCATACACAAGCAATCTATAAATACTATAATCTAATTCTTAGTGATGGACAAGAGATACATGTAAAACCACTCCTAGTCAGAAACATAGTCGTTCTTCCCTTAGTGACCACTACTAAGATCTACTTTCCACATGCTGGAGAGGGTCCCACATGACTGTGATCATGTGTAGACAGAGTTACAACAGTATTTACCCCAAAGTATTAAACTGTGTGCAGTTAGCTAGTGCAGTAATATGCTAAACACTGAAAGACTGCTGAATTATACTTTATAAGTGAAACAATTTAATCTACAAATTGGTATTGGCATTCAGATTTTGTGTTTTCCATCATAACTATCTTTCTACTGGAACTCTATGCTTGAATCTGAGTCTTTGGTTATTCCTTCACTTTGAGTTAATTCCAATGTAATTTAAAAATTCAACACATGAAATAAAATGGTTTTGCATAAACAGCAAATTCTTTTATCTTATGACAAATTCTATGTAAGACAATAATTTTAGTGTGTTTAGCCTATCAGAATTACTCATTTCATATAACTTGGAGAGTGAAATGAAGTGGCATCTTACTCTTTTATATCTTCACTGCTAAACACAAAGGATACATTTTTTTCTCTGCGATAATTTTTCCTTCTTTCTATGTATGCTCTGTCCCTTTCCCTACTTACTTCACTATTTTAAATCCAGGATTTATTATTTCCCACAACTCTTTATATAGGCTGCATTTGCCCTGTGTTCCAATCATAACAACATATTCTCCAAGTTCACCTCTTGTTTCTACATATATGTTAACATGTGTACTACTTAGTTTGTTGAAATGTGTTTGAAGTGTGTTTTTCTGTGTACTGTATTTAAAATGATTTTCCTGGTACATACATTAATTTTTTCACTCATACTATCACCATTTATTTATTTATTTTTGTTTTCTTAATTTAGTAAGGATGAGCCATGCCAAGGGGAACATGAATAGGGAGAAGACACTTTTGGGGAGTGGTTCTCTTCTTCTACCTCACTGGTTATGGAATTGAACTCAAATCACAGGCCTGGTAGCAAGTTTTTATACACATAAAGCCATCTTGCTGCCCCTAGATTATTTTTATGCCCAACTTCTCAATCTTCAGTATATTTATAATTTACTTTTTAATATAGTATAAGAAGATAGCTTTATTTTTAAAGTAAATAACAAGATTTTTAGGAATCTTGTCTTAAAGTCTACCTTTTTCTGTGGTTATGGCAAATCTTTATTTTGTCTTAGCTTTACACACACACACACATGCATGCACACACTTGCATGCACACATCTGTTTCAAGCATACCTCACTTCATTGATGTATGCATTCATTGATTCCCATAGTATAACTCTGCAACTGCAGATCTATGAACAATTTCTGTATCTGTTAAAGCAATGTCTTAACTTTTGCTTTCCCAATAAATAGGAAGGGACTGAGGTGGCTCAGTTGGAAGATTGCTCACCCAGCATACATGAAGCCCTGTGTTCAATCCCCAGAACCATACAAAAAGAGTGTGGTAATGCTTGTCTAAAATCCTAGTACTACCTAGAATCAGGAAATTAGGAGTTCAATATCATCATTGATTACATAGTAAATTCAAGGTTAGCTTGAGATACAGGAGATACTGTCTCACAAAATCCATAGGTAAGCAGGTAGATTAATAGATAACAGCTAGGTAAGTAGAAAATAAATAGATGAGATACATATAAATAAATACCCATTAGACAAATATGTAGAGGACAAATAAACAGATTGATGATGAACAGACATCATCAGCAAATATAGATGATAGATAATACACAGAATGAAGACAAATAAACAGGTAGGCAGGAAGACAGAAAGAAAGCTGATATATGGGCAGACTTTTGTTTTTCTCTTAATGCAGTTTTCAAAACAGAATGTACATTTGACAGCAAGAAAGATAGACGCACATTTGAGAGCTAGAATGATAGGATGTAAATTCAATTTCTGAACTGGAGGGCTGAGACCCCAGCTGCTCATCTGTGAAATGGGGTGAATGGGTATATCCATAACACATGGATACTGTAGGACCCTCCATCAGACCAGGAGATCAAGACAGAATTACAGCAAATACTCAGCCAACCGCCATGGCCATTCTGAGGTTCCCAGGTTTCACGTTCCTTCCCTGACCTCATCTGGTGGGTAAAGAGATGCCAGCTGTCTCTCTGGCACCCAAGACACCTGGGTTTGAATTCTGCTGCTTGGACATTTCAAGGCAGCAGATCTCATGGTATCTCAACAATTTCTAGGAGCCATCTGTTCTCAAGTTTATGTGCAGCAAACAGCAACCTGTTCCCACTTGAAAGACTGATGTGTTCAAAGGAGAAGGGGTTGGTAGAAGCCAGAGTAGAGTTCTTCCATGGCCAAGTATGGTGAGGAATAGAAGAACATGGATTCTGGCCTTGACAGTCAGCTCCCCAAGCTTATTGTAGTGACTATAGCATTTCACTTAATCTCACTACCTATTGTTTACCTACCTATCTTCATCTGTCTACTGTCTGTCTGTCTCATCTATCTTTTTATACATGTTGCATGCATCTATCCACCAATCCATCCACACATTTAACTCATCTGTGAAGTGAGCCTTGCAGTAATGCTTTCCCTTGGGGACATTTGTGAGAAGAATACATAAGACTCTCACCATCGCTACTTGCTATATTACACATACTGGTAAGTTATACAGGCAGATGATTATGATGTCATCAGGGATCATATGCATCTGGACATATTTTGTGGAGCATCTCAGAGGAGGCTGTATTTGATCTAGCACCCTGAAGTTGAAACAACGCATTCAAGGATGATTCTGTTCTTTCACAAAGCAGGTTTGAGTTGTCAGTGGATTTCATCAAATGACTTAATAATCATTCGGTAGGTGATACAAATTTGCTTGAGTGTAAGCCCATCCCAGGATCTTAGAAATGTTCCGAGATGGTGAACTTCTTGGTACACACACACACACACACACACACACACACACACACACACACACACCTTGGGCAGTTGCTTGATGATGGATCCAAATCTAAAGTATTTCAAAGTGTTCTCTACCAATGTCCATTTTGATGTGTGAGCCTTTTGTGTTCTTAACAGGCACAAATTTGCAGTGAATTCTATCTTCTAAAAGTTCACAGATTCTGTGTGGCTCAAACTTGTATAAAGAATGTGCTGACCACTCAAGATCCCCAATTACTACATTTTATTGTGAAAAGCACAGGACCAGGGAGTCTCACACCCACCAATCATCTCACTTCTTCTCTTTACCTCTCCATGTCTCTCCTATGTTTATTGTCTTCTATCTTCATACCTATTGTTACTGGCCTGCCTGCCTGTCAAGCTGTCTGTCTGTCTGTCGTCTGTCCTGTGCTGACTAGTCTGTGCCAACTTGACACAAGCTAGAGACATTTAAGAAGAAATTTCAATTGAGAAAATGTTTTCACCAAATTGGCCAGTAGGAAAGTCTCTGTGCATTTTTTTGATTGATGATTTACATGGGAGGGTCCATTCCTTTATGGGTAGTGTTACCCCTAAGCAGGTGGTCCTAAACAGTATAAGAAAGCAGTCTGAGCAGGCAAGGAAACAGCATTTTTCCATGGCTTCTGCATCAGTTCCTGCCCCAAGTTTCTGCCCTGACATCCCTGTAGGATGTACAACAATATATAAGATGGAGTAAGTCCTCTCCTCCCTAAGTTGATTTTGATCATGATTTTTTTAATCAAAGTAATAGAAACCCTGACTAAGATACTTTCTTTCTGTTAATTGTTGACCAACCTGATATTTGTTTATCTTTCTATCACCTGTTAATCATCTTCCTACCTGTCTTTCATTTCTCTATATCTGCCTATCTATCCAGTTATCTATTATTGATCTAACATCAATAAATCTATTCATCCATCTACCTATATGCCGTTTATCATCTAACTGTCCATCATTTATGTGCCTAACTCTATCACCTATCTATTCATTTATCATTGATCTATCTATTGTCTGCTTATGCACATATTTTCTATTTGCATGTCATTTGTACATCTTCTACATATCTTTACTTCTCTCCACCCATCAATTAATTGACTTAGCATTCATTGAACATTGATTATTTATGTAACATACATAACTCAGAGATGACTTGAATATAGTCTTGATTCTGGAAATGTGGTGTTCAGTGTGAGGTGTATACATGGATAATAAATGTATCATTCTACCCTTACCCTTAGCAAACTTTTCCAGTTCTTTTTAGCTTACTGTCCTCTCTCTCTCTCTCCCTCCCTCCTTCCTTCATGCCCTATCTACCTAACTTCTTCTCTATTCCTTCTTCTTCTTCTTCTTCTTCTTCTTCTTCTTCTTCTTCTTCTTCTTCTCTTCTCTTCTCTTTCAGAAAGAGGAAAGGGTGGTGAAGAGATGGTTCAGCAGATATGAGCACCTTCTACTATTGCAGATACAAGGTTTAGTTTCTGTCTCCCACATCAGGCTTCTTATACTCAGCTCTAACTCAGATCCAGAGGATTTAATGCCTTCTTCAGGCCTCCAAAGGCTATTTCACACCCATGGTGCACATACACTCATGCAGGCACATACATATACACAAATATAATAAAAATATCTTTAGAAAGAGCAAGGTGAGATGAGCATGGTAGTACACACATTTAATCTCAGCACTTGAGAGGCAGAAGCATGTGGATCTCTGAGTCTGAGGCCAGCCTGGTCTACATAGTAAGTGCCAGGACAGCCAGAATTGTTACACAGAGAAACCCTAACTCAAAAAACCAACCAAAGATGAGAATTTCCTGTACTGTTGGCATGATTGTGAATGACCAACTGACCTTAATGAGATTTAGGGTAATAAGCTTGAATATAAGAACATCTTTCAGTGTCCATTCACTATCTTTACTATGCTTGTCTATGTTTTATATAAAATAGAGAAGGAGAAAGAACCCTGAGAGCCTTTGAGATTGGCCTTTCATTAGGAAAGTAATAGAAATAAGAAAACAAAGGATTGCTTTGTCCCATTATAAGGACTATAGCGATGTGATGAGATGACTCTGTGGGTACAATGCTTGTTGTATGAGAAACTGAGTTCAGAGAAACACCCCAGGGCCTGACTGGTCCTGCCAACCTGGTCAAAATGAGGAGTTCAAGTTCAGTGAGAGACATTGTCTCATAAAATAAGCCAGAAAGCAGTAGAGGAAGATGCCTTATCATTCTCTACCTGCCTTCTGTACATAAATACATGGGCATACACATGAACACACATGTACATACACATACAAATTAAAAGATACATAGAAACAGATAACTCTTAAAGTAACAAAAGTCACAGTCTTTGGGGAACTTGACAAGTAATTCTCTGGCTAATATTCTTGGTTCCTGACTTTAGTCCAACTGTTTTACAAAAGAGCCAGAGGAGACAGATAAATATAGAGAGAAAAGAGAGAAACGAAGACACTAAGTTATCCCAAAGGGCATTCCTGTATTAGTCATCTTATAAAAATTATATGTACCACAGAATATCTATTTTTAGAGGCCAGGAGGTTATGTGAAGCAGTTCAGATGTCGGCAAAGACCCACAGGCCGGCTCCCAGCAATGATATTGGATATTTGGGTATTTGTTTGCTTTATTTTAACTGTGCATGGCTGGTCCTGATCACATGGACATGTTGGCCACTTGGGATGATATGACAGGACCTATCTCTATCTTCAAAGACATCTGAGGCTCTAAGTCATTCTTTTGTGTTATTTTTGTGTATGTTCTAGGCCTGTCACTACACATATACACTTGTACACACACACACACACACACACACAGAGAGAGAGAGAGAGAGAGAGAGAGAGAGAGAGAGAGAGAGAGAGGGAGGAGAGGGAGGAAATGCTAGTTCATTTTTATACCTTTGTACTTCCGTGTCTTAGAGATGCAGACCATCTTGACTCTCATACAATGTAAATTCAAATTCAGCCACAAGATTGAAAAAACTTAGTTACCAAAGCATTCTCTGCTCTTGCAGAGGATCCACATTTGGTTCACAACACTTTACATCCACCTGTAACTCCAGCTCCAGGGGATCTGACACCCTTTTCTGGCTGTCGTGGACATCCACATACTGGTGGTATAGATTTATAAGGACTCATATGAGTAAGTATAAAGAAAAATAAATTTTTTCAAAAGAATTTAATTTCTTGGGGGGTTGTTTATTTGTTTCCTTGCTTTTTCTTTAGTTTGGTTTGTTTTTGATAGGGTATTATGCAAGCCAGGCTGCCCTAGAGGAAATGGGAAAGGGATCTGTTCATTTCTTTGAATCTGATTAGTACATAGAAGTCACTATTTCTCACTAGCGAGTCTTGTCTGATGTCATAGAGACTGGACCATTATTACCTCTCTTGTGGTCACAGATTATGCAGAGTACAAACAAGTGAGCAATGCAGGTGGAGATGGACCTCCTCTGAAATGTGAACCCTTCTCATCTACTGAGCAGCAGTTTGTCCTTTTCCTCTTTCATCTATTAAAATGCTCATGCAAGTTGATTCTCAGAGATCAAACTCTTATTTGCTTACAAGACTCCTGCAGCAATTGCAGCATGTCTCCGAAATGAGGGTACCAGGAGACTGAGAGATGGTAGAAGCTGGCAGGGCTGGCCTTATTTATGCCTTTCTACTTCCCTTCTCACTTGGCTATTCTCAGAACACTGTTGGGGCCTTTGCCCACCCCACACTCCAGTAAAGTAATTGGAGAGTTGTGTGATAGTGTATGCCTAAAATTCCAACCCTGGAGAAGCTAAGGTAAAAGAATCATGAATTAAAAACTAGCCCGAAGTACATAGTAAAATCCTGCCTCAAGCCAAAGAGACGAAAAGCATCTAGTACTTGGAGAACCAGATGTTGCTGGTGAAATTTGCCAGACTTATCAGATAAAGGGACAAGAACCATGGTTCAGTTTGACCATCAGGATATAACAGCTGTATCTTTGTTATAAACAGCTTGTACACAACGCTGCGATCTTCTTATAGTTTCTTGTAATTTTTCTGAACCTCGGATGTGAGCAGGAAGCCTGTAACTTTGTTTAGCAGCCTGACTATCTTCTTCAGTCGTACTCTGCTAGCTCTGGACCCACCCATGTACTTTCCTGGTCATAGAATGCTTAGGTGTCAGGGTTAGGGTTAGGGTTAGGGTTAGGGTTAGGGCATCTTGTCTCCTACATCACACTATGTCTGTCTCCTTATGCTTTATAGAGTTTAAAGATTTCTATTTTAGGAAATACATTCCTGATTCTTGTAGCAGAAAGAGGTTATCTTACCCTACTCTTCTCCCTGTGTTTAATAGATTTCTTAAAAACAAGAAAAACCTTGATGCTACCTCTGAGAAATGTCCAGGTCAGGGAAGGAGTGTAAAATTTCCACAGCAACAGAAGGTAGATGTCTTCTATTGCCAACTGCTTCTCTTACTACGTGGCCCACATTGGCTTTGAACTCACTCACGGTCTCCAGCAGCAGCCTCTCCAGTGCTGGGATCACCACCACACCTCACTCTCCAATTACTTCACTGGAATGTGGGGTAGAAATGGGCTCCATCTCTTTTCTGAGAATAGCTCCTGATCCCCCTGCCTCTGCCTCCCAAGTACTGGGATTACAGGTGTGCACCACCAGGCCTGGCTATCCAATTACTTAAGCAGAATGTGGAGCTGAACAAGACTCTGTTCTGAGAATAGCCTGTGTGAATTTCATCCCCCTGACCCTGCAAACACTTGGCCAGGCAGAGATCTGAAAAAATTAGAGCTTGGAGGATTGCGAGTTGATCAAAATCTTATTGGTGGAATGAGCCCACAGCTGCCCTGGTTTCCTGACCTCTGACACTTCCCTAGCTCTCCTTACCTTCTCCCTAACAGACAGATGCACATTTGATTCAAGTGTCTTTTCTAGCCACAGAGAAGTGGCTGAAGGGAAATCAATGACCGTTTCTCCTGTATTTAGGCCTATTGGGTATAATAAAGGAAGAAACTGGGAGTTTTTAAAAAAGTCACTGAGCCACAATTCACCATTAATTCATTGTGTTAAAAGAGTGGAAAAAGTTTGCGCAACTCAGGCAAAGGTAAAAGTCATTCATTCTTCAGTCACTAGAAAAAATATGATATACATTTGGATCTCTTTTATCTATTTCGCTAAAAATAAATAAAATAGAGCATACTTTATAGGCTTAGTAATAGTCTTAAATATTCTAAACTGACCTCTTTCCATCTAACCGACTATGAATGCATTACCTCAAACATTTAAAGTGTATTTTACACAATGATATTTATGGCCTAGGGATGTGGCTCAGTTGAAAGAGTGCTCACCTCGAATGTGTAAAAGTGTAAGTCCAGTCTTCAACATGGCATAAACCATGTGTGGGGCCTATCATTCCTACACTTGAGAGAAGGAGCTTGGAGACCAAGCTAAGCCCTATTCTGATGACTTCACATTCTGTAAAACAAAATAGTGTTTTTTAGGCTAAGCCTAGCACATGTACTCACGACACAAAGACAAGAAGCTCAAAAGTTCAAGGTCATATTCACATGCCAAGTGGGTTGAGGCTGAGGAAAGATTTTGTCTTTAAAAACATGAGGTATCAGCATTTCCCTACAGAAGTCATATATAACCCTAATATAATATCCAAATTGCTCTGCAACTCAAAACTTTTGAGTGGGACATGATGCTACTCATATAAAATTCACAGCAGGCTTCATGCAATGACATGGTATAGTGAAAACACAGGCACATTAAAAATACTCCTTAAAATTACTTTTCTTTGTAGGTACAAGGACTATCTGCATCTGGATCTAAGTGTTTAGGCTAAGGGATGCTCTACCTGAAATCATATGCTTCTTTTCACTTCCTTCAGCTCAGCATTGTACATCTCCTTGTCTGTTTACTGAGATAGGATGTTGCTATGTGCCTCTAGCCCATGATCTTGCTGATTCAGCTTCCTGAGAAACTGTGTGATGGCATGTGCCATCCCCTCTAACTGAGTGTGGGACTCTGAGTCTGAAGATGCATTTCCAGGTCCCCAGTGAGATGGGGTAAGCCAATGGAAAAGATCTCGATGCACTTACTGTAGATGAGCATGGGTCTCTGGGGTTTGACTACTTATAAATCCTTAGAAAACACACTGTTTTTCTTTGATTTCTAATTTTGCATGTATGTGGTTTATGTTGTGCATATGTGTGTCTGTGTGTGTGCAGATGTACATATGCAGAGGACAGATGTTGGCTTTGGGTTTCTTCTTCACTTACTTTCTGCTTATTTGGCTGACTTAGGTCTCTTGAAACTGGAGTTCACTGCCTTCTCTGGATATCCAGCTTGTCCTGAAATTTTTCACCACAGTCTCCCAAGAGTTTCAATGACAAATAAGCTTCCATACCTGCCTACTTATTCTGTGGATTCTGGAATCCAAACTCCAGTCCTCACATGCAGAGGACTCTCCCCAGAGGACTCATATTTCTGTCTCCGTTGCCTTATATGAGGAATGTGAGTCTTGAGATGTGTTTTTTAGCAAGAAGAAATGTAAAGATTATAAAGGATGTTGAAACAAAATGTTTTGAGGTATCTTCAAGGTTGAGCACTCCATCAATGCATGTCATTACTAACTTCCTTGATTGGGTCTCACTTGAGGCTGTCATCTGGGGCTTATTTTATTGTTTCTAGCTCTTTAAGAGAAAAGTAGTTCTCCTGGTGCTTGGAGAACACAGCATTCATCATTCTAGGTCTGAAATTAACTTAAAATAACATTTACCAGTGTTTAGAGTCTATGCTCCCATGTATACCTTCAACCAACATTCTTAAAATGTCAGCCCCCCACTAGATACTTATACTTATTTTCCTCCATTTAACCTTTACAGAGCACCCTCTGAGAGATTATTAAATTATCATGGTTATTATTATAAATGCTTCTTTTAAAAACATTGATTTGTGAACAATTACAGACTCACAAGAAGTTGCTAAAATGGCGCATGGAGTCTGTTTCTCGAATGTTCCCCCATGGGGAATTTCTTTCTTTTTTTTCCAATTTTTTTTTCTATCTCTGTCTGTCTCTCTACATTTTAATGCATAAGGGAAGTGAAGTATGGAACAGCTATCTGCAAGTTTCCAGCTAGGGAAGGATAGTGACTGGTTTAATTCCTACCTACATTTGCCCAGGGCAAGGTGGCACCAATCTATGAGAGCCCAGCTGGAGCTCAGAATCTCTCAGTCTAGGCCCAACCTTTCCAGCCCATTTCTATCTGCCACAGGGTGCTCATGGTGGAGCCATCCACAGAGTCCTTCTAGCTGTACCTTCAGCTGGAGGAGGAACACAGGTTGGCTCATTAAAAAGACAGATAAAAACAGAATTAGAATCCCCTGATGGCTCAATTTTTCCCACTGGTATCCAGGGCCATTCAGCAGAGCTAGGGGAGACCTGAATATGCAAAACAGGCAACTCAGAAATCCTCAAATTTCTGAGAACCTCTGAGTAGTTAGTGGCTATAAATGATGAAGCCAAAGAAGCCCAATTTCAGTTTCAGAGTCTGGGATCATTCTATCAATAATGTACAAAAACTTGTGCATCCATCCAGAGCTCTGATAGAGTTACAGGCTCTCGGCAAGCTTCCCTCTTTCTTTTTCCTACCTTCAAATTGGTATCTCAGAGCCTTAAGTCAAACTGTGTTTTATTAGGGGAATCGGCTATTTGAGATGCATTTTGACATTACCCAGAGCCAAGCCCAGCTGTAGCTTTGCCAAGACCCTTCATGCTGAATATGGATTTCAGTATATAAAGAGAATCCCGCTTTGCTCAGTTTTGCTTGGCTTGGATGATTTTGCCCAGTCCCTACCAGAGCAGTAAGAATTTTTGTTGGTGTTTTTTTTCCCCTCGCCAAAAGCAAGATGATTTCCTGGCCACTGGGACAGCCTCTGTTGATCCTGTGGGTGGTTCACAGAAGCTAGAAGCATCCAACCGCAGAAGCTTGGCTTCCTTCTCCAGGAACACCATGCCAGAAAATCAGACCACTGCTCAGTGGAATCACCAAAAGAGAAGGGGGCAAAGCACTGCTGGGAGCTTGGAGCTGAAGCTGGCCAAGGAATTAAAGGGGGGCAGAGAACACTGTTTGGATGTGAGATCCTGGGCAACTTGACCCAGAGGCTCAGATTTCATTTCAGTTTTAAAGCTCTTCCTTTATTGGTCTTGAAACAATATGTGACAGGTACCATCTTACCAGACAGACCCTGTCAGGCAGCTCTTCCAACCCTCTTCACAATGTTCTTTAAACTGTGAAGTTCTTACAGACTCCCACCCCCAGCTTCTCTGAAAGGTGCCCACCAATGGCAGTGACCAAATGATTGGATTAATCTAGGTAACAACATCCCAGACAGCCTGTCCTATGAGGTCACTCGGTGTTGGCATTAGAAAATGAACTGAGTGTGGATTCCATCCTCTTTTGTTTTCCCTAGTGGACCTGTCCCTTGTGCCTACAGGGAAGGAACATTTGCCAGCAGAGGACAGTGAGCAACTGGCAGAGGACAGTGAGCAGCTGGATGACTCCTTTTGTTTGGGAAGTTGGTTCCTCTATTCTCAACACTGTTTAATTCCTCTCAAAAAAAGATAAAAGGCTATCTTAGAGCTACATTTAGAGAAAATAAGACAGTGAGATTTTATATGAAAATTGTAAAAGGATGGGGTTAGAGAGATGGCTCTGTGTTAAGTGTGCTTACTACTCTTACAAGAGGACCACATCTAAATTTCCAACTCCGCATCAGATAGCTCATAACTTCCTAAAACTTCAATTCCAGGATATCTGATGTCTTCTTCGGGCATCTGTGGCCACTACCTGAATCAGGTATAGACAGACAGACAGACAGACAGACAGACAGACACACACACACACACACACACACACACACACACACACACACTGTTTTTTTAAAGAACAGAGGAGAGAGAAGAAAGAAGGAAATGTAGTGCGATTATGTTATGTTGCTACTATTTCCTGTCATTGTAAATATTTGTTCCACCTATGGGTTTAATAAAAGCTGATTGGCTAAAGGCAGATGGGAAGTGTGGGCTGAGCTACCAGGTTAAGAAAACCTGGTAACATCTCAGATCAGACACAGACACCAGAAAGAGCCATCAGACAAACATCACAATGACAGAGACACAAGGAGAAGACGGCAACAGATGCAGAGGAAAGAAGCTGAAATGCTGCTCTGAGAAAAAGTATTGAGCCACATGGCTGAATATGGTTAGTTAGCTAGCCTGGGCCCTAGGCCGACCAGCATAAAAATAAATGTCTGTGTGAATTTGTGGGATTGCATGTATTTCTGTGGGACTGTGGATCCAAACCTTGAGGATAGGCCAGAAAGGCTAGCCAGAAACCTCCTACAACAAAGGAAAGAAATAGGCAAATTCCAACTGAGATGTTCTTTAAAGCCTGGATCCCCACTGGAGTTAGCTCGTCCTGGTTCATACAAAGTTACTAGGGAATTTTTTGAAAATTTGGAGGTTATAATTAGGCAAAGCTGTCAGTAGGAGTCAAACCATGAAAACGTATGAACAAATCACTTCTGTTTTTAAAGTGTCACATACATTCCAACTAAACACATCAGTACATTATACTATTATGAATGTGTTTGATGTTTGCACGTGTTGTAAATGACAAACATCAAATGTGGTCCTTCCAAGCCATGGGTGATGACACCAAAGTAGCTTTAAATTGCCAATACTAGAAATATATATACCACAGGTAAATACTAAATCTCTAATTGTTCTCTCCTCTCTCTCTGTGTGTGTGTGTGTGTGTGTGTGTGTGAGAGAGAGAGAGAGAGAGAGAGAGAGAGAGAGAGAGAGAGAGAGAGGGAGAGAGAGAGAAAGAATGTGTGAGACAGCAGCCAGTTGTTCAGTCTTTACCTGTTCTCTACTAATTTTCTGGTACTATTGTTTAATATTTAAAATGAATTATTTACCCTCTGGAGTCTGGGAGATGAAAGTGGGCATAGCATCTCCAGATGACCACAGTATAAATTCACACATGGTCAAGGCAACAGAGACAATAACAAGATACAGTTTGGCTGCAGGCTCTATGCTCTCATACTCTATCATTTAACTTATATTTAATAAATCATTATCAATGAATTAAGAGCCTCTTGTTGGTCAAATTTTGTCAACCATTAGCAGGATAGTTCAAATCAAAGTTGTTGTTTTTCTCAAGTGTCTCTAAGAATCTTCTTGAAGGATCCCAGAACTATGCAGAATATGAATGTGGGCAGCCATGTTTATTCTCTAGTATTCTTTCTTTTTCTCTTAATCCATGAAATCAGAAAACATTACTAGAAAAGCCACTCATCCTCATATACAATGGATTTTTTATGACCCATATCTGAAACTTTTTCTAGAACATCATTTGCAGATATGATTGTTTCAGAAGGAAAAAATTTAAAAAAAACCCCAAAAACATAGCTTCTCTCCTCAAATTGAGCATCTTTCTGTTTAAATGAACAGAGTCAGAACACATCTCATTAAACATCATCAGTCCAAGGAGATTCTCCCATGGAAGGGTTCCCAATTCTACTTTAAAGGGTTCTCAAAAGCTCATAAGGTCTTCCTCCTTTTAATCTTTCTTTACCTGGAATAATTTATGTACTTTAATTGTGTTTTATTTTGCTTGCCTTCTTAATTGATCAAATTGCTGTAAATATTGAAAGGAGGAGAAAAAAAAAACACACAAAACCAATATACTAGACCTTTGTTGCCTCCTGGAGGACCACTCAGCCCCTCCGGGTTTGTGGCCACAGACCTGGCCATGTTTTAATTTCTGTCCTATTCGCTGTTCTTAAGGTCCTAGACTATCACTTTACCCCAAACATCCATCCACTATTGGAGAAGGCAGCAAGGCTCTGCATAGCTATTTATTTTAAGTGCCTGATTAAAATTTCATGAAAACAGGAAGTCAGGGGAAAAGAATAGATCGCAAGAGCAATGAAATCCGGGGCTTTGTAATTTTTAGCTCACAGGGAAAAAAAAAAGCGTTAAATCGTAAGGAAGGTATATTTTCAGAATCACGCTGTGGCCACTAATGGCATATTTTGTCACTGGCCGGGGAGCTAGGAAACTAAGAATGGGTCCAATTTTTAAAATCTTATTACACACTTTTGCTCTCATTTAGAAATTGTCACCTCAGAGAAACCTGATGCTGTTCTACTTAAAGCCAACCTCGGTGGCTATATCAGTGTGCATGGTGACCAGGTTGTCTTTCGTTTAAGCAGACAGCCATGATGTCCACACACAGTTGAATGGTGCAGGATCTGTCTACCCCATAAGTTGATACTGCCTAAGAACTTAATCTCATCTAATTCCCATATCCAATGGGATAAAGAATTTGAGGGAAAGCAAGTAATGATATATCCTCTTGACAGATGATCACAGAATGATTTCCAGATTTAGTCAATGGGAAATAAGGTAGGGTTTTTGTTGTTGTTGTTTTATTTTGTTTTTCTCAAAAAAGTGTCTGTGTGTATTCATTGTCGAGGAAGTCAGAATCTAAAACAAGACAATACAGAACTAAACAAAGCCTGTTATTCAAGTAAGAGCCATGGTAGGGGCACAGGAAGACTTTATGTCCCTGCCATCCTGCTGTTGCTGAAACATCCAGGATTTGGGTGAATGAGAGCTGGCCACTGGGACCTTTTGGGATGCCCAGCTGAGCTCTCATTTAGCTGACCAGACAGGAATAATTGCAACAGACTAATGGTTAGATAAATTTCATTTACCAATCTCAAATAAATCCCCATCTAAAAAGCAAGCCAATCCCTGAGGAAGGTGTAATCCTTAGGAGAGAGAGGAGGCAAATCCCAGCAAAAGGGTAGAGCAGAGCCCCCAGCAAAGGCAGCAAATGAAGTCCCTTGCTGAAAGGCTAAGACAGTTAGATCTCCTTCTAGGCTTAGGCTTCCTGCTTGCCCGTTGAAACTGACCTGAGCGGAGATCAGAGTGTTTGCAGCAGAAGGAAAAACGAATGAAGAATTCTGACTAGCACTGCTGGATGCCAGGGAGTGCCTCTCAGGATGCCCAAATCCCTTAGGGTCTCAGTGGGGATTGGAGTGGGGGGTTGGGAGGAGTGCTGCGAGCTCCAAGAGAAAAGCATGCATATACGTTCTATGATGTTTGGTGTGATTGTGTTCTGATTACCTCAGGAGCCTCACAACGAAATTAGCCAAGACAGCAGAAGTAAAGCATAATACACTCTTCAAAGCCTCACTTGACTGAGGTGATAGTTGGCTTTTGTTACTTCCCAGGCTTCAATGGATGATGGTTCTGTGACCTTGGACCTTGCCTGAGTTACTTAATCTCTCTGTTTCTCCTATACAGTGAAGCATGCTGTGTTCTGTCCTTGTCACCTCTGGTGCAAGTGGCTCACCTTTCCTTGTAATTCTTTACTTACAGTCAGACTTCCTGGCCTCATGGGCTCTGTGGTTCCAGTTTCTATCAACTGTGGGTAAAATAGTAATAGTAATGATGATGACTGATGTCGATGGTGATGATGATGATAATGAAGATGACTGACAATGAGAGAAAGATAATTGCATCTTTACTGGACATACACAGGCCCTTTCCTCATCATTACTCCCAAAACAGCACAGTAGAATAGCCATTCATGTGCCTTTGACTTTATGTTAGGTGAGGCACAGATGATTTTAAATACACCAGAGAATGTGCACAGGTTCTATGCAAATAAAGTACTGTTCTGTGTAGGAACATCAGCATCTAAAGATTAAAGTATCCATGAGGTACTGAAACCAATTCTCTTTTGGTACCCAGGGATAACCAAGAAGCCATCATTAACTTCTCAGTGCACTCAGTAATTCTTGTATCCTACTTGAGTTGTGTCTTGCCACAGCGGGTGTTTGATAGTGAACCTTCTAGAATAAATAGATGGATGGATAAACTCATGCCTATAGATGCCTGCAAAAATTGAAATAACTAATAGATGTGAATGTTCTTTTTTTCAGATTCACCCAAACACAACATAGTCTTTTCTATAATTAAGTCTGGCCACATGTATAGAAAAGTCTTCTGTAGGCCCCTGTCTTCAGGGTGAGAGGTAACAAAATTTCTTTAGGAATAAGAACCTGGAGTCACTCCTTGTCTTACTTTTCATGTGAGAATAGCCCTAGCAAGGCAACAAACAGTCAAGGAAGGCTAGAAGATATCATCTCTGGGCTCTAATTAACATTGTAACAATATCTACCATGAAGCAGTATTGTTCTATGAATCAGAATAAATCCAGGGTGATTAATGAAATTACTAGATGGCAGGAGAAACATCCTTTGGGAAGTATTTTCCCATGCTATGATTATTCAGTATACCCCCATGTTCTTTCCCCAAGATTCTTACTTTATTCCTGGACTGGGAAAGATTTTGAGGCAGAAGACATCTTGTCTCACATTTTGGAATTTGGAAATCAAAACACAATCCTCACATGGATGTAGTTCTACTCAGATTCTCTAACTGGCTGGTATTTATGAGGCAAGTCTTCTAGAAGTGCAGAACATGTAGTGCCTCAATCAAGTCTGGCCTGTGTTTTAGCATGCAGCTGTATGAAATGACTTTTGCCCACAACTCCACCCTGCAGCTGATCTCCATCCAAGAGGCATCTCCAGTACATCCCTAGACCCAGAGTTCTTAGTTGTTATCAGCTCACAGAACATACTTCAGTGTGGCATTAGATACATAAATGTGAACTGTGTGTGTTTAAGCCTTCATCGCTTGACTATGGACTCACAAGGAGCAATGTCGAAATGTGTGTTGACGCCCCACCCGGTACCAGGCACGAGATACTCCCTGTATCTAGCAGACTGCTTCCGTTTATTAGAGTTTTGTTGCTCTTCTAGGTCATGGTTCCTTCCACAGGGTGTGTGGTTAGAGGTCGCTCTATATCTGCTCCTCTAGAGGCCTGTGCAGGAAGTGGCTTCCATCCTTGGCAGGCTCATTCTTTTCTTCTGGGACAATTCAACGTACTGTCCACAGGGATTGTCCTAGTTTCATTTCTAAAAGCAACTTGGGGGAGACAGGGGTTTATTTTGTCTTACAGTTCTAAGTTTTAGTATGTGGCTAGGAGGAAGTTTCTGCAGCAGGAGCTTAGGACAGCTGCTTATATCACATCCATGGTAGAGAGCAGCCAGAAGTGAATGCACATGTGCTCTTTGCTTGTGCTCAGCAAGATATCTCCTTTCATGCGTGATTCAGGAAGCCCTATCCAGAGAATGGTGTTGCCCACATTAGACTGGGTCCTCCCACATCAACTGATTTAATTGAGAGAATTTCCCTGCAGACATGCCTACAGGTCAAGTCAACATAAAAACACAATTGAGACTTCTCTTCACCTGGCTCCTATGCTAAGGAGCTGAGAGCCTGATTTAACAGGATAGACAGCATTAGAATCTTGGAGGGTCAGTGGCAGGAAGCAGAAGCCACCTTGATCTTAGTCTAGGCTCTGTATCTAAGCTGCTGTGTGTCCTTGAGCTGTGTCCTTAACTTCCCTGAGTCTCATAGATTTCTTCTAGCCCACTAGGCAGCCCTCAGGCTCCCTGCATGGTGAAGTGGCATCTTCTCAGACTTCACTTCTATGCAAGTACCAATTTCAGCATCTCTTTCTACCACCGTAAGAGAGATGTGCCTTTATTTCCTTAGAGCCCAGCATTGTTTGTGGAAAATAAAGATGATGGCACTAACAGCTCTCACATAGGATTGAGAAATAGAGACATATTTAATAAATTGACTGCAGTATCTTTTTCTCTCAAAAGCAAAACAATGAAAACCATTGGCTGTTACTTTATTTTTAACTATCTTAAATGAACTCTCCTGCTGAAGTCAATAGTATTATCTCTATTATAGTGTTGGGGAAACTGTGTCTTAGATTCACAAGTTTTACAGGTTTCCCATGTGCGTGTGCGTGTGTGTGCGTGTGTGTGTGTGTGTGTGTGTGTGTGTGTGTGTGTGTGTGTGTGTGTGAAGGTATATGCTGTTGTATGTATGTTTTTTTGGGGGAAAGTACCTATGTATGGATGCCTGTGTATGCATGTGGCTATACATGAGTTGACAATCTTCCCAGTACAAGAACTTGCAATGAAGGAGTTGGCAAAATAGCTTAGTGCTAAAGAGTTTGTGGAGTGCATACTTATGAATGCTGGTAAAAATCTTCAGTAATAGTCTCAGTAATCATCTGCCTTAGTCTTTTAAGACAGGGTCTCTTCATAGTCAAAACCCCACTAATTCTTCTAAGATGGCTGGCCAGAAAGCCCCAGGGAGACCCCTTGCTCTGCTTCTCTACTACTGGAATCACAATCACACTCACCATATCCAGCTTTTTATGTGGGTGCTGAGATTCAAACTTGGGTCCTCATGTTCTCTTGCAATCACATGGGCAGCTAAGTCATCTCCAGCTCCTTCATTGAAGCTTCTTATACTGGAAAGTTTGCCAACTCATGCACAGTGTGTGTTGGGTGGCTGATGGTAAGAGATTGCCAGGAATGAGAAGATGGCCTTATTATTTTTCTTTCTGGGAGACTCAGAAGGGAGGAGGGTCTGGTTCAGGGTGTCTGGGAAGCTGCTCTGGCTGGAATTCCTGAGTCCATAACAGGAAGAACCCAGAGATCCTGTAGGAAATGTTTGCTGGGGATTAATGGTAGGCTAAATGCTGAGTGTAGACTTTTCTCTTCCTCATCTACATTGGGGATCTTTACTTTTCCTTTTTAAAGATCAATGTGCTATATATTTTTCTCTGAAGGTTCATCTATTAAACCCACAGTGTTTAAACTCAAAGACCGTTCTCCACCGTGTAATTAACCCCCATGGGGTCCCATTAAAAGCCAATGATATTTTATGATTTTATTAACAAAAAGCAAACAGAAACAGTGCCTATGAAGCCTGGGCTTCAGTTTCACCCTCACTTGAGCACAAGGCCACCCCTCTGGCACTCCGTATTTCTCAGCCCCTTGGCCCAAGTCTTCATACCTTCTAGTACCATGATTTTTCAGGTCATCGTTTTATTGAGTTTTAAAGGGAAACAAACTTCAGGGGTTAAAACTGTATTCTCTGTAATGAGGCTTGTGTGTGACTGACAAAGTGATGTTAGCTATGTGTTTTTAGCCTCTGAGCCTCTCTTCATTCATCTAACTATGATACCAAAGATGGCAGCGCTTGCTTCCTAGGACCACTGTAAAGAAGTGATGAGATCCTAGACACATCTCGGTCACTCTTCTTCTTGTTCCTTAGGCCAAAGAGTAATCTTCATGTGAGCTGGGCACCTGGGTGTTACATGCTCACTTCCATATATTGAAGCAAGCCAGAATGGCTGGGAGAGTATGGTCTAAGACTACCCAAGGTCAGGGCCAAGATTATACCAGATCTGCTACACTCAAGACCAATATCCTCACTTCTCTCTGAGTGGTTGCTGTGTTGAAGGAACTGACTAGAGTACCTAAGAGAAGCCATTTTTCCACACTCTCATGCTTAGTTCAGAATCCTGCCCATCAGAGGGAGCAGAATGAGTTGAAGGTGATGCCACCATGAACAGGAAGAGTATGGCATGGGTATCTCTCATGTCTGGAAAGAACTCTGCATGGCAAGGTACATGGAATGTACTCTTATCAAGGGAATGAGGCTGGGCACTCAAGTGTCTCCTGGACTACCAAAGATCTTAAGCTTTACTTCCTAAGAGAAGTAAGTCCATTAGAGTGTGGTCTGAGTCTGATTTATGCTCAACCCCAAGGGGCACAGCTCTTAGAAACATGTCCAGCCTGGGAGCTACCCAGGCCCCACCCAGGGAATACTCTTACCACCTATCAAGGTATCTCCTTCACCTTGTCCTGCCCCTTCTGATGGGCAGGATTCTGAATTGTGCCTCAGGGCTTGCCTGCTGGACTGGTACCTCCCACAGGCCTCTCAAGTCTCCTCCCCCTCAACTTAGCCTGCACAAATCAGGAGCTCAGAAAATGTACTGCAGGACAAGCCAGCTTGGGGTAGAAGAGCTGTTAGGATGGTCCAAAGTGCCAGCTCCATTTCCCACCTGTGATGTGAGCAGGACAGGAAGTGTGAGCCAGCACAATCACAGCAGGGCAAACTGCAAGCAGGAAATCTGGGTACCCAAGAGCAGTGTTGCCTGGCTTGGATTCTTGCCAGGTCACCAGAGCTGTCGAACCTCCTTGACCCCCAAGGCCAGTGAATTGTTAGCAGTGATGGTAATAAGGAACTGTGCTTTGCACTGCTGCAGACACTAAGGGAGTGCAAGGTATTGCTGCAGGGAAGACAACTTGTAGAGGCACAGACAGCAGCTCACGTCCTCAATGGTGGGGCTCATAGCTCTTAAATGTAGCTTTCCTTAGCAGGCATTCTGTTTAGATAAGGCAGGTGTCGGATCCAGATGCTTTCTCTCTGTCTTGGGTAGGGTTAATCTAACCTCTGTGTTTGTACAAACATGCTAAGACTGCTTGCTTTAGACCTCGTCTCATGGGACTTCTTCTGTCTTTGATGTTCCCAGGTTAGTCACATGGCTGTATCCAGGTCTCATAAATCCAGGGATGCTAGTCTGGGTTGTAGAGATCTAAGCAAGAAATCAACTTCTCTTGTCCTCAGGTGGTCAAGGCGAAAGTCATGGTGGCCTTGAGATGGAAGTTCTAACAGTCGACCAAGATAACAGGCATGAGGAACTTGTGAAAAGTAGAATAAACTAGAAGACATCATGAACACTGATGTCATACCACTCTATGGATCTTCTCTCTTTAGGGAATTAGAGTCTTCAGATATGAATATGTTTAATAGAATTGGTTAAGCCTTAGAAATTACTATGATTTGAGAATCCTCATGTCCTTATGCTTTTTTGTTTTGTTTTGTTTTGTTTTATGTACTATGTGTGTGTGTATGTGTGTGTAGTATGTTTAGTTATAAAACTAATAAGGCTATATAATGCACTTTTATCACCATACGAGGATACAGAGGACAAAAAGTATTTCCAGAATGAGGCAGCTGATCAGAGCTGGTACAGGTTCAAAGACACACCAGCTGACTCCAGAACCCTAACAACTGGCTACCACCAAGTACTCTGTCACTGAGCCACATTCCCAACCGTCTTTTGCGTTTTATTTCTGAGATAGGGTCTCACTGAGTTTCTAGGCCAGGTAGACTTTGACCTCATAATCCCCTATGTTAGCCTGCAAAGCAGTTGGGGTGGCAAGACAGTGCTTGGCCACTTATTTGGTAATTTGAGAGCAGAACCAAGTGGAAGTGGTTGGTCTCTGTGATTTTCATCCTGTGGAGAAAGCCGGCCTCAGGTAGGCTCAGAGCCAAGGTACTGAGATGAGAAAAAGAACCTTTGTGGTTTCAGATTCTGCTTTAGAGGGTGATAGATAAAGTCCTTGCTGGTGTTGGTAGATGCCAAGTGGCCAAACAGACAGTGAATTAAAAAGAGCAGTGTTTCATGGATATGAAGAAAAGAAACTTTTCATTCACAGAAACCAGGAGGTTCAGAGAGGAAATGCTTTGGGAGTCCTCTTGGCTCATGAGTCTCAGCACTGCTTAGCTATGTACAACTGCATTTAGAGAAAACTCTAGAAGGCTGGAAGTGCAGGTTAGTGGTATACCTCTTGCCTAGCATGGCCAAGGCCCTGCATTCATGAATTGGGTATGGAGATGAGGAAAGAGCTGAAGTGTCTTCAGCATTCTTGGCTAATATGTATAGCAAACATCTCAGCAACTTAGTTCTGAGCTGAGATCATTAGCTTCAAATTGCTGGCACCAAATACACAAGAAAGAGGAGACTATTTTGACCCGTGCCTGAGAGGAGCAGAGCTGTAAATATCTTGACAAATAGCACCAGTCACCATCACAGACAATGGCTATGGGTTAGGGTCAGCACTAGGGTTTAAATGAATGACAATGTCTATGGTGACAAATGACAGCTGCTGTGTGTTAAGTATAGCCTCTATGATAGACAGTGATATCACCTGCATCTTCTCATTTAGTCCTCTCAAGGGAGAAGGTAGGTATGTTTCCATGTTCCCTTTTCAGCTATAATGTTTGTGTGTGTGTGTGTGTGTGTGTGTGTGTGTGTGTGTGTGTGTGTGTGTATGTTGTGTTGTATGTAATGATGATGTATGTATCCTTGTTAGTATGGGTATGTGCATGTGGGAGCCAGAGATCCATATTTGATATTTGTTATCTTTTCTTGATTATTTTCTGTATTTGTTTGTTTTAATTCATTTACTCCTTCATTTCATTTCCTAATTTGGGGCAGGGTTTTATTGTGTAGTCTTGGCTGATTTGGAACTCACTCTAAAGACCAGACCAGCTTGGAACTTACACAGATCTGAGTGTTTCTGCTTCCCAATTGTTGGGATTAAAGACATGAATCACCAAGCCCAAACCCATCTTTATTTGTTTGATATTAAGTCTCACTGAACCTAATGATTATGAGTTTCATGGATCTGACAGTCTTCACAAGTAATAGGATTGCAGATTTATGTCACTGTGCCCAGCTGTTACATGAACAAGAGGGACCAAACAAGAGTCGCTGTTTGTGTGACAAACCCTCTTTCAACTCAGTCATGCTCCATTTTCAAAGGTGGGAGCCAAAGCTTAGAAAGGGGAAGTCACCAGCCATTGTAAATTCACAGCCAGTATGAGAGAATCTCATATGTTCATTGATGCCAACTAATGAAAAGAACAAGTCAGAAAGCAGAGAACACTCTAGGCCCTAGAATCTAGATAAAGGGGAGGTTTGCATATCAGAAGAAGGCTACTGCCAATGTGTAGTCCACCAGGGAGGAAGCCAGTTCATCACTGAAGCAAGTCTAATCTAACAGTTAGTTCTCAGCATTAACAAAACAGCCAATATCCAGAAAGTGAGAAATAAGTTGGAGACTCGTGGGTCCTTAGGACCGACCTTCAAGGTAAAGTCAGGCATGTCCTACCTTTCAGTATCAAGACACCTTTCCGTCTACAAAATTCTTCTGTCTCAAGTTGTCAGGAATAATACTTAACAACTTCATCATATATTTTGAGGCATAGTCTCTCCATGAAATCCAGGACTCTGATATGAATAGTTGGGCTAGCCAGGCTGGCCTAGAGATTTGCCAGCCTCATGCTCCCAAATGCTAACTTCACAGCATGTACATGGGTTCTAGTTGGTGATCTGCACTATTGTCCTCTTGTTTCTGTGAGCCATTTTCCCAGGCACTAAATCTTAGTTCTAAAGCCACATTTATCTCACTCATCTTCCTGGAAGACAACAGCTATGCCTATATCACACACACACACACACACACACACACACACACACACACACACACACACACGCTTCACATAGAAGATCTCTCAGCAACATTTCTCCTGTGACTAGGAGTTCAGCAGGTCTTCTTTAGAAGTTCTGCAGATGTAGTGTTTGCATCCATGCTGGGAGTATTTATAATTATTGTTTTTAGAAAACTTCCTCTTTACAAAATTTCTGTTTGTGAAACTACATTTGTATACCATGCACACACACACACACACACACACACACACACACACAAGTAAGGCAAATTAATCTTCCCTATGTGGAAGAGCTCCTCTCAGTGTTTGACTGACAACTGACATGACAAGTTGTGTGTTCAAGGTCTCCTCCTAGAGTTACCACATTGAATGTCTTTCTTTAACACACTTGCTTTCTCCAGCAAGCTGGAAGTTCTATTTTCCCTCAAGAGGTGAAAACCCCTAAGAACTGGGCCTGAAAGCCTGACAGTGATTTACATGAAAGCAACTGTTAAACACCTCAGAAACTAAACTCATTAACACACAGGGGAAGACAGGTTTGTCTAGACTCTGAGAGCAAATATCAAATGTCCCACTTTCTGTAAGGGCCGGGGGAGAGTTGTGTTATTTATCACATTATTTTATTCAATGAGGATTTATTGTGCTTTTTAATTTAAAAGTTTTTTTTACATACCAACCACTATTTCCCCTCCCTCTCAGCCACCTCCAACTCCCCTCCCCTTGCCCCCATCCACTCCTCAGAGAGGGTAAGGACTCCAAGGGGTAGCACTACAGGCCTCTGGCTTATTAATTTGAGGCAGGACCTAGCCCCTCCCCCAGGATTAAGGCTGAACAAGGTATCCTCTATAGGAAATGGGCTCCAAAAAACAGATGCAGAGATCCACAGCTAAGCACTGGATCAAGCTCCCAGTCCAGCCAAAGAGAGGGAGGAGAGAGTTACAAAGGGGTCAAGATCATGATGAGGAAACCCACAGAGACAGCTGACCTGAGCTAGTGGGAGCTGACTCTGGATTGATAGCTGGAAACCTGCATGGGATGGCACTAGTTCCTCTGAATGTGGATGACAGCTATGTGGTATGGGAAATTTGTGGGTCCTCTGGCAGTGGGACCAGAATTTATCCCTAGTTGCATGAACTGAACTGGCTTTGTGCTTTTCACTTGGCTGGGCCTTCCATTACAAGAATGACTAAGGTTTTCCCGCATTAGATAGTTTGGCTGCCAGGGATGCAGCCTGTCACATGGAAGTAGATAAGCTCTGCTAGACTGGTCATAACATAGTGTGTCCTAGAAGGGAAACCCTTTCATTGCCAGGCACAAAGCTGTTCTTGGAAGAAGGGCTCAGATGGTCAATGAGGAACGGAGGAGAAATGGAGGGTGCCCTTATTGTTCCCCTAATGGGACATCTGGAGGAGGTTCTGCATTCTAAATTCCAGGCTTCCATCCATCTCAGGAACTGCTGTGCCCATCCCTTCCATGGAATAGTATGATGACTAATGTTAATTTTTAATTAGATAGGGTCTAGGGCCACCTGGGAATAAGCCTTTTGTCATATCTGTGAAGAAGTTTCTAGATCTGGTAAACTGAGATGAGAATACTCTCCGAAATGTCATATTATTGTGTGGACTAGCTTCCAGGACAGAATGAAATGGAAAAGAGAAGCTGTTTCCGGATGGTGAATAAATGATATGATCAGCTGCCTAACACACCTGTCACGGTAACAATCCCCCCCACACACACATGATGGACTGAACCCCTAAAACTGTAAAATAAATCCTTCCTTCTGTAGTTTGCTTCTGTTGGGTATTTTATGACAACCACAAGAAAAATAGCCAATACAGCATACTTTGTACTCTCTGGACAGAGGAACACATCCCTACACTCCAAAGGTATGTTCAAGTGTGCATTCTTTCTCCAGCCAGAGACCAGTGGCCTGATGGGCACGGTTGCAGATGGCCTAGAAACTAACTAGCTTTCAAGAGAAACAACTAAGGCTTGGAAGATGTTCTGATTAAAAAGTGAGCCAGTCTACCAGGGACAGAAAAACTTGTACTGAAAGCAAAATCCAACCAAGAGTGGCTCTGTCTCCCATGGTGAAAACAGACACTCTCATTTAGGGAGCCCTGGGAGTGTGGAAAAGGTTCCCTTGACAGGTAGTGAGTTCCCTGTCACAGGCAATAATCCCAAGAGTGTAAAGCAGGCGACTCTGGAGAAGAGATTTATACAGTTGGTGACAGGCTAGAGAGATCATATCTCAAGTCTCTAGGTCCCCTAAGATCTGCAGTTATAACAGATCAGGAGTTGAGGTGTGTCAGTCTGTGGCTTTTATTTTTTGCCACATCTAATCAAGGACATGTTTCTGGATACAAACCTAGAAGGGTATTTGGAACTTACACTTAGGAACTTGATGAACGAAGGACGGCGTTGCTCTGAAGGGAACTATGAAACACACAGGTAGCTAAGGAGCCACTCCAAACTGGTTTTATCTACTTTAAATTGGGTCTCGTCCACCACCACAGCCATTGTAGACTCTATAGCTGAGTGAATGTGTGAATGCCAGGTGCAGAGTACACACTGAGTGACAATGACAGGCTCACTAGTGCATGCACACCCACCCACATGCATGCATGTATGCAGAACAAGTACTGGAGTGCCATTGGGAGCCTAGTACGCGCACATTTTAAACCCCTTTCTGCGGAGCTATCCTGGCTTTCAGTGTACTTTAGTCTTCTTTATTTTTAAATTAAAAAGTATTCAGTGCAGCAGCATTTTTATTCTCATTAAAGATGATGAAAACTTTACAAGGTAATCTGCTCTTCCCTGAAATCAGGACCTGAATTCATTACTGTTTATATTCAGATCCGAGGCTTCTTTAGAACCAACTCATTTTTGCCCCCCCCCATACACGACTATAGAAAAAGCATGTTCACTCAGTAATGAGGATGGAGAGTTAGGGGATGAGTTTCTTTCCTTCCCCACATTTTTTTTTCTTTTTGCAAAGGAAACGCCTCCTCAGAGCTGGCATGGCATTATTAAAAATAATAAAGGAGTAGGTTTGGAGGGAAAAGGTAAATAAGGTGATTCATACATCATCTGCAAGAGACACCAAAGTAAGGCAGAGAGAAATCATTGCCTGCACTGGGATATTCTCATGAGTCAGCGCCTGCTGCTTCCGTTCCTCCCATGCTGCTGCTGTGGGGTTGGCTGTGTCATGGATGGGTGGGCCAGTTTGCTGCTCTTCATGAGCTGTGCTGCTTTCCCACAGCGGGTGCTAACAGAGACATCCCTTTAGGCACAGCAATAGAGAACACAAAAGCAGTCCTTTCTGAGCCAAATAATGGACACAGAAACATATGCACAGAATAAACATAAACACAGTAATGTATGCATGCATATGATGATGTACGTGAACATATATGTGCATTCATACACCTATACACTCACAGACATTAACTGTGTAATACACATCCAAACATACATAAATGTGTGTGTGTGTGTGTGTGTGTGTGTGTGTGTGTGTGTGTGTGTGCAGACTCCTACACACTTAGAAAGGGATGAATCTTGAGAGTCACACCAATGGGCAGGAATGATCAGCCACTCATATCCAGGGCTCAGCACAAGTGTTTCCTTGTGTCCAGAAATAACAAAAATTTTAAGAGAACAGAATCCTGTGTGGCTGCTCAGTTCACACAACAGGATGTCATCATTTGTTTTAAGTTTTAGGTCATAAGGCTTATGATTATGGGAGCAGGATTCTGTGTACCTTTCCAGTGTCTCTTTGGTCAGCAGCCTCTCAGAGGCTGTGTACACACATGACAGATATACCATTTTGGAACTCTGTAAACCAAAACACCTGTGTGGCTACACCTCAAATGAAAGCTGAGGCCATTATAGAGTGTGGCAGTCAATGCCCATCTCCAGGAACAATTAGAGAATGTCATTAAACTATGTCATGAAATCATATACCTCCCCGCACTAGAATCCCTAGAAATGAACTCATGATCTTTTTTTAAACCAAATATGGGCTGAAAGTCCCAAGGGGAATGAAAGATATTTCTAGTACTGATAACTAATATTTATTGAGATATAGGCCATAGTGCAGAGAGGAATTTTGCATGCATTGAACTCAGAGTAAACACAGGACATGAACATAGGTGCTGTGCCCATTTTTCAGACAAAGAAACAGAGGCACAGAAAAGTCTAGCAGCTTTCTTAAGCTCACACAACTGGTAAGTGGCAGACACACGGTGCCAACCTGCAGCTAGAACACTCCCTGGCTCCACCTGACACTTTTCCAGGTTCCTGGTTCCCTCCTCTTACCTCAGCATTCCCTGCATCATCTATCTGGGATGTTCTGATGACCCCTTTCCTCCATGCACTCTGCAAATTCTGGGTGACAACCTTTTGGCTAAGTGGTTTCTTCTGACATGTATAGAAAAGACTCTGAACAAGAGAACACTCACCACTAGGTAGAGTGGTTCATGCCTGTGATCCCAGCACCTGGGAGACTGAGGCTGGAGAGTTGGCCCAAATTGGAACCCAGCCATGGCTGTATGGCTCTAAGCCAACCAAATTTCAATAGAAGCTACAAACTATCTAAAACAAAACCTCACCCCAAATTGAAACGTTTACAACACCCTTATTAACACACAAGAGCCAAGATGGATTTAGCTCTTTTGTGGCTGAAAGTAGTGTGTTTAGAAAGACTGAGCTCAAAACAACATACATCCCCAGAGAAATCAGTGGGCCGGGAGACAGCCATGCCAGCCTAGGGCCCAGCTGAGAATGGATCACATGCTTGGGCCAAGGAAACAGCAGCATTGGCCAAGATCCCCAGGTCTTTCCTGCCCTGTGCTGGCCCAGACCTGCCTGTATCCAGCCAGGAGTGCAGGAGGATGTGGGCAGATAGGAACAGGCCTCATGGTGTTGGGCTCACAGCCCCAGCAGGGCCTTGTGTCCCATGCCAACATGCTTGCCAGCCAAGCTGTGTAAACATTGAGCTCCCTGGCAAAGCTGGGGAAGGGGAGACAGAAAAGACTCCTCATCTAGCATGGGTGTAGGAGGATACTTTGCTATTGATTTTCTTCCCTTCTGCTTCCTGTTCCCTTCTTCCTCCTATCCTCCAGAGGAGGCTGCAGGCTCTTAGTGACCATCACATCTAAGGATATAACCTGTTCACTGATGAACATTCTCTACCACCAAACCTAGAAATGGGTGTCATCAAGGTGCTATAAAGTCCAGTGAGCTGAGTCCTATGACCACATGTGTTGGACTAGAAACCATGAGAGATACAAACAAAGGTGTCAGTGTGTCCTCTGAGCAGTATCTCACATGGACTTGACTATATGGATATTCCAAAGTCTCTCAAAAGCCCTTATTTACATAGTGTGGTACTTACTTTTCAACTCTATCACAAGATACTTGAGACAACCAATTTAACAGAAGGGAAAGTTTATTGAGTCTCATGGTTCAGAAGTTTCAGTCCATAGTTGCTTGGCCCCATGCTCTGGTCCTGTCGGGGAAGCTGGCATAGGGCATATGCAAATATCGCCCCTATGTACAGGACTTTGATTTTAGTGGAGGGCCCTGGAAGTTAGTCTCACAATCCTGAGACTACTCTAGATTTTAAGAGAGTGGGCTCTGTCTCTGGTTTAGTTGGACTCTGTCTTGAAAGGGCAATGACAGAAGTCTGCTCAGAAGCAGTCAACTAAGAGATGATCCAAGGGACAAGAGGAAGAGGAGAGCAGAGATGCTGTATGGTACCCTGGAACACATCCCTTTGGGACCCACAACTGAGAAGTGTTGCTTCTATGCTGAGCATGAAAGGGACTGAGACTGGAGAGGAAAGACAGTGAGCATTAGACATGTGCTGGAGGCTGTGATCTAAAGACCCTGATCTAAGGGCCTGGGACTGAGGTTCTCAGATTTCACCCACCTCTCCTACTCATCAGCCCAGATGTGATTGACTAAACACAGCAGGAAGCTAGAGACAGGAGATGATCTAGAAATGGCAGCCTCCCTGTCTTCAGGGGGTGGGGTGAGGTGCAGCTGGTCATTCGTACATAGTAGCAAGGGCTTGACCATCCTGTCCATTTTGCTCTCCCTCTCCTATACCTCCCTCTTCCTGTCTGCATATATGTGTATGTTGCCATATGTGGCTGCACATGTGTGTTCATGAGTGTAGAGATCATAGGGCAACACTCAGTTTCCATTTAGAGAGAAGGACTTTCTAATTTGGCTAGATTGACCAACCTGTAAGTCTCACAGAATGTCTGTGTCCTCTCTCCCAGTGTTGGAATTGCAAGCATGAACCAGTACAACCACCTTTTTACTTGAATACTGGTGGACTGAACTTGGATCCTCACACTTGCTGGTAAACATTTTACCCACTGAGCCATCTTCCCAACACGTTTTCCCTTCTTTCTAGCAGTGCATCTCTGGAATCGCTGTGAAGATATTATCTACCTCCACCTGGCTCCCCTATGCCCCTTCTACGCTTGCGGTCCCTCTCTTATACACTGAGTGAATGTGTGGGCCCAAAGCCTCAGATCATCCAGTCCTCTCAGGAACACCAGAGATCTTTTTTTTTTTTTTTTTTTTTTTTTTTTTTTTTTTTTTTTTTTTTTTTTTTTTTTTTTTTTTTTTTTTTTGTCAAGTCTTGCTTTGTAATAGAACTGCTTTATATTTGACCACACACAGATGTTCCACATAGGGTGTCTCTCAGGCCTGCTTGTCCTGGGACACTGGGAGTGGCTGTGTCATTGTGCCACTGTTTAGACAGGAAGCAAGAGCTTCCGTACTAGCTGGTGATCAAGAGGACCCTTCCCTAGGAACAACAGCCCCTTTTCTGAGACTTTTTATGAATTTTAATCTTCCTCCTTTGACCAACTTCCTCTGTCTCCCGTGACTAGAAGACAAGGACAAACAGTTTTGCAAAACACACAAGTCTCTAGCATATAACTCCTCACAGTAACACAGCCTTTATTGACAGAATGCTCTCTCACTGTGTAGGGGATTCAGACACAGAGATGGGTAATGTGAACTTCAGGATGACATTTTTAACTGTGACATGGGAGTTCCTTCTGTTCCTCTACTACTTGAGTTTTTAATTGTTTAAATGATTTGAGGTCTAGGGAAAGGACTTAGTGAGTTGCTACTCCCGTGCAAACCTGAACTTGAATCTCCAGAGGCCGTGGAAAGACAGGCCTGCTAGTGTGAGCCTATAAGTCATCTGGCAAGATGGCAGACAGAGAAAGGAGAATTCCTGAAAATTTGCCTAACTGGCTTGGTGTACTCAACAGTGAACAATAGGCCTTATCTTGGGGTAAAGGGTGGGGACAGATACTTGAAAATGTTCTCTGCCCTTTGCCACCATGTAACCCTGCACTCTCACACACATAAACACACAAGATTAAAATTATGATTCTGTAAAATAACTTGCTTCTGAGAAGAGTGTGTATCTGGCTTTGTTTTTCTGACATGATATAGATACAACTAGAAAACAATCAGATACCCCTAGAAAAAAGATTAGTACTTCCACACTGTGTGTGTGAGAGAGACAGAGAGACAGAGACAGAGGCAGAGACAGAGGCAGACAGAAAGCCCTAGAGCTAGGAAAGGGAGGTGTGATAAAGACATCATAGCAAGACAACACAGAGAACACAGGCCACTCCCTACCTGGACATGTCTTAGTTTTTTGTCCATTCATCATCTGTCTGTCTTTTCTTCGACTTACTGTCTATCCTTTGTCTATCCATAGATAGTTCATTGTTCCTCTTATATATCTTCTATTCATCTTCTTAACTACCCATTCATTTCTCCATTCTTCACCTATTTACCTATTGTTCACACATCAAGCCCATTTATCCATTCCCCATTTTTCCTCTAGTCATCCATTCATCCAGTAATCTGTCCATCCATCCATCTGTAATCTGTCCATCCATCCATCTATGCAACCAACCCTTCACCTATCTGTCATCACTCAGCTTTCCATCCATCTTCCTTCCATCTATTCATCCATTCATTTGTCCATCATCCAACCATTTATTCTTCCCTGTAGTCACTCAACTGAGACTGATTGGATAAATCCTCTACGGCAGAAATAAAACTATTGTATATGGTTCTGATTTAATCCTCAAAATAACTCCAGAAATAAAACTATTGTATATGGTTCTGATTTAATCCTCAAAATAACTCCAGAAGGTAAAGTCCTTGTTGTTTTCCTATAGGCAAGATGTCAGAGGCTCAAAGAAGCTACTAATTGTCTAAACTGTGCGTGTGCAAATGGCAGGACTGAATTAAATCTCTTCTTGAATGACTCCCCACACTATGTTAGGTTGATGATAAACTAAGGACAGAGAAAAGGTGTCAGGTAGAAAGTATGAAGAGAAAATTATAACGAAAAAAATTGTAACAGGAACAATGACCTTAGTCTGTCTTGTCTTGACTTTAATGCACGTAATTCAGACTATAGCGGTATTGGTAAGTTGGGAGTCCCAAAGAGAAGGTAAGCACCATCTGGATGACTAACTTGGGATAGGTCACATATAATAGAACGTTAGTGGATGAGGTGAACCTCTTCAATAGGAGAAAGATTTACTGAAACCCTGCATCATGCTGGCTAACATAGAAGAGATAGAAAGGATAGGCTTCATTATTTAATTTATTTATAAATACTTGGCCTAACTCCATCACTAGTTTAGGGAACATTTAAATAAAGCAATGGATAAGGTTTGATTAACGATAGGAAGACAACGGTTGCCTTCACATTCTAAATGGATCGCATATTTTAAAAAGAAGGTGGCATGAGCGAGTGACTTTAAGGCTACACTGCTGACCAAACAATTCTTTGATTGGGCCACACAGTTGACCATAAGCTTCCTGGTTACCAAAGTAAAAAGGGAAGCAGAGGCAGTCATGTGATTTTCCTCATACAAGAAAAGCAGACAGAGGCAGTTCCTCTTTGGACAAAGGCAGAGAGAAATGCATGATGGGAGCAGAGCTAGATATTTCACCCCCAGCATCACATGCCATGACCCAGAGAAGACATTAGGGCCACTGATTTCACAGCAATGGGGGACACATCTCAGAACAGAGAGAGAACAGATTTTCTGCTGGGGATTACATTGCCTTGGGTCTTCAACCTTTAAAAATTATTTTTTACTTTAGTTTTGTAGTAAGCACTTTTTATTATCAATTTTTTAAAAAAACTGCTCTTGAAAAAATATTAGTTCTTTTTAGTAAAATTTGTAGCTCATCTAGATTCCAGTGGCTTTCTAGTTGTGTGATATATCAGGGATTTAATGAGAGAATTTAGCTGCTTAGTGTAGCTTCTGGAACATTGTAGATATTCAATAAAAAATCATTGAGTTAATGCTTAGAATATAAACAAGGGGGTGCTTAGCAATCATAAATGATAGACTTAACAAAGCACTGGGGATGCTTCAGTGAAACACACTGTCAATCAGTGATGCTTGAGCATGTGCTGGACAGGAAGCTAAGCTGCTCACTCTCAGCTATGTTACACCTAGAAAGTGGAAGACCCTGGCTTCCATACATAGGACCACAGATGAGAAGGGAGAGGAAAAGGAGAAAAGAAGGATGAAGGAGAAAAGGAGGAGCTAGCTACCTAGATGGATGAATAAAGGATGCATTAACATTAGAAGCTGACTCAACTCCTTTAAGGAAAAAAAAAGGCAGTTTTCCTATCAGCATTGTGGAGGCCTGAGAAGATGTGACATTTAAGAGGACCCTTAGATGAATTCACATGGCATGCCCCAATCATATAACTTAACCCCCTCCTTAAGAAAGCATAGAGAATTTTCAGCATTTTCTGAGTCTATTTCAGTTAATTCCTTATGAGATCCCCAAGAAATACTAAGTGCACTGGTGGATCTCTTCCCGCTCCTCTTCCTTCTCTCCCCTTTATTTTCCTCCTGTCTCCCCCCCTTCCCTAAGCCCATCTTCCTCCCCTCTTTCTTTCCTCTTCACCCATTCTCCCATTGTGGTAGTAGGGGTGGAACCCAGGACCATGCACTTGATAGGCAAACACTCTACTGCTGAGCCATATCCTTACAACCCTACAGTTCTTAGGCTCAGGATAGAAGGAGCAGACTCACAAAGCCATAGTGTCGAAAAGGTTGGGCATGCATGGCTTACATGTTTTGAAGGAGTATTGTTCTAATATTTGATAAACTCTTGGTAGTAACATTTAAGGTAAAGACTGAAGTGGTAAAAATTATTCTGAGTTATCCTCTAAATAACTAAAAATATGATAAATTTATCATATTTTAATGATATGATAAATATGATAAAAATATGATAAATTTAATTAAATGTTTGAAAGAAGTGAGTTTGCCTAAGAATAATACCACACAGGTACTTTTAGAAATCTCTTAAGAGAAGCAAATTAAGAAACATCTTTCAAAGAGTTAGGGGAGGTGGTTACAGTGCTACAAATAAATATCTCAGTCATCCAAATATAACATTCAAATCAAGGAGAGAGAAATACAGTATCAAACACAATGAAAGTTCTCTTTCCCAATGAGAATACAGCCTGTTTCTGATTGTCTGGAGCCAAAGGGGATTTCAAAGTCAGCATGCACAAGAGAGAGGGAGAAGAACACCATGTAAATCAAAGAGGAATAATCAAATTTTTTCTGGTAGAAATAAGTTCAGCTGTTTGATGTGATTTTGACATTCAATGTAATGCCCCTGCTGATGCTGAAATTAGGGGGCCAGGGTGTCTTGGAGAGATTTGTGTAGTGGGAATTTCCCAACCAGGAAAAGCTAACAGGCTTTGAATGCAATATGACCTAGAGCATTTGGGAAAAACACCAAGTTGTGTGGTGGAAAAGCTGAAAGAACTGTCATCATTTATAGCTGACCTTACGTGAACTGGGTTTCTATAGATATCATTGTCTAAAAGGAGATCCCACTAGACCTGAATGGTAGTGTGGCTTACATCTGAATTGCCTCTATAGGCTTATATTTGAAGGGGATTTCCTTAGCTGGTAGCACTCTATGGGTAAGCTGTGGACCCTTTAGGATCAGAAGCTTGATAGAGGTGTGGAGGTTAAAGGTTTTCCTCTTCCGTGGTTTCTACATGGCCCTCTGCTTTCTCTCTGATCCTCTGTGATCAGACATGGACAATCTCTGCCACATACTCACACTGTTGCTATCTGAGCTGTCCAGCCATATTGTCCCCATCATGATGGACAAAATGCTTCTCTGAAACCATAAGCCTAAATAAAGTCCATGCTCTTGTTATTTCTGCCAGGCATTTTACCACTATGACACAAAGATGGCCAATATAGATGAGCTCTATAGTTCCATGAAACATACAAAGCAAGAGCAAGATAAAGCCAGGGGTTAGACTGTCACAGGAAAATGAAGGGGCACTAACTACTGAAGCATGGGAAGCCATGAGGAATGGCTTTGCAGGGTCTGTGGGGGATGCAGCCCCTGCTGACTTCTGGAATCTCTGGCCTCCTGAGAAGTGAGTAAACACATTCCAGCTATCTGAAGGGCCCACTGAAGAGCATTTTGATGGCAGTCCTAGGAACTGGGTCATGGAAGGAAGTCAGCGCAAAATCATGGAGACATGGAAGACAAGAATACTTGGAAAGGAACCAGTTATCTAACATCAGATGAGTTTATCCAGGTAGCCAGTGGAAGAGTTTAGATGTAAATCCCTCTAACAAGTGAGAGGTAGATGCTTCAGGGAGTCTCAGTGTTTTCCCCCTGCATCTTCAGAAGTTTGTTTCTCTGTCTAGTAAGAATCAGCCATGAGGCTGACATAAGTCCCAGGAACCACTTTCAAAGAATCCTCAACTAGAGGTGAATAAGTCAGCATCATGGGTTTATTTCGTGCCCAACCTCATGAGGAGACCAGCAGGCTAGTTTGCAGAGGCAGAGAAGAGGACTTGGGGGTGCTGGGGGCTGAGAAGCTCTTTAAAAGGCATTAAGAAACTGACACGAGTGGTTAAAATACTGGTCTACCCTTGTGTAGTAGGTGGTCCAGACACGTGCTCTACATAACCTAAGAGTCCACAGAGCAGAGGAAAGACCAGCCACTCCAAAGCATACCTGTCAGCTGGTGAGTCACACTGCTCACAGGATGAGTGTTCTCAGCTCCTCACTGCTGTCCCTGGACCACTGCTGTGTCCTGTGGCAGGTAGCAGACACAAAGGAAACATATAAGGAACAAGCTGAGGGCAGAGAGGGCAGTATCTATGTATGCTAGGTTTACCCTGCTGGGGCCAAGAAAAACATTTTACATTTCAGAGGGTGGGTCTTCTAGGGTGTAGCTACCACCCATAGCAATAACAAGACCTCTCAGTGAAGCTTTTTGTTCTGTTACTGTTTACTTTAAACATGAGATTCAGAGGCATGGTAAGTTCACTTAGTTATTTGCCTGTTTTGAAAACTTTCTTTGTAAAAAGGAAAGAGAATTTATGTCCCAGAATTTAGACTCTTTCAAAGGCTGTCACTAGCACCCTGCATTTTTGTAGGGGCATTATATTACTTATGAGAGTTCAGAGGTGGAGAAAAGATGTTTTGTTATTATTGTTTTTATTTCTATTATTATTAGAAAGTTTTTATTTGATTATATAAATCATTACACTTACTTATGTTTTCTGTCTTCACCATGAACAAAAATTACATTGACCAACATCCTTAGGTCCACTGTTCCCATAGAGAACTTTAAATTGTAACTTGAAGGGAACAAAAAAATCACTATCAGAGGAATTTATTATAGTTAAAGACTACAAGAGATCAAGATACACTTTGCTGAACAGAAGAATCTGTCTATTGCTGCATTGCTTGATGTTGGGATAAGACCTGCTGGTCTATTGCTCCTTCCTGGATATGTTTATTCACCTAGCATCATTGTTTATCAAGAAGGCGCCCATGTGAAGCATCTCTATACCCACCTGTACCTTTAGAAAGAGAATGGTTTCTCTATGTGAAGTGAAAACTATATCCATATGATTCTCCACTCATACACATGCCGGCTGAGCTAGAAGAGATGTTAGAGACCTCAAAGCAAGACAGAACTCTGCTAATAAAACTTAGACCATTTCTCGTAGCAGCTGTGATAACACAGTCCAGGGACTATCATGCAGGGGGAGTAAAGAAGCCATAGAATTTGGGTTGTGTCTTTGAAACTGACCCATCATATGTAGTGTGACAGCTTCAAGCCTCATAATTACATTGGTTCATGCCAGAAGACCCCACCCTATTCAGAAATTATAACTGCCTAGAGTCCTGTGTATGTTAGGGCATCATATGAAACTTCCTCCAATCACCCTCTCCAAAATTTAGCCCAATTCCAGTCTGAAATTCTCTAGTATCCTTCCCTGCTATATCTTTTTTCTAAAGCATTTCCATCTAACATAACCCATGTAGTAGTTAGCTACTGCCATGTAACAAAAATACTTAGACATAGTGGCTTTAAAATCATAACAATTATCTTTCACTTTTTATAGATTATGAACTTGGGTTCTTTAAGCTACATCCTTTATCTCTGTCTTTGCTTCATATGCAGCCAAAATGGCTAAGAGAAATATGGTAACCAAAATGGTGCCTATCTTCTAGCTTACCTCAGGAAGACCCTAAGGGGAAAGCTTCAGAACCATTTTATAAACTATCTATCAACCCACTTTTTTAGATTATTATACCTATCCTGTGAAAATAGAAATGCCTCAAATGCGGAGACTCTTCTAGATTGTTTCCTTCTGTGTTCATCATGACTAGAATCTAGCTTGAACTGTGGTAGCAATTAGTGTTTGTTAGATGAGTGAATGAATGATGAGATGGAGACTCAGAGAAGTCTTTTTCTGTGTCTTAGTTTGTATCTTTTTTCATGGTGAATGAATCTGGAAACGTTTAAGTATAAAAGACTGAGATATTATTTAACTTCTTTGACACAGCTTCTCATGTATCCCAAATTGGCCATGAACTGGTTGAGGATGAGACTGATCTTGAACTGCTACTCTTTCACCTATAGAGTACTGGGATTACAACCTTTTGTACTAATAACTTTGTTTATGAAACACTAAGGACCAACCCCATGGCCTTCTGCATCCTAGGCTGGCACTCTGCCTCCCTGAGCTACAGGCTTTTAGATGTAGTTTAGAGGTTAGGAGCAAGATTCAGTGATAACAGGCACTACAGAGTAATGGGTCTCCTTGTTACCAGTTCCGGCATTTCTAACACCTGCTAATATGTCACATATAGGGAAAAGAATCATGCAGTACATACAAATTATAAATTGGGTCCCTCAGCCTGATTTCTGGCATAAGAGCTTCTAAAAACCTGGAATTTTTTTGAGTGCTTGGAGAAAAGAAACATTATTTGTCCTTCATCAAAAGTCCCAGACAACCATATCTGATTTCATATTAAACACTTGGTCCAAGCACTGCACAACCTTTAGGAAGTGGAGCCTCACTGGAGGAAGTGTATCACAGTATGCAAGTCCTACAGTTGAGAATAGAAATAAATGAATTCCTTTTACTTTGTACATGGGAAAGGGTCATAGATCTCAGGGCAAGATGCGATTCTGGACTATCCTGGTTACTTCAGTCTTTCCACCAGAGCTTTTTAAAGTGAAGAACTTCACAAACATGGTTCAAAATCTGGAACTTTCAGCAGAATGGGATGCTCTGTGACCAGTTCTGAAGTATAGGAGACATGTGCAAAAACACATGAGACTCTTGAAGTACCTGAGACCAAACTGTGCTGACAGCCAGCAAGGAAATAAGAACACTTGCTCAAGGAGCCCACAGACCTGTTTTTGCCAACGGCCCAAATGCACAGGTTCAGATCTCCCCTGGGCCTCCCCACAAGGTACACCAATCACTAACACCTTGGTTTTAGGTCAATGAGACCCACGCTGAATTTCTGACCTCCAATCTATGACCTAGTAAACCTGCTCTGTGTTCAGCCATTATATCTGTGGTCATCTGTCATGGCAGTAATAGAAAATTAATCCAACTGTGTTCAGCCACTCTGGGTTCCTGGCCAGGCTAAACATGATGGAGGACTTTGGAAAGCACAGAGCAGAGGTTTAGCATTTCTGTCACCATGGAAATGACCCAAGAACCATAACTCCTGGGTCTTTTCAAAGAGCCCAGTTTTTAAAGAATCTCTGTTACAACCAGGATATAAATCTTAGAAAGGAACATTATAGTTTTATTTGTGGCCACCCATGAAGGATTAGAGACAAGAGAGTGAAGGTCTTTCTTTAGAGTTCACTGTCACAGGAAGTGCAGATGTCCTTCTGGGTCCATCTAAAAACAGTTGCCACAAGAAATGTGCATCAACACAAAGTAAGCTGGTGACATTAGCTCCCGTCTTTGAAAGGTATTTTCAGGCAGTCTTCTTATTAAAGTAAAACATAAAAGATGAGATATGCATCATAACCAGCTACGTATAACCCCACTGATCCAGTATAATCTCAATGCTAACACCTAACACCAAAGAATAGTTGTGGCAGCTTTTGTATCTAGTATGTATGAAATCATTGCTGGTGACACAGGCCTCTCATCCCAGCTACAATGGAGACTGAAGCAGGTTAGCACATTTTCAAGCCCCCATGGGCTACAGAGTAAGTTCAATGCAAAGAGAAGGCTCAGCATATAGCTTAGCAATAGAGTGCACTGCCTAGCCAGTTTGGGGGGGAAGGGTGAAAGAAATCATATAGAATATTCTCTTTTGCGTCTGACTTCTTCATGGTTTGTTTGGGAGAGTGGCTGTCTTGTACATGGCATTGGCTGGTTTAATCTCCCTGCTGACATGTGCTTGTATGAACAGAATCTAATTCACAAACCTATGTTGACTGGTGAAAGCCTCTGCTGTTTGCATGTTGGAGCTATGAGTGGAAGATCATCGAGTCGCCATGTGTGTGTGTTATGTGGCAAACATGCTGCCTAGGCACGTCCATTGTTTGTACCTGGGGGGAAGGAATACCTTTCTATCTTTTACTAGACTTGGTGACTTGAGGGTCTAACAGACAGAGAGATGAAAGAAATGGAGTATGCAAAGAAGGAGTCTAGTCCAGTCTTATTTAACTTTTTTGTTTTGTCTATTTAACTGTTTATGTGAATTTTGATAGGTGGAAGCCACTTGTACTTCAGAGTTTCCATATTCTCTTTATTTTTGCAAAATGTGGATAGTTTGTATATGTTCTGTCATCCCAGTCCTTACATGAACCTAGGAACCATGCAATGGAACAACTTCTTCTCATCTGCTCATAAAAGTTTGTAGGGCTGATGGGCTAGACACATTGTCACCATGCAGTCATTAGGTGCTTGTCTGAATCCCTCCAGCTCACAAGGCTACTGTGCTGTCATTCTAAAGTGTGTGTGTGTGTGTGTGTGTGTGTGTGTGTGTGTGTGTATGTACTTCCAAGTGCATGTGCATACACATGAGTGTGGAGGCCAGAGATATCTGTCTACCTTGGAGCCTGAGACTAACTAATTAGTCTAAGGCAGCTGACCAGTAAGCTTCACAATCCCTCTGTCTCTTCCTCCAGTGCTGGGATTTCAAGCTCGGTTTTATGTGGGTTCTGGGGATCAAACTTGGGTCCTCACATGTGTATGACTGATCCCTCTCCACCACCTCACCAGTTTGGCTTTCCATTACTGAAATGAGTCCCTTGAACTGGGATCCTAGTCTTTCTTCTGGCTCCTGGCTTTGTAAGGAAAGTTCTGGTTAGATAGAGGGGTTGTCATACTCAGAGTCAAACTGGCTCTGGGGACTTCGTTCCCCTCAGCCTCCTATTTCCAGTCTCTGCAGCCAGTTCCCTTTTCAAGGATCCAGAAGTGTGTAGGCATCCTGATTTGATGAGAACTGGTTTATTGGCTTTAGGTAAACAAATCCTCCTAAGAAAAATCGTTCATCAGCTGGCCTAATTTCCACATCCAGAGAAGAACATCTTTTTATTTTGTTACCTGCTAACCATCAGACATCTGAGCACAGCTCAGAGTGTGTGCATTCAGACTCATTTGTGGCTCACTTGGAGGCTGAGGTGACAAGAATGAGAAACTGAGTATCTTCTTGGGGACGCTGTTGATAGATGTCATTAGAGAGATACAAGGCAATGGACAAGCTCAGAACTAATCGGAACTAGGCTGAAATGTGGGTTCTCTGCCTATTTCCTGTGCCTACCTCCAATAAGGGCCAGCAGTAAGTGAGTAGACACATCTCATTCTTGATTATTTGTGAGGCCAAAAGTCCTATTCTCATGTCTAAATCTGGTTCATTTTACACTCGCCTATGACACACTCATTACATGCCCCTGGAGGTGAGCTGTATGATCAGTCCAGAGCTTATTCAGCCTGTGAGAGAGATCCATTTTGTGGCTGCTTTTAATAATATCTCCTGTACCTGCTCAGAATTCACAGCCATCTCCATACATGCAACATTAGCCTAGGAGATTCCAATGGACCATCCTACCCCTAACTGCCTCTCTTCTCCACCCCAATTTCTCTGCTCCTTCCCATCTTCTCTGGATTTAGGTTGTGTGCAGCACAGGTCATACACAAATTTCTACCTCCAATGGCTCTGCCTATTATCAAGACTCCTCCAACATGTGCCTTGTAGTTTCCTTTGGGTTCACAATTTGGACTGTTAGCCTGATAATTCAATCTAACAACCTCAGTAAAATTCAGTTCCTTCTACATTTTTCCCTTGTCACAAGAAGCCACTGCTGGGGCATGACAGCTCAGGAACAAATTTGGACAGTTAAAAATATCAGATCGTGTCACTGCCACATCGGTATCATCACCATTTTGTTCTGGTTAAGAAACAAATATATCCCAGTGTGTCTCGATGCTCAGAACTTGGCTACTGAAAATCCTCTCTAATTATTCCAGTCTCCCCAACACAGTGGCATATATGTTCTCAATTTTACATTATAATAAATGTACATATACATTTCTGGTCTCACTTTACCATATTCTGAGCTGTCTATTCATGTCAGTACAAATACATAACTCTGGTTTGTTCTTTTTAAGGGCTGCAGTGTGATGCATGGTCTGAGCACACTTTTATTTATCCAATTAAAACCAGGGAATCTTGGATTTCCGGGATGAGTTGGAAGCTGAGGGGGGGAGTCCTTTGAATCCCATTCATGGAATGATACACCGACCAACTCACTGAGGTCTTGAGGTCTCTGAAGTACAGAAAGTTTTGATCTCTTAGGGTTAGAGTTAGGGTTAGTGCCTCCTCTGAATGGCTGACTTGCCTGGGCAGTATAAGGGGAGTTTCACACTGTGTCTGGGTCTAGGATATGTTAATGCATGTGAATGTAATACAAAATTCAGGCAGATTACCCATATGGCATCACCACCATGAGGTATTTATGGCTCCTTACTGCTTCACTTGTGACTCTTTCATCTTTTCAAAATAAGTGCTCATACCCATCCCATCTTCTTTTATGCATAGGATTTGAACTGAAAAACATTGCCTGAATGTCTTGCCCATTCTGTGCATAAATGTAGACATGCAAAAGCATGCTACTTAAGATCCTCTGCCTTAGGAAAGCATTGAACTTCTGGCTGTTCACTGCCACCCCTTTGGCTATCTGGGCTCTTCTCAATAAATCATTTCTTTGTGTGGAGATAGTCTTCCTCTCATGTGGCTTTTTGGTCACAAGCTGAAGTAGATACTTCTGTTATTCTCCCTCATAGGAGAGTCTCTTCTCCCTCTGTTTCTCTTTCCTCGTGAGGTACCACCGTCTCTCTGGACTTTGAAATCTCTGAGGAAAGTCCCACCTATTACTCAGCTTTATAGATTAGCTCTTATTGCAGGAGCTAATGAATAACACACTTATTTTATATAAAACAGATGGATGGATATGAGTTTGTAGATGGTGTTTATCAGTAGATGATGGGTAGATGGTGAATAGATGGGTGGATGCATGATGGCTAGGCAAAAGCACAGATAAATAGATGGATTGGATAATTGGAGACATGAGCAGGTATGTAGAGAAATGGAAGGGTGATGAATAGATAGGACAGATAGATTGAATGATGGATAGGTGGTCGAGTGAATGAGTGGATGGATCAATTAATGGGATGAATGAATAAATGGGTAGGATAGATAAATTCATTGCTGAAAGGACAAGTGGATGAATGAATAAGTAAACTGAGGATTATGTCTTAGCCTTGCATTGTCTATGATGTTCAAGAGAATATTAGCCTACTGGTGGGAGATCTGGGGAATATAAAACGGGAGGTCTATTTCAGAAGCAGTTCAGAGATGCCCCAGCCAGAGCATAATCAGGGCAAGTTAATTTGAACATAGTTGGAATGAATTGGCCCCTTGAAGTGTACCAATTCAAGGAGTACCTCCTTCAATCTCTCTAAGTAGTAATGGCAGCAATATTAACAAAACATGCTTGCCTATTACAAGGTTAGGAGGACACTTGTACTGCTGGTATCTGCTTCACCTTGCTCCTTGCTTGCTAAGGTAACCCTACGGGCAAACGCAAGAATCAGTATAATGTTGAACTGCAGATTTTCTTTGAGGTAAAGGACTCTGTAGACTCCAGACCATGTCTAAATTTACCTAGGTGACCAAGAGTCAGGACCATGCCTTCTAGTTCTAATCTCACCCAGAGCCCACCTCCAGGATGAATGTTAAGGGAAAGGGGGCTAAGGAAACTTCCCTTCATACCATCTGTAAGTGTTCCTGGATGCCACATGGTGGACCCAACATGGTGCTGAGTGAAATAAGAATTCCTGGAATGTAAAGAACACTTGATAAAGTCGATATGGCACTGCATACAGAGAGCATGCCCCTAGGCATGGCTACAGAGATTCGATCCCACCCCTTCTCTTAAAAAGGCAGCCTACCCTCTCTTTCTCTCTCCCCTTCCTCTCTGTCTGTCTCTCTCTTCTCTATCCTGCTCTTCTCTGGGTACTCACCTCTGAGTAACTTTCTAAAATAAACTCTAGTGTTGCACCTGGCAGTGAGTGTGTTTATTTCTCCCCACATGCAAAAAACTAACACCATCTTCTCACAGGAACAGACATATGTGTGATATATGTGTGTCAAACACAGAGGCCAGAGAAGGACATGGGCATCCTGCTCTATCACTGTGCCTTACTCGGTTGACATAAGGTCTTATTCAACCTGGAGTAGACTGGTGACCAGAAAGCTTCCGCAATCATCTTGTCTTGGCCCCTCCTCCACCACAGTGCTGTGGTTTCAGACATAAGAGACCATGTCCTACATTTGACATGGGTTCTGGGGATCCAAGAATCAGTCCCTCATGCTTGTTCCAGTAGGTGTCTATCCACAGTATCATCTCTCCAGCCCTAGTAACAGACATTTTAAGGCTCATGATTTCACCTTTTTCAATTTCTATGCAAACATCCCACCACCACCACCACTGATTTTCAGTCAAATCCCTCTTGGATACATAGACTGACAGGTTGTCTAATTTCCTGGTATCTTTTAGATTCAAGCATTATAAACTCGTCCTTGTCCCCAGCATGGAAAGGACTCATTTTCTATGCAGACGGGAAATTTCATACATATGCAAAGAGGAAAACCCATCTTTCATCACAAGCAATAGATGGTTTCTTACAGCCCATGGAAATTATCCATGAAATGGGGTGCTTCGGAGCCTCCCCCATCACAGTCCTTGTCCAAGATTCAGTCTCCTGAGTCACAGAATTTCTAGCTGTGTGGAGAACAAACCATCTTATTCTCTGACTTCTTTCACATGGACATTTTGTGACTTAGATAATAAAATATAATCTCCATCCCACAGGATGCACTGAGAACCATTCATATCTTGTGAATGCATCTAAGTACACTTCTTTATTGTCTTCATTAAAAAAAAAATATTTTTAGGTTGTGACAAACAAGAAATATACCTTCTTTAGGTAATTCCAGTTTCTTTTGAGTTATTTCTAATTGAGATTAAACAATATAGTGAAGTGCTAATTAAAAATGTATAATAACTCAGTGATGGGGTGTATGTTTATGTGTGTTATATTTGTGTATGTGATCATGTGTGTGGAGGGGTTCATGTGTGACGGGTTAGAGACCAGAGGTTTATATTAAATAACATCATCAACAGTTGCCCATCTTACTTTTTAAGAAAGGGTATCTCACTGAACCTGGAGCTCATTGATTGATTCAGCAAGACTGTTTGGCTATCAAGCCTAAGGAATCTTTCTAGTTATGTCTCTCCAATGCTTGGATTATAGGCACGTGTCACCACACCAATCATGTTTACATGGTTTTTATATACCTAATTTGAGTCATCAAGCCTTCACATCAAGCACTTTACCAACTGTTTTATTTTATGATTGTTTTTAAACATTCACATACATTCTTGCATCCTCCACTCAGATTGAGATATATGACACAACCAGCATCCAAGAAGGTTCCATTGGCCACTTTCCAGTGGATGCCTCCTCCCTCAAGCAACCACTGCCTTGCTTCTGCTGGCCTTCCTAATGCTGGATTTGGAGGAGAGTTATTTATAGTGTGTTATATGTTCTGATTCACCACTATATCTTCATTTAGCACGAGAAGCCAGAGAAGGTCTTGGTGGAAAAAACATAAGCAGTCATGTTTGGGGGGAGATTTTAATAGATGTTCTTTCAGAAAAAGTGAGAAAGTTTATGCTTCCCACTCCCATTCCTGTAGCCACTGAGTTAAAAATAAAAAAAAATCACTGGATCTAACTGTATTCATGTAGACTTCTTTCAATCTGTTCTACTCAAAATACACATTGTAGGAGGCAGAGGGAACTTCCAAAGAGTCAGGTGACCCATGAATAGGCTCAAAGTTGAACTGTGATAAAGCCCATGTCTAGGCCACCCAAAGTGAAGAGCAGTAGAATTTATTTGTGTGCAGATATTGAAGATTCTCCTGCAAGCTGAAGATGGGCAGGTAGTCAGGCAGATTGTAGATATATTTCATGATGAACCTTCATCTTGAAGGAACATAGCATTCAGTGTGGATGACCACATTAAAGGTGCTGACAAGTCCTCATCCCAAGCGAGGTATTTACCTTTGTCTGCTAGACATGGACTCAGTATTTGTCTAAGGAGCCCTGTACATTACAGGAAAACTCTTTATTCCATTGCACTTATGTACAGTTTAACTTTGACACTGGAAGGCAGCAGACATGGTAACAGTCCATGGGTGGGATGTTCATGGATGCTTTGGGTTCTGATACATAGGTATTCTGTATCTGTATTTATTCTGATGATCCTGAAATTTTTCAAAGCATATTTAAGTGACCAGGAAAATGACAAGACCATCTTTAAAGCCTTTTCAAAAGGTAAGTGGACATCATCTTCTTGAGATAGTCTCTTCATTTCATGTGATTTCACTGTTCTTACTCCCTAACTCATTATTTTGAATGACAGGGCCAGCAGAGTGGCCTTACTGGCTCCTTGTGATACTTCTTCCAAACACAATGAAAGATGACCCGTGTGTGATGGGAAAAGTTTTGAGTGAGCAGGACAGCTATGGTTGTCATGGGGATACATGAAGCCTTCCATAATAAGCTCTATTGCTGCTTTGAGAATTTCTTTCTCAGTGAGGTTCATGAGGACATTCTGCAGATGTATTTCCACGACTCTTCTTCACTATATATTGTGGTCCACTTCTATCTGCAAGAATCCAAGTGACCTCATCAATTAAGAATCTCCCCATTATCATATGGGCATTCCATTCATTTTCCAACAGAAGTTGTCTCTGTTAATTGACCAATTAATTTAGATGTTCCCTGACAGCCATCCCTCAACTCCCTCCATCTTATTTCTTTTTGGCCTGACACTGAATCCAGAAGCTGCTCTCAGTTTGCACTGGCCCTTTGGAGGTAAAGAGGATGCAGAAAGGACACATATCCCTTGGCTTTGAGGGGATACCTTGCAAGGTTCACCATCCTATGAGAGATGCTTTCTACCTGGGAGTCAATCCAGGAGGACGCAGAGGTAAAAATGATGGCAGCATTATCCTCCTGCCCCATTATTATATAGCAAGGGTCAGAAGATGGGAACCAGGTTCTACAGCAGGTCCAAAGTTCTTCCTGCTTGTCTAGGCTGCCTGGATTTCTGCTTCACCCACCCAACCAGCTTAGCCTTCTCTGAGCTCTTCTGGCTGGGGTGTCCCATCAGTTCCTACCTCGCTAGAACAGAGAAAATGCTTTCTTCTTTCTCCGGTCCCTTATTCAAAGGAGCTGCTATGGGTGTCGTCTGCTTTCACATGCCCTGTGCCTCTTAATCTTAACCTTTCACGCTCGGTGAACCATGTGTCCCCGAGAGATGGAGGTGCTTCTCTTTTACCTCTTTGCTTTTTGTATTCTCTCCCATTGCTCCCTATTTGTACTTTCTGTTAGTCTATTTATTTGTTTTTATTTCATGTGTGTGTGTGTTGTATGCATGTATGTATGTGTGTCACATGTGTGTCCAGTGCCCACAGAGGCCAGAAAAGGATATCAGATCCTTTGCAACTAGAGTTGCAAATGGTTGCAGGTTGCCATGTAGATACTGGGAACTGAATCTAGGTCCTCTGCAACATCAGCAAGTGCTTTTAACCTGCAAGTTACTGCTCTTGTTCTTATCTGTCTTTTCTTTTCCTAGTATTTTCTTCTCACCTTGGTGTGTCTATGACTATGGAAGCCCAGGAAAAATGAAGAAAAGGGAAGTGGGAGAAAGAGGCAGTAGAAGGGACAAGATAAAAGAGAGTGCATCGAAGAGAAGGGAGAGGGACCCAGGGAAAGAAGGAAGGGAAGAAAATCATGCATAGTCACTGTTCTGGTATCTGCTGTGAGAAGGTACCCAGCTCCCCAGCCCCCCACATCCTTCCCCATTGCACAGGCATTGGCAGCTGTGCTCTGCAGGAAACTGACAGCTTGGTGGTTCCCTCCTGTGGCTACAACCCCAGGGACATAGCATGAGCATGCTTCACATTGCACTGGGCAGCAATAGGCTCAGAATATGAGGTGGCATACAGAAAGGGGTAGGTGGTGCTGGAGGTGATGAGCTCCTGGTTCCTAATGGACTCCAGCCTTTCCTGCTGGATGGGACTGGTCTTATCATGCAGGAAGCTGGCAGGCAGTGTGTTAATCAATTGATAGCATCACTTGGCATCCTGCAGGCAGCTTAGGCTTTCAAGAGAACAGGTCGCTGATTTCCAATCTCTCCATCCGCTCAGAGGTTGGAGGCAGAGGGAGCAGTGGGATTTCTCCCAGAGCTCTGGAGACAAGCCAAAGCCTGGCACACTGTACTTCCCCTGTGGAAGGAAATGAACCCCCAGATAGAAGGGAGAAAGGAGAAGAAGAAAATGCCAAGAATGTCCCTGGGGAAATGAAACTGTCATATGACCAGAATCTCTTTTGTTGGGAGGATGGGTGGGTATTAACCAGGACAAGTTCTGTTCAAAACCAAGCAGCCAAGTTATAACAGGATCTTGTCCAGTTATCCATCCCTCTGAAGTCATAAACACTTTAAACATCTCCCTCCGTTTTCTTTTCTCTCCATCCTATTTTATGACTCATAATTTTCTGCCTTCATCATCCACTCTCTGCTTCAGCCCTTCCAAACTCAAGGCTGACCTCCAGGATTGTATTTAGGAAGATGTATGATGCCTTAGTGGGGGCTTTGTTCATTGCTGTTGAGGTGGCATCCTTCTGAGATTATTTCTCCTACCGAAATAGTTTCTCAGGGTGTTTAATCACCATTCTGGCTTCAAGACTAACACTGAGGTTGAAATTCAGAGTGCCATAAAAATGTATGTATGAGTAAGTCATTCATGGATGGAGAGATGGATGGTCCATGGATGACTGAGTAGATGGTTTGGTGAGAAAGTGACTAGGTGGTTGGATGGGCAAAAGAATGTGTGGATCACATTAGGTGAAAAACTAGATAGACTGGTGGTGGATGAATAGATGAATGAACAAAAGAATAGATGGATGGGCAAATAGACAATCCATAAATTAATGAACAAATGGACTGGTGGATGATTACATGGATGGATAGATGGATGGACAAATGAATATATGAGCAGCAGATGGATGCTTAAGTGTGTGGATAGACAGAGGGGTGATTCATCAGTGGTTGAATAGATGAAGAACTGGATTTATAGGTGAGTGGATTTATAGGTGAGTGGATGGATGGATGGATGAGTGGATGGATGGATGAGTGGATGGATGGATGAGTGGATGGATGGATGGATGAGTGGATGGATGGATGAGTGGATGGATGGATGAGTGGATGGATGGATGAGTGGATGGATGGATGGATGAGTGGATGGATGGATGAGTGGATGGATGGATGGATGAGTGAATGGATGGATGAGTGGATGGATGGATGAGTGGATGGATGGATGGATGAGTGGATGGATGGATGGATGAGTGGATGGATGGATGAGTGGATGGATGGATGAGTGGATGGATGGATGCATGAGACTGTGGGGACTTCAGAGAAGCAAAACCCAAGGGGAGACATGCAGAAGGGGAAGAGCTTTCACTGTGCTCAAAAGCCAGCCTCAAGAATCAAATTGTCAGCGTCAGTGGCCTGGTGACTCTAAGGAAGCTCCTTGCTCACAGTCAGGCTAGCTTTTCTTATTGACAAAATGGGATTGTAGCAGCACTTCCTTTGCTAGAAATAAAAGAAATCAAAAATGGGAACTGCTTGGTATTTAGGAACTGTGGTTGATATTGATGATGAAGAAGGTGAGGTGATAGGAGGAAGTGATCCATGGTGATAAAGAACATGTAGGTGAGAGTTCACTCTGCTCTAGTTTCTTTACGAACCCCTGCCTGTGAATGTCTTTCTGCTATGCTGGCTTTGGGGCTATATCTACTTTGCTCCTACAGCTTTACCTACTCTTTTATTTTAATAAGGTAAACCTCCCTCCATCTGTCCTTCTGATCAGGATGTCATCTTGCCCCTGACAGCTTCTTCCTTATTAGCTAGAACAAATTTAGAAACATTTTTAAATAAACCTCCCTCCATCTGTCCTTCTGATCAGGATGTTACCTTGCCCCTGACAGCTTCTCACTTATTGGTTAGAACAAATTTAGAAATATTTTTAAATAAACAAAAATTAATTTCTGTTCTGAGAGCATCCCAGAATGTTCTATGCTCTGGGTTACATGGATCTCTTCCATGGGGTAGTTCAGGAATTCTAAACTGTGATTCTGACACTTCTAAGTTTCCCCTCCAGCCAATGGGGAAAGAGGAAGAGAAGGGTTAAACAGAAAACATGTATAGTCCAGCTTAGAAATGAGGTGGTCATCCACTTCACTTACATTCTATTGGCCAGAACCAAGAACATTCTATTGGTAGAACCTATCTGATCTGCAGAGAATGCTATATATCATTGTTTTCTCAGAACACAAAGTATGATTTGTTTAACATATAACAGTTTCTGATATGCCTGCCTTTTAAGTCTACCTCAGAGACCTAGGCTATGATCCATGGTGTCCTGACTTGACCCCATGACCTCTAGGCCACTCATTTTTATTCCCAGATCTGAGATGGTATGCTAGACAATCAATCCTCAACCCACCTGATCTTTCTCATAATAAAAATTTTCAGATATGGATTTGAACCAGATAACCATCTTATTGCCAGATATGAAAGAGAGTAGTTACCCATGGGTGGGAAGCCCAATCCTAAAGGATACTGTTTTCTTCCCACATAACATGGTCACGCTCTAGACCTCAGGTTCTGGAGAGTGCCTCCTCCCTTCCTTCCCCTTGCTACACCTCATCACAATCTGGGTCATGCCAGTTTATACTTGGAGTTAGCTTCTTCTTCTTCTTTTTTTTTTTAAATCCAAACCAATTAAAAATGTGTTTTGTAAAAGAGTTCCTTTAAAAAAAATATCTTTTACCTCAGCAGGGAATTCTGCCTGCCCAATTTCAGCTGGAAAAGAATTGAACCCGACAACATGTTACTAATTGGGGCATCTGTGCTGTCCCTTCTTTGCTGCTCAGGGTTTCAACAGCCTCCCATGCTGTGTGGAGACTCGAATTTATAGAACAGAAAAAGAACAGAGCCAGTAAGTGGTGTTGTCTCAGACAGAATGAGCAAAACAGTCAAGGTGTGTCTGGGCTAGAGCCCCAATGTCTGTGAATCTTCCACCTTGGAGCTGAAACCAAAGAAGAACAGAAGGACTTCCTTGATGACCTCCCACCTGTGGGCCAGCACACAGTGTCAGAGCCACGAACCCCTCCCTCCACATATGTAGTGGGTAGAGTATTACTGTAGGCGCCAATTTCAGCCTGACATCTTTTCTCATTGGTCCTGGGGTAGAAGCCAAGTGACAATGTCTCTGACCATCAGGTTTCTTCTCTTAAAATGAGATATTTAAAAGCACCAATAGGCAACTGAACTAAATCTGTAAACGGAGTATCGGTACAGACCTCAGTGCTTAGTCAATCTCTTTGCCTTTTTTTCTGTGCTTTATGGACATGTCAAGCCTGTGTAGGGGTCAGCAGATTTCTGAGGTCCTCTGTGTTGTGATAATAATCACTAGCTTCTTTCTCTTCCCACTTCCATAAGTTGGCTCTGCTCAAGGAGAGAGCAGATTCCGAATGTCAGAGTGAGCTGGTCTCAGGCCTGTAATGGTGGACTCTCTCTCTCTAGCTGAACCCTTCAAAACCACAGAAACAAACTAAGCACGCAGGCAAATTTTAAAACAAGTGCCCCTTCCAATGTTTAAAACAAGCTACCAATGTCATCCATCATATAAACAAACTGAAGGAAAAAAAACCACATGATCATCTCCTTAGATTCTAAAAAAGCCTTTGACAAAATCCAACACTCCTTTATGATAAAAGTCCTGGATAGATCAGGAATATAGGGAAAATATCTAAACATAATAAAGGTGATTTACAAGAAGCTGACAGCCAATATCAAACTTAGTGGAGAAAAGCTCAAAGCAATCCCATTAAAATCAGGAACTAGACAAGGATGTCCTCTCTCCCCTTATCTATTCAATATAGTTCTCAAAGTTTTAGCTAAAGCAATAAGAGAATGAAAGGAGATTAAGGGGATACAAATTGGAAAAGAAGTAAAACTATCTGTATTTGCAGATGATACGATTGTATGTATAAGTGATGCACAAAATTCTACCAGGGAACTTCTACAGCTGATAAACACCTTCAGCATTGTAGCAAGATACAAGATTAACTCAAAGAAATCAGTAGTCCTTCTATACACTAAGGATAAAAAGGCTGACAAAGAAATAAGGGAAACATCACCCTTTATAATAGCTGCAAATAGCATTAAATACCTTGGAGTAACTATAACCAAAGAAGTAACAGATCTATATGACAAAAACTTTAAATCACAGAAGAAAGAAATTGAAGAGGATATCAGAAAATGGAAATATCTCCCATGATCCTGGATAGGTAGGATCAACATAGTAAAAATGACAATTTTACCAAAAGCAATCTACAGATTCAATGCACTTCCCATTAAAATCCCAACACAATTTTTTACAGACATTGAAAGAACAATACACAATTTCATTTGGAATAACAGGAAAGCCAGGATTGCCAAAACAATTTTGCTCAACAAAAGAACCTCAGGAGGCATCATCATCCCTGACTTCAAGTTATACTATAGAGCTACCATAATAAAAGCAGCCTAGTACTGGCATAAAAACAGACTTGTAGATCAATGGAATCGAATTGAGGATCCTGACATTAATCCAAAAACCTATGAACACCTGATCTTTGACAAAGAGACCCAAAATAGGCAATGGGAAAAAGATTGCATCTTTAACAAATGGTGTTGGCATAGCTGGATGGTAGTGTGTGTAGAAAAATGCAAATAGATCAAAGCCTATCATCCTGCACAAAACTTAAATCCAAGTGGATCAAAGACCTCAACATAAACCCAGCCACACTGAACTTGATAGAAAAGAAAGTGGGAAATACCTTCCAACACATTGGCACAGGTGACTACTTCCTAAATATAACACCAGTAGCACAGACACTAAGAACAACAATCAATAAGTGGGACCTCCTGAAACTGAGAAGCTTCTGTAAAGACAAGAACACAGTCAATAAGACAAAACAACAGCCTACAGAATGGGAAAAGATTTTCACCAACTCTACAAGTTATAAAGAACTGATTACTAAAATATATAGAGAAGTCAAGAAACTAGAGCCCAAAACCTTGAATAACCCAATCAAAAAATGGGATTCAGAACTAAAAAGGGAATTCTCAGCAGAAGAATCACAAATGTCTGAAAGGCACTTGAAAAAGTGCTAGACATCTTTAGCCATCAGAGAAATGCAAATCAAAACAACTTTGAGATACCACCTTACACCTGTCAGATTGTCTAAGATAAAAGTTACAGATGACAGCCTATGATGGAGAGGTTGTGGAGCAAGAGTAACACCCCTCCATTGTTGGTGGGAGTGTAAGTTTGTTCAACTACTCTGGAATGCAATATGGCGGTTCCTCAGAAAACTGGGAATCAATCTCACCAAGGATCCAGCAAAACCACTTCTGTGTGTATACCCTAAAGATGCACAGTCATACACCAAAGGCATTAGCTCAAATATTGTCAAAGCAGCATTATTCATAATAGCCAAAACCTAGAAACAACTTAGATGTCCCTCAGCTGAAGAATGGATTAACAAACTGTGGTACATCTACACAATGGAGTACTACTCAGCAGTAAGAAAGAATGATATTCTAAAATTTGTAAGCAAATGAATGAATTTGGAGAATATCCTCCTGAGCGAGGTATCATAAACTGAGAAAGATATGCAGGGGATGTACTCACTCATTAGTGGACTTTAAACAAAAAGCAAAGCATGTCCAAGCTGCAAACTACAACCACTGAACAGCTTGGGATCTGAAACACCTTGAACCGGCACCTTGGAGCCCATTCCCTCTAGAGATACCTGACCCAGTCTTGATGTTGGGGTGAGGAAAGCAGATCTGCCTGGAGTGGATGCTGAACTAAGCCACCTCGGGATCTAGGGACCTCCTGCCCTTGCTGGGGAGGAGATAAAGTGATAGGGAGAAGAAAGAGTGACTGGGAGGGTGGGAGGGGGAAGGGAATTTGAACAAGGGGTACATGAATAAAAAATATGACTTTATTCATAATAAAAAATTTAAAAATAAAAAATAAACAGCCACATTAAAAAAAATAAGATTAAAATAAACAAGCTACCCATGTCTCAGTCCATAGCCAAAAGATGATGGTTACTGAGTTTGCAGAATCAACATAGGGACTGCATGTGATGCATTGGGACAGAATGTAGGTTTTTAGTAATGGTCCACTAGGATGGTAGCAAAGAGCTTCAGGATATCTAATAACACTGGGGTGGCACATTCAAGTACTAAGGTAGTACATATGTGTGCTAATTGCTTACCAACCATGATAGGATATTGTGGTGATATATATTTAATAAAATTAGTCTGGAATATCAGAGGATAGAGCCATCTCTCCAGCCTTTTGTTTTATTTTAGTTTTTGTTTTTCTTTTTTGAGACAGGATTTTCTGTGTCTGGAACTTGCTTTGTAGACCAACCTGGCTTCAAACTCACAGAGATCCTTTTGCTTTTAACTCCCAAGTGCTGGGACTAATGGCGTGCACCACTACTGCCTGGCTTTCATTGCTTGGATCCATAGTTGACATTGATATTCCAGACTAATTTTACTAAATATATGTTACCACAGGATATTATATTGGGTATCTGCCTCACAGATTTACCTAGGTTGTATGCAGTTCATAGAGATGGTATTCCCAGGTACTACACAGGACCACAGTAGTACAGTACTTGGATGGTATACTATAAAAATGGTTGTTACACAAGTATATTAAAATGGTTTCAAGAGACACAGGGATCTAGCTCTTGTATATAAACAAGTATACTAGAATAGAACCCTGGAGTGGCATAGAAGTAATCCAGGATGCTACATTAACTCATTAGCTTGTTGGGATGCTATCTGCCAAGATTTGGCAAAAAGAGAGGCTAATTGGTTTCTGAAAAGGGCCTCATTACTGCCACCTCCAAGACTCAACTCACCATGTGTAACCATGAGTGACGATGCTGATTCTGTTCCTCAGAGGGATACCAGTAGTGAGGCACAAGTACAGTGTGGGCTTTGGAGTAACCCACAGGCTCCCCAGTCCTGTTTTATAGCTCAGGGCCCTGTGACCTTGAGTGGTCTCTTAGGCTTCTGATGGCAGGACTCCTTTCTCTCATCAGAGATGGGGAAATGAAAAGCCTTCTTTGTAAGCATGTAATGAATACTGTATTATATGTAAAACAAACAAACAAACAAAAGCAAAAATCAAAGTTACCTAAGATTCTAAGGTACTTCAGGAGCTATAAGTTAGGAAAGGAAGAAGGAGGAATCATTTATCACAGACCAATTTTGAAATTTAGGCTATATTATTGAGACCTAGGTCCTGAGACATTAAGTAAGTTCTTATTGCAACAATTCTCTTTTTCTCTATGAAAGAGGGCCAATAATACCTGTAAAAACTTTTTAATGAGTTGCTTCAATCTACAGTGAATTTTAGGAAAATTGCAAAAATCTCCTGTGCTGGGGATACAGATGTATCTCAACTAATACCATGCTCATCTCCTTTGTATAAAGCCCCAGGTTCCACCCGTCATTGCATACAACTAGGTGTGATGACACATACCTCCAATCCCACTACTCCAGAAGTAGAGGCAGAAAGATTAGAAGTTCAAGGTCATCCTTGGCTACATATAGAGTTAGAAGCCAATCTTGACATGAGACCCCTACCTCATACACACAAACCAACACCTCCTATTATAATAGGATATATTAAAAAAGAAAAGAGAGAGAGAGCTGGAGGTGAAAGGGGCACCAGAGCAAGATGTAAGCCTAGTCTCAGGAGTGCAAACACAGGAATTCCATAAATGTTATGTTTCCCCAAATCCAGCCCCATGGAAACATGGGCTTTCAAGATAGTTTTCTGGAAGAAAATATGAACACTAAGCCCCTGGGGTTGAACACCTTCACTTTAAGTAGTCTATATCCAACTGCTCCTGAAAGATGAAAGACACCCCCATTCATATGGCTAGGCAGTCTGTTCCTCTTTGCAGATTTGTGCCTCTGTGTCTCTTGAAGTAGTGTTATTCATCTGCAGTGAACTACAATGAGCCCTCATGGTCATTAAAATGATCCTATGGCACCTTGTCCTGAAGAAGAGGAATGCCCTTGACAGCTGTGGCCACTGCCAAGTTCAAATTAAGGTAATTACAGCAGTCCCCTCTCTAGGTCTTTTCAACATCACTAGTGTTCATGTTCTTCTTTCCTGGAAAGTTCCAGAGACTTCTGTTGGCTTTATTAGAAGGGTTTGTTTTCCTTGAGGTATTACTTATCACCCACATGGGGAAAATACCCAAAGTTCTACAATATAGCATCTAAAACCCTTAAGGTTGCCAGAGAGGGGAAGTGGGTGGAAGGGAAGCCCTGTGGCTACAATCATAGGAAATTGAACCTTAAGAGACCTTACTGAGGAGAGAGGCATTAGGAAAGAAGATAATCAGTTCTGTTGCCTGGAGTCCCTTAACAGACAGCGGTGACAGCAGCTGTCAGCTTTGCCTTTTCCTAGCTGCTCCCTTACCCTCACTGTCATATTGTCACCCCTCTTAGCGTGGTTGCACCTGTTCTTTCTTTGGACATTGTAAATATTTTGAGTACCTTGGTCCTCTTGTGTTTCTCACAATAATCTTAGAATCCTAGGGGTGAATCTTCTACTCCCTCCCTCTTATTTTGAAGAAGAAATCATGGCTCAGAGAAACAAGAACACACTGAAAGAAAAGACACATAGTGTTGATTCAGGCATTATGAATATAGCGAGAGACCTTGGAACATTCTTCCCTAAGTAAGATATCTCCATCTGATCCCTCCCACCAAAGCTCAGGCAACCCTGCCAAAGAGGATCAAAGCTCAAATGAACACACAGAGACAGAAACAGCATGGCTCTACACAAGATTCTCTTGTACATATTATGGCTTTCAGGTTAGTGTTTTTATGGGGTTCCTGACTGTGGGGCCAAGTGGATCTCTGACTCTTGTGTCTTCTCTTATTCTTCTGTTTTGTCCAGTTTCAATGTGTTAGTTTTTTGCTTTATCTTATTATATTTTATTTTGTTATATATTTATTATTATTATTACTATGTGTTTTCTAATGAGAGACAGAAAGTAAGTGGATCTGGATGAGAGGGGAGGTAGAGGATATATTGGGAGGAGTCGAGGTAGGGGAACTATGATTGCATACTTTAAAAAGATGAAACGGAATGTAACAAAGCTATAATTTGAAATGGAAAAACAATAAATTTATCAAGCCTTACTTTCTTTTATGACATGCAAAAAAGCAATATATGAAACAATGAGAAGATACTATGGTTAGTAGCAAGATAGTTTGTGATCATCAATTGTAAATCAAAATAACTAATGCTAGAAAAAAAATCAGTCTACTCAAAATGATTCTATGCTTGACGTTCTGGGTTTTTTTTTTCCTCTGAGATTTAACCATGCCACTTCAGAACCTCAGCACTTCAAACTGAGTGGAGCTAACATTTACTGTGAAGATCTCCATACCCCCAAAAAAAATTGTTCTGCCTTTAAGATCTGATGGTGATCACTCGTACTTCTTATTTTCTATGCTGTGGTGAAATGCTGTGAACGAAGAAACCTAAGAAGAAAAGGATTTAGAAGGAGGAGGAAGAGAGGGAGGAGCTAGAGACCAATACAGATCTGTGCTCAGGCTCTTAAATCCTGTGCTTTATTCTCACAAACACTTACTGCTTGATTGAATTGTTCTTTTTATTACAGAGAATTTGAAGTCCAACTTATTCTGCTAATGATCTATTGCTTTATATCAAAGTGCTGTCCACAGAGCAGCTTGAAATGGTACTCATGCTTTAACTCACAACCTCTAGAGAAGCCTGGATACAAGTCACTTAGACCCTCTGCTCAGAATCTGGCAGCGAACTTTACAGCCAATGGATCTCCTTTTAGGCTCAAGGTCTCTTGCTGGGCTTTCTTGGTTATTGCTGGATTCCACTTCAGTCAAGCTTCAGGGATAGTAAACATTTGTTTCTCCAAGGACTGCTTGAGAAAAAAAATCCTTTGTTTCAGCTTGACAGTGGGAGAAAAACCCAAATTCTCTCACCTGACTAAACTCAGACCACCCAGAGTTCTTTCCAAACTGATTAGGGAAGTTATGTACATCCACAAAAATACCTTCACCACTTCTGTATGAAGGGATGCACATGAATAATGTTGTGTTCTATCTGGAGGTTTGACCCTACTTAATGGGAAGAAATCACTCAGAATTTTTGAGGCCATCTTGGACCTTAGTCTGCAGCATGGGTATCAAGAATTCACAGATTCAAGTCTCCTTTGAGTCAGGGACCTCAGAAGTGTTAATACTTCTAAGAGGTACCTAGTTTTGTTGTTGTTTGTTTGTTTTTAAACCTTTGAGTATTAGGAAGGCATGGGAGGAACACAGCTAGCTGACACACCATCATGGAGAAGACATTCACAATGACTCTAATTTAGATGTCTAGTGAACCTCTTGTCTATACGGAACTATTGTCACATCATTGACAATGTCACCATCATTGATTCTATCATGGTAACTAGAAAACATAGGGGAGACTTTATTTTCTATGAGATAAATCCTAAGTGTGCTTCATTAATAAGATATGGGTTGACTTTAAGCTATGGCCTTAGGATGCTTTGAGATATCTCCTGACATTCAGGCATGCTAAGAACATGTTCCATGTAGGGGTGAAGAGGACTTGTCTTCTTGATTTCTTGGTGGTGGACAGCCCTAGCATGCCTCCAAAGAGCACTCATGGGTCATGACTGCTCAGATCTTTCCTTCCTCACCAATAAAAGGAATAAGTAACAAGAAGAAAAGTAGACTCTCAGGACATAAGAGAGATAAAGGAGACAAACATTCCAGCTTGGTGATCTGACCCTTTTATTTCAACACAAGTCTACCACTCCATCCATATCTCAGTCTCCCCAGATTTATATAAAGGTCACATATAAGCGTGGTCTCTCAAGCAGACAACACACCCAAGAACAGCCTCCCTTCCCTCTGACTAAGGCAGCTACCCCTCCACCTCTGTACCTGTGCCCATTTTTTCTCTCTCAGCTCTGATTCTGCCCTAGCTCCTTCCCTTGTTGCTGTGACAAAATGCCAGACAAAAGCAACTTAAAGATGATTTGGCTCCTGGTTTGAGGATACAGTCCATCATGGCAGGAAGGCATGGTGCTGAGAGGCACGACGCAGCTAGTTGCACAGGAAACAGGAGAAAACAAAAAAAAAAAAAAAAAAAAAGAATGCTGGTGACTGGCTCTGTTCACTTCATAAATTCAGTTCAGAACCATAGCCAATGGGGTGATGTCATCACTCACATTCAGGAAGTATCTTTATTCTTTAGTTAAGTCGTTCTGGAAACATCCACAGGTATGTCACTTAGGTGAGTCTAAACCTCAGCAAGTGAGCAGTGAAGATAAATAATCACCTCCTCCCCCAGTATAGATCCCTGACACAGCTTAATCCTTCCTGCCTTTAACAAAAGCAACTACCTTTTTTGGAAATGACAATAATGTAAAACAACCAAGGTAGCACAAGACACAATCATGTTTCTCATGGGACAATTTTCTTTGGTATCACTTGAAGGAATTTCCATAAGGGAACAGACTTTGAGTTCTACCTGAAAGATTAGAAATTGCAAGCCCAGGGCCCACCCTTTCCATCTGCTTCTCCATCTCTCACTCTATAGCTGTTGGCTTCTCACACACCCCCATCAGGGTCTCCCTCTCCCTCCGCCCCTCACAGCCAGGGTTCTGCACTTCTTTACAAAACAAGCCATCTCAGTGGATTGCTTGCCTTGTAGACCCCTTCAACATAGTGTGCTTGTGTCTTTCAGGCTTGGAAATGTTAACAGGAAAATACCACAAAAAGCAACGTGGGTGGGATGACTTTTTTCTTCCTCTCCCCAAATCTGATTTCCTTTTATTTAAAACTTAACAATGTCATTATAGCCCTCCCCCATCACCTGCTTTTTTTTTTTTTTTTTTAGTGTAAAATCTATTTTAGTGGGTAGAGCCTGTGCTATGGTTAAGCACTTACTTTTATTGTCTGTCTGGGCATGCTGCTCAGTTGCAGGTGGATAATCAATCAATAATGTCATAAAGGCAGGCTCAACGTGTGCCTTCCCCACAGATGGCTTCATTGTGCCCACACTTGGGATGAGGGAGGCTAAGATCTGTGTGCCCTGCTCAGCTTAGATAAAGGAGACCTGTAGCTAGTTCTCTCCTAGTTATTTGTCTGACATTGTGACCAAGGCCATTTGTCTTTTCTGTGGGTTTCCCAAGTCTTTGCAAAGGGAACACCCACGGCCATTTGAAACAGAGCTAGAGTACTCCACAGGAAGCTGTGGCTGTGTTCTTCCTTGCTGGACAGATGCAGGGGGCAGTGCCTTCCTTTCGACACTCATCCTAAGTTATCAGGAGAAGGGTATCATACAGTTATCATTGCCACCCTCTATAAAAAGACATAAGGTTTCCTCCTTCCTATAGAAATGATGTGAACATCCATGGAATTTTCCTTTCAAGATGGGGCAGTGTGGCCCATTGGGAGTGAAAAGGCAGGAACGGAAGGATAGGAAGGAAAGCATTCTCTGCCTTTAACTGTGCTTCTTTCTTTACACCCCACCAAGAAATGTGACCATGATGGCAAAGCCCCTCGTTACCCACTGAGTTCTTCTGAGACATTCATTGTAGGCTTTAACATAAATGCAAACCATGCTGTCCATCATAAGAATGGACATTCCATAAAAATAAGAGCTATGTTCAGTACTTCTGATAGAACAAATCTTCAGCACACACCTACTTACTCACTGGCTAACTGACACTTTCCAGGCCTGGAACTCTGAAACTGACACTTCTAACTCATCAGGACAAGTGTTTTCCTCCTTTTATACATATAACATCTTAATAATGCATATTTGCATATATAATACCCTTTAAAGTATAATATTTAGTAAGCACTGGTATATTTATAAACCTGTGAAACTAAAATCCTCTTTTATTTTTAGAAATTTTCTGCTGCCACTAAAGGGAAACCCCACAGTCATTAACAGGCACTGCTTATTTCTTCCCATTCCCCAAGCCCTGGCAGGTTATGTTATGTGCCATGGTTAAGCCCTGTCTTTACAGGTTGTCTTTTCTGGACATTTTACAAAATGGGCTCTGTACCATGCTCTCATCACTGCTCTCTTCTGCTCTGTATGCTTCTGATTCTTACCTGTGAGTCAGTGAGCATCCCTATCTTGCTTCCTGTTGTGAAATTTTATACTGTGGTAGAACGTAACACATTTTGGCTACTCCACATATGAAGGCAGTGTAAGGTATAGTAAGAAGTTTCTGGCCCAGCTTAGCCTTGTAGTCCAAATGAATCTCTCCTACCCACAGACTGATCTAACTCATGGCTTGGCCCTGTGACCAGCTGTCACTTAGCCCCAAATAATGACTCAGATGCTTATATTAATTATAAACTCTTTGGCTTGTGGCTCAGGCTTATTGCTAGCTAGCTTTCATCTTAACTCAACCCATTTTTATCAATCCATGGCTTGCCATGTGGCTCGTGGCTTACCTGAGTTCTTTTACATAGTTTTTTGGGTGGCTAGATTATTTCTCTCCTGATTCAGCCCTCCTTCCCCTGTATCTATGCTTACATTTCCTGTGTGCTTCTAAGCTGCTCTACAATAAGCCAAAACAGTTTCTGAATTAACCAATGATATTCACAGCATACAGAAAGACATCCCACATCAGCATGGCATGAAGGGTGTATTTTAGTTGACAGCTCTAGAGCAATAGTTCACTAAGATCCAGAAGACATGATAGAGTGGCAGGTGCAGAAATCTGCGTGCTCACATTTTATCTGCACACAGGAAACAGAATGAGTAGGAAGTAGGGTGTGACTATAAACTCGTAAAACCCACACCCTAGTGATTCACTTTCTTCAGCGAGGATCCACCTTCTTATGGTTCTATAACTTCCCCTAAATGTACCACCAACTAAGAATCAAATACCTAAGCCTGTGGGGGCCATTTCCCACTCAAGTTACAACATCCCATCACCAGTTGATACACATTACAGTGATTGCCAAGTTTTTTTGTTTTTTGTATTGTTTTGTTTTTACATTAATGAATGATGTCCCTATAAATTGTCTTCACAAGTCTTTACATGGAAATATTTGAAGCAGAATCTCAGTAATCCATGCTGACCTTGAACTTGACATGTTACTAAAGATGACCTTAAATTTCCAATCCTCTTGCCTTCCCCTCCTAAGTACTGGAGTTGCAGATATGTGCCACCACGCTAAGTATATGTAATGTAAGGAGATGGGACCCAGGGCTGTCTGCATGCCAGGCAAGCATTCCTTCAATTGACCCATGTGCCTGTTCCTGACAGTATGTTTTCATGCTGCTTGGGTAGTTTCAGAGAGCAGCAGTGGGGAGTGGTATTGCTGGGTCTCTACTGGTAGTCTGATCCTTTATCAAATTATAGGTTAGTTCTCCTCTGCATCTGCAGCCTTTGAGCTCACCTACAGAACGCTGGGAGCTTTATTATCTTTCTATTTCTGAAAATCTCAATCCAGATGATTATACATGGAGACTCCATATAAAAGGCACCACAACCCAGGCAAAGCAGAAGGATTGATAAGTTTCCTTAGAAATCTGAGTTGGGTAGAGTAAGAGAAAAATGACAATGGGTTCTTTTTTTAGTGAGGAAGCTGTGCTTTGTTCTACATCTGAGACAGAAACTCAGTACTCAGTAAGAATATTCCTTAAAGTCAATGGTTGTTACTCATATCACATTTAGAGGCCTTTTTTGTCTTTAATGATAAACACAAGTCATATGCCAGCTATTCTAGGCTAACTCAATGGTGTCCCCATATCTCGGTTGTTTGTAATTGTGGAGTGAGATGCTCTGGCAATTTGGAGCTGCAGCTCTGCCTAGCTCTAGTTGATCTATGTGGATCTTTTAGATCTCTCGGACTTGGGGAAGATATTTTCAAGTTTTGGAGCAGAGAAGCTCTGCTGTGAACTACAAAAAGTGTCTTCTTCTAGCTCCCTACCTACCCTTGCCATTGCTTCTTCCTGAGCTGGCCTACAAGGGGTCAGAAGCAAGGGAAAGGAAGTCAACGAAAAAGTCCAACACATTTAGAGTTATAAAATGACAGGCATTCACATTCCAAGAGGAGCATGATAGTGATGAGCAGAACAGAAGAAAAAGTGATGCTTGTAAAAATTATAATGGGGATAGCTTCCTCTTAGGAACCTCCTACTGTCTCCTGCACACTAAGGAAGGAGCAATCTCATCCAGCTATCTATGCTCATCCATCTACTCACTGGCCGATATATCTTAACCAGATAGTGACAAATAGGTCCTTCAGATGTGACTTCTTCTTCCTTCCCAGTTGTGAAGCATCTGAGTTGTGTCAGGCACCTGGGAGAGATCATGGTGTAGAAAACACACGCACATAAGTTGTAGCATCATACATAATCATGGCATCCCTCCATCCAGGCACCATCTCTTCACCCATCCACACAGTGATCAATCCTGATATGCAAGCACTACATCTGACAGTAACATTCTGGCTCTTCCTGTAAAGATCAAACAAGTCACCCAACCTTTGAAATCTCAGACCTCTCAGCTGATAAGCAATGGGAAACGTATTACTACTTCATGAGGTTGTGGCAAAAATTAAATGAAACTGTGTTCACCAGTGTTGACTATTATTAGCAGTAGTTTTGTGCTTACATTTGAAAATACAAACTTATATTCTAGGAACCCATGTTGGGATTAGGGAACACCCTCAGTTTCTAGAACTCTTTAACCAGTCCCAGCAGAATAGAAAGCCCTGGTCTCATTTCTCCAGATACAATCCTGGTTGGTAAGACCCTTTGCATTCCAGAAGAATCCAGCACCATGGCCTGACGCTGACACCCCCACCCTGTTCTGCCAGGAAAGGGATAGGCATCTATACTGGCAAGGATCCAACCAGAGCAAGCTTTGGGGTTCAGAGGACACAGGAAAAGTACATTTCAAGGAACTTCCTACTTCCTCAGAAACAGTCTTCTTGTCTCTCCAGCTCACATGACCTCCTGGAATACCATTCACCTTCTAAAAGAAAACACATCCTGGAAAAATGTCCACATGGGTCTTGTGATAGTCTGTCTTTCTCTGTCAGTGTCTTCATAGGGCCTGGACCTGGGGAAGAAGGGAAAGAGCAGATTTTATATCTGAAACCCAAGTTTAAGTCTACTCACCCATTACTCATGCTTCAAATTTTAAGGCAACTTGTATCTGTGTGATAGCTATAAACGGAGCCTGTACTTTGAGGCAGTTTCTTTGAGTTTAAATGAAACCCCATATATACATGTGCTCTTTGAACAAAGAATGTATTTTAAACATTGTAACTGCATCTGCATAAAGTTCTGTGAAGTAGAGAGGAAAAGTTCATGCTCAGAGGTGTGTTTACTCACCCACAGGCCACAAAGCTCATTCCTGGGAAAATAATTTTTCAACAGACTTTTCTGATTCCTGGGCCCACAGTCTTAGCATTGGGACCAGGTTTTTTTCTCCCTCTAAAGAAATTTGGGACTTTTTAGCCTGCAGCAAAAGATTAGGGAATAAAAATCTACCAGCAGGAAGCCAGTCTCTGGGCTGTCCAGAATGTTTTCTTGTCACCAGAAGGCTATGAAACAGAAAATGCAAACCTGTGATTGCCAGAGAGTAATCAAAGAGGGCCACAGAGCTGAGTTCAGGAGATGTGATTAGAGGGGTCTCCTCCCTCCAGCCACCTTGACCCAGAACAATGCCTGCTGTGATTTATGGTGCCCCTGGGAGCATTCGCTTCTCTTCTCAAGCATTTCCCTGCCATCTAAACTATCTTGTCCTCAGACATCTCCTTTCTCCTACTTTTAAAAATTCAAACCTCTCTATGCATAGGGGCCATTATCTGTACCTTCCCAGAATGCTCTGCAGGCTCCTCAAGGCCCCACACCCTTGGCCTGCTTGAGGGAAACTGGGCCCCACAAGTTAAGGATACGTTTGCCTTGAGGCTGTAGCCCACTGGAGCTGCTCCAGACCTGTTTCTGGGACAGCAGGTGCAGCCTCTCACTGACACCAAAATACATTCCTGAGGCGGGACAGACAGGCCAAACAAGTGCTGGACCCCCTCCCTCCAAGGACTCAGCTTCCTCCAGAGGACACATTTGCTGGGAGGGCACCCCAAGTGCTAATCCTCTCATCCAGGACATCTAAGCACAGTCAGCATTTTAGCCAGGGGTTGGCCTGAGGCATGGGCCTTCCCCCAGTGGCATTTGGCCAGCCCTGGGCAACAGTAAATCACACCACACTGATAGGCACTCTTTGGATCCTGCAGCTGCTGAGGACTCCTCTGTGGGCAACATAAATCAGAAGCTCACCCCATTTTACCTGCAGTGTCTCCCCATTTATACAGACAAGGATGAAAAAATGGTGGAGGCTGAATCCAGCCAGAACTGGACATCTATGGCTGCCATCTCTTTGTCAACTTATTACCTGAGATTTATGCATGATGCAGCCAGGTCTGCTCAGTGACACATTCTAATTTAATTAAATTTCATTGGATTGATGTCTGATCAATCAATAATGTTAATGTTTTTGCAATTTGGAGATTAAAGTATGCTCAAGCCATGGCAACCCCCAGCTACTGATTTCAGAGTACTCCTTGGAAGGAGGCTTGCTGGCCTGGATTCTGCCTTCTCTCTCTCTCTCTTCCTCCTTTCTGCATTTAAGCTGTTATTAAGAGCCTAGCATGGGCCACTCAGACAGATGAAATTCAGATGCAAGTGGTAGTTTTCAATTGTGAAGAAGCTTCAACAGCAAAAGCAGGAAGCCAAGTGGCGTACACTTCCAAGTGGGTCCTAACCTCTAGTTCCTGATGGCCTAGATCCAGCATAAGTAAAGCAGCTGGTACCTGACCTAGGAACCCCACTTTGATAACCACTAACTAAAAGGTCAAAGGAGTGAGTCCTGGATTTACCTGGGCTCACATGTCATTTGGAAACTAACTGGATGTAGGCATATGATTTAATTCAATAATGCCCAGTTTCTTAATTCCCATGACCCTGACAAGCGAGATTCTTTAAGACCCTGTAATGTCCAGGATACTATCTGGTGGGTAACACATGCTCAATGTGTATGAGTGTCTCATCATCCATTTTTCTTCTGTGTTTCCATGCATGAGAAGGTATAGATACAGATGTGTGTGTACATGTATGCATACCAACCTCTGCTGCCAATTCTTCTGGGTACTGTCCATTTATTGGTTGATTGATTGATTGACTGATTTTGAGTCAAGGTCTCTCACTGGCCCCGAATTCACTGGCCCAGCAAGGCTGGCTTGCCAGTTCAGCCCATGTCTGTCTCTATAGCCCTGGAATTATAAACCTATGTCACAGGATTGACTCATCTAATTCCTAAAATGCAGAACAAAGCAGTCAGCTTCCTGCCCACTTGCAGCTTCTGTTCTGGGGATGTGAGTGGGTGATACAATGTACCAAGCAATGACTGGTGCTAACAAAGGGATTTGGGGTAACCAAAGAGGACTTCTTTACAACATGGAGCTGAAGTCTGCAATGGTGACCAGGAAGTATCAAGGGATAGAAAGGCCTGGCAGGCAAAACCTGTAGGCCATTTTAATGTGTTTGTTTAGTCTTATAGGCCCCAAAGGAAGCAATAGGTAGGGTGTTTCAAACAGTGGAGGCAGAAGGACCACGTGTAAATATGAAAAAGTCTTTCTACCTGTAGACTAGGGAAATACTAAGGAGAGGGTTGAGAAAGGATGCATGGGAACACAGAATAAATTAGACACACCTCAAGCTTAAAAAGTCTAGCATTTAATAAAAATCAAGTCAGGAACTAGTCTACATTCTGGGTTTCACATCGACCCTTAAGAACCTTGGGTAACAGTTTCTTGGAATTCATTCTGTAGCAATCTTCAGTCATTTACCAGATAAATTAATATCAAGAAAGATTTCCAAAATAGCAGCCTAGAGTTGAGCTCATTTATTCTCCATTCTTTGCCATAATTTAAAGTTCTGAATTTTAAATTTTTCATTGTTCTAGTTTGTCCAGAATACCATATCTGAGGAGATGACTCAACGAAAGAGACCCTTGCTATGGGGTCTTCTATGTCAAAGCAGAGGGGCACATCAATATAAGGAAGTATTGTTGCATGCTCTTATGGTTATGACACGAGAGTGGGATGAAGGTAGTCCTCTCATATGACTCCGCATGGCCACATTTTCCAACCTCAGTCTTTTTTCTATGTGGCTGTCCCTGTAGTGAACTGAGTTTCTAATCCCCTAATTGCGTACAGGAGCCCTGTGATTCTATTCCAAAGTCAGTGCTTACACCGGGCTTTCCGCTGTGAGCATGATCCTTGCCAGCCCCGAGCTCTTGTTCCTCGTGGGACAATGTGGCAGCAGAGTCAGAACAGAGGACTTCCGCTTTCCGCTGTCATCTGGCGGAGTTGCATCATCGCTTCCCAATGCCTTCCTTTTCCTCTCCCTCCAAACTTAGCTCAGAAAGCAAGCCCTTGTTAAAAACCGTGCCCTTCACATGTTTTTGCAAGCCTCAGCTCTTGCTAGGGCTTCGTCTCCCAACACCCTTCTTACAGAAGCAATGTCAGTTTGCATTTGTTAGAGGGTGGGATTGTGCAGCCCAGAATGGCACACCTGCAGAAATGACTCAATTAGAAAGAGAGGCTTGAATTTGCAGTGGGATCTTCTGTGTCAAGAAAAGGAAATACTAGGGCAGAAAAAAAAATCATGTACACATTTCAGGGGAATTTTAAAACTAGAAGCTTAGGGCTGGAGAAATGGCTCTTGCATAGAACTCAAGTTTGCTTCCCAGCGCTACAATCAGTCTATTAACAACCACCTGTAACTTGGGTGGGTCCCAATGACCTCCCGTCTCTGAGGGCACTTGCCTGTATAGTTCACATTAATTCACAAAGGCACCCAAACACACCTTCCCTCCCCTCACCTTTCCTCCCATCCTCTACTAAACAAATAAATCTTACAGGCCTTTAAAAGAATAGAGGTCTGTGTTTTTAATTATATATTTACACTTTTATGCCAACCTAGACACCAAATATGCATATTTGTCCTATTTACAGCCTATGCAGGCAGAGTTCATCTTGACCCAGACACTAGATGCCAAATTTAGTCCCAGCTGAAACATTGGTCTGCAGTACAAGCTTACTGTCTCTGCTAGGAGCACAGTTTTCAATCCAAATTCTCATTGGATGTTAATGGGATGCATTCCTGCTACCTTCAAACACAGAGGGAACTTTTGCCGAAATCACGTTGGCCTGTCAAAGACCAACAAGAATGATCTTATGAAAATGTAAATCAGATCATCTCTTATTCTTACAGAAGACCACCCTGAGCTAATGTCCATTGCTATACAGTGAGCCTAAGGTTTCCTTGGCTTCCGTGGAACCATGTTCTAGCTGCAGCTTCCTCCCCAAGCCTACAGTAGTCACTAATTGTTTCTTGTTCTGTGTGGTTGTCCCTCCAACTACTTAGTCTCTGTTCCTTAAAGAAGCCAGTCCCATCTCTACTTCAAAACTTGATGTTTGCTCTTCCTTCTGTCCGGGATAGATTTCTCACCCAGATTTGTGGGGCTTCTTTTCTTCTTGCACAGCTCATACCCTTGGACTTAAGTATGCATTCCCTAAAAAAAAGACCTTCTCTTCATTAAAACATCCCCAGCATTACAATATTCTAAGACAGTATGTGTCTCTACAACTGAAAGCAGTACTCAAATTCTGACTTCAATTTTACATGTCTCCCACACTAAATAGAATTTATATGAGATCACTCACTTTTGTACCACCAACAACTAGATGAATAACCTTTTCTAGGTCAAGGTCTTGACCTAGAGACAAGTGGTCTGGGTTGGACAGGGACATGCTAGAATGGCTGGGGGAGGTCACTTTGTCCTTTTGTCTGTGCATACTTGTGTACACATGCGTGCTTGCATATTCTTGTCAAAAAAAAGACATTTGTACATGGACTCATCTGTCAGATTAGAAAGGCGTTGTTAGCTAGGCTAGGAAGTTTTCTTTAAAAAAAAAAAAAAAAAAAAAAAAACTCAGAACAATAAGGAGAACTTGTAAACCCTGAGCAGAGATGCTCATGTTGAAGGTGCAGGTGGATTGTCACCAGTCTTCAAATCTTTTCCATCACTTGTGCACATGAGCAAGCTACTCATCTTGTTGAGTTGAACCTCAGTTTTTTACCTGAGAATGGGTGTATTAATAGTCTCTCCCTTGTAGGATTGTAAAGAAGAAATGTTGTTGCACACAGTGTTTTCACTGGGTGCCTGGGAAGAGTTGGGGAATTTGAAGACTCCACCACTGTTGATACTGCTGACCTAATCTTAGTTCAAAACCAAAGCAGGAGCAGATGAGGTGTCTTGGTGCACATGCTTGCTGCCAAGCTTGATGACCTGACTTTGGTTCCCTGGGTCCACATGGTGAAAGGTAAGAACCAGCTCCTGTAAGTCATCCTTTGATTTCCACACATGCTTTCTGCAAGATTATCCTCACACAAAAGAATAACTAAATGCAACAATAGGAAAGCAATTAAGTAGACTAGGGAATTTCTGAGGATTATTGCTGCAGATGGATGGGAGCTGGTAGAGGATGGGGTAAAATGGGAAAGGAGAAGGAAAAAGAAAAGACCCGTAGCTCTTAAAGCTCATCTAGACTAACATCTTGTGGAGACACTTACAGGAGGACCCTTCCTCCTGAGCATAGTTCTTCTCCTCCGAGGCTATCCCAGATACTTTACACTCCAGCAAAGCTTACTAAAAGGATAATAGATCATAGAGTTCATAGGAAAAGGTGATGGAAGACATTTGATGAAGCAGATACTTGCTTACCTAAGCACAGTCTCATCCTCCCAGACTGTTTTCTGAACCACACAGAGCTGGGGGTCTGTCATTTTTCTCCAAGCAGTAACCACAGGGCACAAGTGTCCTCTCCTCTTTTCCCAGCAGTAACCACATCAGAGACATCCATGTGCTTACTAAACTCATCCTTGTTCTTCTGGCTTATTAATGGAGTTATGTTTCCCAGCATCCCTCACTGAAGGGCGTGCTATATGCCCATGTTTGGGTCAATGAACGGTAGGGTGGTGACAGGGGAAACCTTTGTGTACACCCTCGTGATTTTTCCTTCCCACCCATTAGATGATCTGAGATGACTCCAATGACAAGGGGAATAACAGAGGCACAAATAATGTAGAAATAGCCTGGGCCTCCACGTCTTCCACTGGAGAAGATCCCAAAAGTTTAGTAGCAATATCCATATTTGAATGTCTAAGGACCAAGAAATAAATTTTGTTGTGTTATCCATTATAGCAACTAGCCTACCCTAACTGAATACCCTACCCATGGAAAAGTATTGTCCAAAAGCCTCATCACAACATCTTATTACATATAATCTCAAAGGATGATTGGCAGTATTGAAAAACAAATGAAACATACATAATCTCAAATTCCTGTAAGGGCTACAGAAGCCGTGAGGATTAAGTCTACACAGAAACAGATAATCAATAGTGCAAATATTCACCAGCTTATGTGGAAGCCAGGGGTTTTGGTTCCCAAATGCACACTCTTTGCACTGGATATATAGAACATGGGTTGTCTACAGAGAACCACACTACAGCAAATGTGGACAGGGACAAAGAGAAATGAAGGAAAATATACTATTTAATTATCTAAATAACAATAATCCAAACTATGAAATGCTTTCAGAAATAAAGAGGCATCATTGAGCAGAAACAGGAAAACTCTTCAATATCTTGGGATAGAGTTAAAGGAGAATAAAAGAAAATTTATTACAATTTTTAAAGTATCCAAATAAGCCTTAGGGACTCCATTGCCCCACATTTAACTGTACATTTAAGGAATTTCAATCAAGATCCTAATTGTTTTTTTTTAATGACAAGTTGAATTCAAAGATCATTGGGATGAATTAATAAACAGAAGAACCAATAAAAACCTATCTGATAGAGGAATTTTTTTTTAAAAAAAAAGAACTCTAATTCTTTTTAGGAGAGAGATGAGGTGACTGGCCTATTCTATCTGCTATTTGAATACACTCATTAAAGATATAATAACATTGGTAAAATGAATGGATTCAGGGATGGAACAGATTCCAGAGTCCCAAATGGAATAAGATTCACATGAGAATACAGTGTACCATACAAGTAATATTTCAAATCAGAAGATGGCATACTACTTAAGAAATCAGACGGAGACAACTAGATATCTACATTTTTGCTAGTTCCCTACGTATGGTTCATTTTACCATCATATAAACTATTTAAAAATTTGGAACAAGATTTTAAGAGGCTAATGTTGAATACTACAAAAATATTAATCATTTTTGTTACTGTCACAATTAGTTTTAATTGTTAACTTGACACAACTTAGAATCACCTGAGTAGAGACTCTGAGGGAAGAATTGTCTAGATCAGGTCATCCTGAGGGCATATCCTCATGGATTGTGTTTATTATATTGATTGATATAGGAAGATCTAGGCCCAATGTGGACTGACCCATTCCTTGGGTTAGATCCAATGCTGCATTAAAAAAATAAGAGAAATTGAGCTGAGCACAAGAAGGCATGCACTCAATCTCTCTTTGAACCTGACAGAGAATGCAGCCAGTAGCATCAAGCTCCTGCCTTGACCTTCCCACTAAGATGGGCTGTAGTCTGGAACTGTGAGATAAAATAAATGCTTCCTCCCCTAACTTGCTCTTGTTGGCATTTTATCCCAACAGAAACAAAGCTAACACAGTTATCAAATGCAGCAAAACCTTTGCATAGTGAGGTAGCTTAGAGACATAATTTAATACTAATACTTTTGATCATCACATTGCCATAGTAAATAAAGATCTGTTCATTGGCCAATATATAACATGTTATAAAACAGGTTGAAATAGAGGAAAGAAAAAACAAGTTTAGGTTTACTTGTTGGGGGCAGGAAGCACGATTGTGGCTAAAGGTACAAATAGTTTAAATGCACAACACTATGGACACAGTGACTATACTTATTTGGATTTAAAAATAAAATTATCCAAGGTTCCAAAGACAAGTGTATGAAGATATTCTCAGCAATATTGCTGAAAAGAATGAGACTGAAAAGACATGTTGAAGCAGCTTCAGAGATGACTGCATGAGGAAAGTCCTCACTACAAAAACATGAGGACCCAATTATGGATCCAGCATCCATCAACAAGCGGCTGCAGTGGTAAATGTCAGTCACCTCCATGCTGAGAAGTCAGGAAGAGACAGATCCCTGGAGCTCACTGGTTATCTAGGCTAGCAAAATCAAGGATCTTCGGATTAGTGAGAAAACTTCTCTCAAAAACAAAGGTGAAGAGAAAAAGAGGAAGATCCTGACATTGATCCAGCCCAACACATCTGTACAAAAATGTGCATGTGCACTCATGTGGACACTTGTAAACACTACACACACACACACACACACACACACACACACACACACACACACACACACACGAGAGAGAGAGAGAGAGAGAGAGAGAGAGAGAGAGAGAGCAGCTCTGGGAAGGCACTTCCTTTCAAATGAAGCTGAAGCTGTCGAGGCAATGTGGCACTACAAAGAATAAGGTAATCAGATGGAGACATGCAGAAGGTCTTTGACACACTGCACAGTATTACAAACAATGAGAACTCTAAGGAAACAGTGGTTATCACATCAAGTTCAGGACAATGCTGGGTGTACAGAAGGTGGTAGAAAGGCCTGGCTCAATATGCTAGTGAGGTGTCCTGTATCTTCTATCTTTATCTGTTTTACCTATACTTCTGCCTATCACCTAACTATCAACCATCTTTCTCTCTGTCAATAAATCTATCGTTTATCATCTATGAATCTACCATCTATCAATCATCTATCATACATCTACTATCAACTTTCCCTATTATCTATCTACCCATCCACATATCATCTCTCTCTCTCATCTGTCTAGCCACCTATCTACATATCTTTCATCCACCTAACATATATCTCTCAATCCAACCTTCTGCCATCTATTTTTATCCTTTTCATCTATCTACTTACTTATCATGTATCGCTCATCTCTTTATCCATTTAGCAACCTGCTAACTATCTGTCTGTTTATCTATACCATCATGGGCTGCAGAATGGACTTTTACACCAGGCAGAACTTGCTGACACAAATCTGTCCCACTGACTGTATCTGTCTCCTGTGCCAGACACTGTAAGGCAGAACACTGAAATCACACACATGAAGTGTTATCTCAATGAGTGTTAGCTGCCATTCCAGATGCTGTGCAGCATTATCTGCTTCTCAGTAAAGCTAGAAACAAAAAAGAAACAATGGTATGTTTATTTTTATTTCACTTTTTAACTATTGTATTTGTATGAATGTGCTGTCTGTATGTGTGTATGTCCGCTTCATGTAGGCAGTGTCCACAGAAGCCAGAAGAGGGTGTCAAATCCTCTGGAAGGGGAATTAGAGAGAGCTATGAACTACCACTTGGGAATCAAACTCAGGTCCTCTGTAAGAGCACCCAGTGCCTTAAACCACAGAATCATCTGTCTGGTCCCAAAGTGATGTGTATATTTAAATTTTAAAAAGAAGCAGAACCATGTTCTTCCATGTTTCCCTGCCTTTTTTATGGTTTATTTAATATCTTTGGAAATCTCTGCACAGAGAAAGATCTCCCTGGGGCAAGCATTTCCTAGGAACCTTAAACACAGATAATGCCTGAGAAAGGAGTGAGCTGGACTCTGTCCTATAACCTTTGCCTGGTGCACATAGTTTGTAAAAAGCTGGGTGTGGTGGCAAACATCTGTAATCCTAGAGTTGTTGAGTCAGTGAGCTCTGGTGGGAGGCAAATGCCAAATGCCAACTTCTGGCCTCCACAGACATACACACAAACATATACACATGCATGATTAATAATTCACATTCATTTAAATTTGAAAAGGACTAACATGTACAAAGAATGTGCATCTCCTTGAGTTGACCACCTGATATTCACTTTGTTAAGTCAATCTACTCTCTGCACTTAAGCGAATTTCTGATGGCATCCTAAATTGGAAATACTTTCTTATGGTGTTCAACAATTAAAAATATGTCAAAAGCAAACAAGCAAAAACAATTACAAACAACTTGCTCACTCGTGAAATAAAGATGTAGAAACACACTCCAACATCTCTGAGGACCAAGTGGTTTCTGTCATTGGCAAAAGTATTCCTTCATTGGTAATAAAGTGTGACAGAAAAATCTACTTGGACTCATTCTTTTAAGAGATGCTTAGAGAGCTCTAATACTCCTCAGGATAGAAGACACATGGTAGCTCATGGCTGATAAGCCCTTTCCCATTAAATCAATGCCTAGTGGAGAAATTCTAGGATAAATTATCAGCTGTGAGGCCTGAACTCACATTCCACTGTTTAACTGAGCACTGACATACTAAACATGTACATATACCTACATGCACAATCATGCATACAAAAATCTCAGTGATATTCTATAGTTAGCAAAATAATGAATTATATTTCTTTCCTTTTTAATAATTATCCACATATCTTAAAAATTCCAATGAGCAATCATGGGGAAATTTAGAAAGTATTGGGAGTTTCCTTTAAACTATAAAAATATACTGCCATAAACATTTCAGGACTGTGAAATAGCACAGGCCTAATACAATATAGTCTCTTCGTACAGGGGAAACAGCTATGGGCAATGCTAGCCCCAATATCCATTGGTGGTATCACAGGCCTTGATAAAAGATGTTATGACCTTCTAGAGGACCTTGATCACTCAGGGTATCTGTCCCATCACTCCATATTAGACATTAATTGTCATCTGAGGGGGACAGAATGTCGGGCATCAGCTAACTGATTCTGTAATGTGCCATTCTATCCTAAGTCTCATCACCTCAAGTGCCGCCTCGGTCTGGGGGAAGTACATACAAATGTATGTATGTACACATATATAATTTATTGGACGGCTGGCTCATCAACTATATTGGTTTTCATAGCTCTGCTATTGTCAGCATATTTCAGATTGGATTTGCTGCTGACACAGTTGAATGAAAAAATACTGACATTTTTCAGTATTGTACTTGACATTCTTAGTATTATTATTAGTCATTTCATTCCATGTAGTAACATTGTCTGAATGGGAGCACTCACAAAACAAAACAGAAAGGTTTAAAAAAGCATGATCCTCAAGTGTGAGCCCAGAAGAGGTGCCTGTTCAAGTCTGAAGCCCAAAGAGGGGCCTGCTTCCACAGTTGTTTCTCTATACCTTTTGTGTGGCTGTGATAACCTTGGTATAGATTGATGTTGACACTTGTTGCACAGAAAATTTCTACAGAGTTGCTTTGACAATACATTTAGCTATAGATCTTTGTATGGAAAGAATGAACACTTTTAACCTCACCCTAAACAAGGATTGATGACTTGAAGTTGGATTTTCTCTCTAAAGGCCATGGCCATGTTGTCTATACTATGTTGCTAAATTCCTAGAAGATTGCATTTTGGCCCAGATTTCTTACAAGTCTTCAGAGGACAATCATCAATGCAATTATTTAAGTTACAAAGTGTGTGTGTGTGTGTGTGTGCACATGCATGTCTTATACACATATACAAAGGCACACAGAAAAAAAATTTTTTGTAAGAATTCACATATATTTGGGCTTCCATTTTTCCAGAATACCAATAAACAATTATGGAGGAAAAGAGTTGCTCTATATAAAGAATTTAGCTATTGAAGAACATGTCTCAAGAAGAAAGCTTGAAGAATGGGCACTACCCTAAGATAGAACCCAAGTTGTTTTCTTGTGAAGGGCAGATCCTAAGGAGCTGGCTGCCAGGGTGTGAAGGACTGGGTTGGAACATTCTGAGGTCATGTTGCAGTAGACACACTTGCTCAGTAAAGGGGACCCTGTCATCTCTTACTTAGCTGAGGCTGTGAAGAACACCATTTTCTACTGGGATTGCAATGTCATTGATGTGTCTCTCAAAGTTGTGAGTGGAGTTTGCATTTGAGAATTCTAGAATAAACAGCATACATTCAGCAATATAAATGAATCTTGCAGAAAGTGTTTCTTAAATGTGTGGGGATGCCTCTGAGATATACGGACACTGAAACTGAAATTCAGACTCTTTTGTATGTTGAGTAGAAGGCACATCCATCTCTACCAGGGTTGCTGTCAAAATATAATGGTTGTGTACCTATTGATAAAATATGCCCTATGATAAGTTGTCTCTGGAGATAAATGGTCTTTTCTGTTAAGGTGTTAAACAAGGACCCTACTGGGAAGCAATACCACAGAGTTAAATAATGACTTAACGTCCTATAAATCTGCAGATAAGATCACATGGGACACTTCCTGGGGACTCATGTTGGCATGAGTCTCTTTGGACATATCTGTGCACTTAATAAAGATGATAAGGGAGTATACCACAGATGGCTGGGACAAGCAGAGCAGAGCACTCCCTGATTGTCCCCACAGAAGTCTCTTTCTCTACTCATTTTCTAATCCAAATATTGTCAGTTTCTAATCCAAATATGGCCAATTCACTTTGGTGATGATATGTAGGAATAGACATTATCCATTAAGAAAAAAAGAAAAAAAAGAGGTTATTTTTATGGAGGTCTAGAAGGGATGAGGGTTCTGACCTATCTCCCCTAGGTATTTTTCAGTCTCCTAAGTTAATGTTTCATAAAGTTACATATCTATTAATCCACCTGAGTGGATGTATTACCCATCTACTGGGTTGGGTGACATAAACTTCTCTCTTTCTGTAGACATTTCCTCCTTGTCTTGCCTTAAGGAATTATGTAATTTTTGAAGTCTCAATATTTTCTTCTCCACAAGGAGCACAAACAATTGAAACTAATATTCTGGGTCCTGTGGAAATTAAATGAGATAATGTATGCTACACTTTTCTCAGTCTAAGGTTGGCACGTGGTACTATACCAGTACATTTTGGGTATCTTAATTAGAATATTATGTGATGACTTGATGTCTATCATTATTAGTAGTAGTAACCAGAGGGACTAACCTTCAATGACAGGATATTCAAAATCTTTAGTCTAAATTTAATATGTTTTAACTGTATTTATCTACTTAAGATGCCTAGTCTTTAAGAGGAGAATGCAGGAGCCAGGGGAAACGACCAAGTCAAAATAGTGTTTGTCTTTATAGCATGAGAACCTGAATTCAATCCCCAAAAATCCATGGGAAAAGAACCAGGTGTGATGGCATGGTTGTCTAATCCCAGAGCTGAGAAGGCAGAGGCAGGTAGATCCTTTGAACCCACTGGTCAATAGGTCTACCCTATTTGGCAAGCTCCAGGCTAGTAAGACTCCATCTCAAAAACAAAAGGTGGAAAGCACCTTAGTGACTACTGGTCTACACACACACACACACACACCACATAAGCATATGTGCACACAAACACACAAAGAGAAAAATGTATATCATTCTTATTGTTCAGTAAATAATAGACAAATGAATGAATGGGGATTGCAGCGACTTTACTGTTATTGCTGATCAATCTCTTACAACAGCTTCCAAATTTACTTGGGAGTGGCTTGTGTAGAGACCAATAGGAAGTAAGATACACACTCTAAAACAGTCCCTCTGCCTTAGTCTCCTAATCAAACCAGCTTCTCCCAGTTCCTTTTTTAGATGCCTTTTTTATTACACAGAATTCTTAGGTGATACACCAATAAGTAGTGTATGAATACTTAATGGTGGGGGAATAAATTATAAATGGCATGGAATTTAACTACATGGTTTTCTTGCAGATGGCAGGATGGTCCTTTATCATCTCTCAATGAGTGAGAGAGTATCTTGGTTGATAAATTCTAAAATTGTTACCGGATATCATCTTAGGTTACATGGAACCCAATACTATGTGGCAGAGAGAAAGGATTGGAACCAGAAAGGATGGAGAATATGATGCTGTCAGGAGAGAGAGAGAACAGAATGGTCCCTAAGGACATAGATACTGCTGGAAAGGAGAGCTAAACACAGAGGCTGCTAACAGCTGGGCTAGACTTGCCTTACTAGACAGCCCTGTGATTGAGAACAGTAGGGCTTTTTAAGAGACACTACCAAATGACACTACCTGAAGAAATAAACTTGTATGCTATTTCTTCACCTCAAAGCCATCTATCAACAGCCAGCTCTGAAAAACAGTGACTACACAAGGAAATGGAAGGGACAAGTCTCCCCCTCACACAGACTTACCATAACATTTATTTCATGCTCACATAGCGGGCAGCTCCCCTACACATTTCTTCTCTATGTGTCGATTTGGGGTAGAAGTTCATTCATCTTGTGGCTCTGCTGTCACCATTCTGTGGGTCCTCAGTGCTCCTAAGAGCTTATGTCCAGGGCAGCCAACAAGAGCAGATACCATAAGAATCAAGTGTGAGGGTAGAGCTGGTTGCATGACTCTGCTCACTCCAGTAAAACAGAAAAGCAGTCTAGCTGTCCACATAGAAGAAACAACACAGCTGCAGACTAGCTAGCACTCTCTGCCATGAATCTCTAATCTAGGCATGTGCATATTCACTCACATGCATGTGTTTATAGATTTGAGATGCTAATGGGGAAGTGCTATTATGGAAACATCCTCCTGAATGTCATCTTGTGAAGCTGTTTATCAAATTGCTTGTAGAGTGTGGTGTTTGCACGCCAGTGGCAGAACTTATAGTTACAAATTGTCTTAATTTCTGGAAGGTCTCCTGGTAATAGTGTGTTTGATTTGTGCCAGTATGGGTTTCTTTTTGCATGCTAGGTGGAATCAAAACTCCAGCTTCATGTGTGCAGACACGCTGAAGATATGGATGGCACAGGAATGAGGGGAGGCCAGAGCAGCTTATGCTTGGACCTGTGCTTCTGGCTTATTAACCTTAGGGACAAGCAGCTCACACTCTAAGATTTTGGGGTCATGTGCTCTCTATTAGGACAAGGATTACCCTGAAGGATCTGACCTCAAGACTCCCTCCAGATAACCAATTCCACAGTCAATCAAGTCCCATCTGTTAAAGCAAGATAGTATTTACAGATAACCTACACACATGCCATTAGATATTTTAATCACCTCTACTCTATCTCATTTATAATGCCCAACACAATGTAATTTTGTTTGTATTTATTTTGACTATTTTGGATAAAGCCTGGTGTAGCCAAGCCTGTCTTACAAATAAAAATGATCTTGACCTTTCTGACTGCTTCCACCAGCTGACTACTATGATTCCAGGAGTGAACCATCCTTCTCAGATATATGTCTGAAAAATAATCATCCCATGATGTTTAGAGATTTGTGATAAGAGAAAAAAAGATGTTCAAGTTTAATGCAGATGTAATTTTCCCAATATTATTGATCCATAGTCAATTAACTCTAAGCATGGGGAATCAAAAGATGAGCATATTCTGGCAGGTGCTTGATCAAATATGGTCACCCTGGTCTAGTAAACTTGACTTACAAGATAGGCAGAAATGGGATTTGGCTTTTTTTCTGAAGTCCAGCAGGGCTTTATTATAGGGTATACAGATAATCCTTTGTAAATATTAGTGGCCTGAAAAATTCTTGGCCTGAAATGGACACAGCCATAGGATGTTGAGGTATTTGAGCTTCAGTGGCTGTATTTGTAAATGAGTACAAAGTATCTAATTAAGAAAGAAGTTCCGGGGTCTCCTGGAAAGGGGCTCTTTTGACCCCTTGCTTGCTCTCCTTCTTTGCTGTCCGATGTCTTTTCTTCAATGAGCATATTTTACTATTGCAATAAAGAAGATGTTTTTACGTGTGCACACTTCCAACATTTTGCTGACTCAGAAGAGAAGAGAAGATTTCATTTTAATCCTGAGCATGGAAGATATTTGCATTTTTCAATAACTAGCTGCAGTTATGATTCAGAATTAAAGCTTAAACCACAAAATAACATTGAAAGAGTTTAGGCACAGCCTGAGATGCTTCTAGGAAGGCAAGGTCATGACTTCCTCTTTTGAAGATTTAGCTGACAGGGAGTGCGGTAAAGGGAAGGGGAGTGGTTTGGGAAGAACGGCCTTGGGTCCCTTTGTCACCACCCTCCCCTCAGTCACATTGCTGGATTCTCTGCCTGCTCTCCTGTGGGAGAGAGGTACCTGTGCTGGCATAAGAAGGTCCTCATAAGTGCTTATTAAAGTACTTTCATGTCCTGATCTTTCCCCACAGTGCCTAGCTCAGGGTCTAGCATCTATGCAGATACACACTTGATTTAAGCAAACAGATGATGTGAATTGTAGTTGGGAAAGCTTTGCCTTCTGTTAGGATGCCCATTTCCTTCTAATTTCTAGGCACATGGCTTTCCTTACACAAATGATAATAAAGAGATACATTTCAGCAGTCTCCAAAAGTGCTGCTGTACAAGGGAAATTACCTTGACTTGGGTGACATGATTAACCTAAATTAACCCGAGATAGCAGTGTGTGCACATTAACATAAGGAGAGAGACATCAGTGTCTCTTGTCTGCAAGGGAGTAAACAGAATTTTTCCTCAAGCTTAACCATCATTTACTGTGACCTTGTTGGTGCTGTGACAAAATAGAAAAATGCAAAAGTTTTAGAGTGACCTCATTTAAAAATAAAAATTTTGGTTTTTATCAGTGTCTCTTAATTTCTGCATTGATTGCAGCTCTGATCCCTACCCAGACTCCACTCAGATATGGTGCTGTAAGATAGAAGCCAAATGGAGGCTGGAGAGACAGATGGTTCAGTGGGCAAAGTGTTTGCTGTGCAAACATGAAGTCCAGAGTTTGAGTCTCACAAAAACTGGTAGGGTGGCTCATGACTGCATCCTCATTGCTAAGGCAGAGATGGAAGAGTCCTAGAGGTTTGTTCGTCAGCCAGGGTAGGTGAACCCACAGGATACAGATTCAGAGAGGGATTTACAGTAGACAGCTAATGTCAATCTCTGGCCTTTACACATATGTGTATTGTATGTTAATGAGTGTGTGCCTTGCAGGAGTGTGAGCTTGTGTGCACGTGTGAGCATGCTCAAGTGCACGCCCACACAGAGTGGACAGTAAAACAGCTAAATAAAATGAAAACCACAGTCTAGGCAATAACACTGTTTGGATTTCAGGACAATTGCAGGAATCGTTAGATATTATCTTCTTTAGGGATTTGGCATGCTCTTCCTTAGATTGCCATCAGGCCAGGGGAAAAAAACCTCTTTATTATTTGAATCAGTTTCCAGCACCTCATGAATTAGAGGCTCACACCCGAAGGAGTATTTTCAGCTTAATGGAAACAATGTATCTAACACTTCCCACTCTTTACAAGATTCTACACTGATAGATGGACATTTGTGCTCTGTAGGTATACTGCATAGTAGCTTGTTCAACACAAGTTAACATCTGTTCAAAAACAAGTGAAGCCAATAAAAGACAATTTTCGTTTAATAAGGGAACACTGCAAATAACCCCCAAATACTATTTTATGTGTTCTGTTAAAATCAAATCCAGGAGGCTGCAAGTGGGCATATTTGTTTTTAAACCGCGTTTCACTGGTTGGCTTGGGTTTAATGTGATGAGATGGCACATTCATGTTAGGGGAGAGCTGATGCCAACGAAAACAACATTAGTTGCTCAATAATAAGGGGATACGCTGGAAAAAGGAACATAAGTTTCCAGTAGTCTGTACAGAATTACTTAAGAAAGAGAAATCATTGAAGACACTGCCAGGAGTCTCCACTTTCTCTACAAATGCTGCCCGTTTAAAAAGAGAATGTGGACAAGTCAGTTGAAAAGTTAAAAACCCATAACCTGGTGTGGCTCTTGCCAGTGACTTCCTTGGAGCAGCAGATGGCCAAGGGCTTCTCTGGGACTTCGGAAGAGCTCCTGGGCAGCCTGAGTCAATCCTGGGAGACAGTAGCTTTTTAGTGCTAAGTGGAATTTCAGAATGCTTCCAAGAGAGGAACACCTCTATTCAGCACAGCAATAAATTCCAGGGAAAGGGTTGGTGTGTGTGTGGGGGGAGTGGTTTGTTTTTTTGTATGTGGTAGAGTGGAGACCCAGGCTTCAGTCATGGGATATTGAACTGTCCCCCATAGGTACCTATATTGAACATTTAATTCCTAGCTAGTAGCACAGTATTGGAATATTGTAAAACTTTTAAGAAGTGAAGCTCAGTGAGATGAAGGTCACTGGACAAAATGTACTGAGTGTTAGAACTGAACCCCCTTCCTGGTCGGTCCACTAAGATGTGGCGAGGCTTGCTACAAGGACCTGCTCCGATAGAGTAAGTCCAAGCTGTCATGTCTTCCTGCCATGGCAGACAAATTCTTCTGAAACCACGAAGAAAAGCGTTTGCTCTTTTAAATTGTTTCTGTTGGGTACTTGTCACAGCAATGAGAAAGGTAATGGACAAACGGGGAACACACTGAGCAACCACCAATCTGCCCTCCACACAAGATGATTCTTTCCTAAAGCTAGATCTGCTTCTTTCCTGGTCTACACCAAGGCTATTGCATGGTTCTCTGCTTCATACATAGTATTTGCCTAAGAAACATTGCTGTGCACACATATGAAGAGGGGAATCCTTCATCTTCCAGGATAAGTAGAAATCAGAATCAAATGAAAAAAATCACCTTTAAGGGTGATGATATTTCTATAAGACTATGTTTTGTCTAAGGCAATAAAGAGAGATGGTAGCTGGGGATTGGTGGCTATAGGAAGTTGGGTGATTTTGGCCAGATTTTCTGTAATGTGCCAGCAATTCACGCTGTGTATCAGGAATACAGCTGGTGTTGTACCCATTCATTTAAGGCTACGGTGATGGGAGGCGTTATAGATGGACATAAATGGTTCAGTAACTTGCCCCATTATCATCGGTGTGAATGCCTGTTCTCTGCTTTCCCAGTGACCTACCAAGACATTTAACCTCCGAAGTCTTACTATCCATTAGCCTCAAGTGAGCAAAAACCCACACTTCCCTCCAAGTGATGAGGTTACATGACCATGACAGGGACCGGTGAAGGTCAACGTTAGTAAAGCCAGGTTAGGGAGAGATGATTTGCTTCCCTGATCAATGTAAAAATCTTTCAGCATATTGAATTAACTATTCCAGTTTAGTTTTGTGGCTGAGTTTTGTAATGGACAGAAAAGCTTCACATTCCAGAATACGATGTGTCCAGACCAAGTCCCATCAGCTGTACTTGACTTGAGAAACAGATTCATTCAGATTCATGGTAGCTTCTAGGTGTCCTTGTGGCCAATTAGTCTCCCACTGAAGAGCTAGGCCAAGAAGACTCAAACACTACAGCATCACCAGAGAGTGTCACTGGGTGACACAGCTGGCTGTGGGGGTGAATCTTCTCTCTGGTGGCCATTCCTGACTGCTTCTCACTATGTAGATAGATGGACAGACGAAATCTCCTGGCTCTGCCTCTTACCATGTCAATCACCGTGACTTATTTTCCTCTCTGTATTCTCAAAGTCCAGCTTTTCATTCTCAAAATAAAGACTAACCAGTGTCTATTATTCACCTTTCTCACTGATGTGACCAAGACTCCTCACTGAGGCAGGTAACGGGAGGGAGGGTGCATCCACTCACAGCTGAGAGGGTGCCATGGGGCACAGAGAGGAAGGGCCGCCATTGACTGCTGCTCAGTCTCGACAGTATCAGGAAGGTGACACCTGCTCCTAATTCAGCTTCAGCAGGAGCTCTCTGATTCCTGACCTGCCAAGGTGTGACAAAAACATGTCACAAACTCCTCTCTCTGCAGACTAACCCACTCCAGCTGCCATGCCTGCTCTTCCACAGTCAGTCTCCTGAGCCACGCACCACTGCAGAACCTTCCTCCAGGTCTCACAAGAGTGGTGGAGAAAGTACCCTTGAAGCTACTCATTTAGAATGTCTAACGCGGTCACATGACACAGAGGGCCAGGGCAGCGGTCACATGACACAGAGGGCCAGGGCAGCGGTCACATGACACAGAGGGCCAGGGCATTTGCTGCATATGCATGAGGAGTTGAGTTTAAGCCTAACCCATGTAAAAGAATCAGACATGGCCTGTAACTATAGTTCTGTGGGAGGCAGAAGCAAGAGGACCTCTGGGGTTTGCTGGCTGTTAGCCCAGCTCCAGATTCACTGAGGGACCTTCTTTCCAGGAAGTATGGTAGAACGTGATGACCCCCCCCGACACACACACACAGAGCAGGGGAAGGCATAAAGACAGAGACAAAATTAAGTCTAACATAATCTTATGGTCTTCCCAAAGATGACTAGTCCTGTCACTCTGTGTCACGCTTTTGAGTTTGCATGCAGTGACCATGCTGCACCCTTTATTTTGAAGACCTGCTGTTTATAATGGTGAGCCCTGCCCTAAAGTCCTCAAAACTCCTGCTCAACTGACCTCTTTCCTAAATGCAGTACTCCGAGCAACTGACAATTGCTTCCAAATCCCTTTAAGCTGCAACAAGGCTTCAACTTTTACAAAACATTTCCAGTCCTTGTTCCCTTTCGCTGTCGTGACACTCTGAGTTAGACATGGGGAGAATGTGTGATTTATCACCCAAACGGGGTCACTTCTAGAGGTGAAAGGGTGCTATTAATAATCACGCCAGGACAACAGGTGCAATGTGGGGCTGTCCTGGGCAAACAGAGACATGGGACACCCCAGCTTGGCAAGACAAGCCATCTCAGGTTACCACTGAAGCAACAGAGTGATGATGCACACTAGCCGAAGGTGGTGCTGAGCTCTCATTTCCAGATTTGGAGTTTCTAAGCTCATGTTTTGTTTTGTTGTTGTTCACGTTTTTGTCAATTTTTCCCCCCAAGAAATGGTACACAGGGCTTTTTCAGAGTGATCTGCATAACTCTAAATATCTTATAGAGATATTTCCTAAGAAACACAAAGATATAGCATGCATTTACCACAGAGAGATAAAAAGAACACTTATCTTCTCCCCTCTTCCTCCTCTGCTTCTCTTCCTCTGGCTGCTCCTTCCTCTCCTCCATCTCCTCCCCGACCCCTGCCCCACCCAGGCCAGGTTACTGACATTTTGCTTTGTCTAAGGAAAGGCGCTGGGGACTAAATACTTCTTTCACAGAAGCGAGTATCTGATATATTGTTTTTATTAAGGATGGCCTGCTCAAGAGAACGATGTTACATGCTCACATTAGTGTCTTATAAGGCTAAAAGCTGATTTGAAATAGCATCATAATATACCACAATCAAAACTTCTAGGAGAAAGTGTAATGAAGGGCCCGAGGGAGTGGAGCTGTTTCTAAAGCAACTCTGGGATCCAAAGGGGTTAGAGAAGCCTAAAGGAAACTGGTCCTTTGCTGGGCATCAGTTCACAACGACCATTTTTTTTCCCTTTCTCTGTGTTCCATCTAAGGGGAGTCAGCAATGAAATCAACCTGGATCTGTGGATTGCCCTTCACAGTACTATGCAGGAAGAAGGGCAGGGAGCACACGAGTGCCATAGGTTACCAGGATGGACTTTGCTTTCTGACCATGAGATCCAACTCTGTTGCCTGCTGAGTTTGTTTCACTGACAAGCTCTGGTCTCCTCATTGCTTAAAATAGCTGCTGGGATGGATTAGAATGTTAATCAGTGCTCCTGGCAGAGAAAAGGAGATCTATGCCTGTTTTAGTACGCATTAATTTTTACCAGGAGCTGAACTGCTCTCCTTCTCCCCAAGAGGGTCTCATTCTCTTATTGGTGGGTGTTGTTTTGAAGAATTCCCTGATTGCTGATTATCTTGACTCCTACAGTGCCATTAGCCAGGGTGACTCATGGAAGGAGCCTATCTGGAATCTCCGGTGGACTCTGGAATGAGGGAGGCACAATAAGAGATTACAGAGAAGGGCCAAAGCCCTTCCTAACTACATCCAGTGATTTATCCATGGATCTGTATCTCCAACACACTGTCGCCTAGCATTGGGGCTGAAAAATAACATCTCTGCCTCTACATTTTCAGTGCACCTTTCCACATTGGCCCAGAACAAACACATCAGCATGGTCCATGACAGGCACCTTTCCCTAACCTATCAATTTAATTTTCAACCTGGTCCTTAGAACTGTTTGTAATAAACCCTTCTCTTGGCCCTTCTGTAGATTTGAAGATACTGAGGCTTTAGCTGACATAGTATCCTGCACTTGTAATTCCAGCCCTGAGGAGGCAGAGAAAGGCAAATCACAGTAACTCTCTAGCCAGTTGGCCTAATCTACTTGATAAACTCCCAGTTAGGGAGAGAGACATCAATACATTAAAAAGTAAAAAGGTGGACAGCACTTGAAGGAATACATCAAGTTTACCCTCTGGTTTCCATGTGCACCTGCACACATGTGTACGTGTACCTGCACACACCTGAATGCTGATAAATCCACAAGAACAGGGAAATGCAGGCTCTGTTCAAGAATTTTCCCCCAAGTTACTCAGAAATAGAGCCAGGCTTTGAAAATGCTGTCTGTATGGCTACCTGCAAACTCATGCTATTTTTCCTTAATATTTTTTTTATTTGCATCATCTAAGCAACCTATGAGTATGGTAAGAAGTTCATAAGTAAAACCATGAAAAAGAAAGTAGACATAATCACACTTCAAAAAAATGAAATATTTTTACAATATTTTACTATTGTAGTTTGTATGAGTATGTATATGAATTTGTATATGTGCACATGTATGCATAATAATGCTTTGTGTGTGTAGTATATGTGCATGTGTATGTATGTACATATGCTTGTGTGTATATATGTGCACATACATGTGTGTTTAAATAACAAAAATTAATCTGTACTATGATTTTTATTAGCCTAGATTACTTAATATACCATCATGACTTTTTCCCATATAATTTTCCTAACAACTATTTCAGAAATGATGGCTTATAAGCTATATACTATTTCTCCATACATACATATGATACTATTGATACATACTGCCATGGTTAATATTAGTTTCAACCTAATAGGATCTAGAGTCATATAGAAATCTCTGAGAGTTTCTAGGTTGGGTTAGCTGAGATAGGGAAGCCCACCCTGACACCCTCAGGGCAGACAGAATGGTGAGCTGAGATTCTAGTAGAATAAAAACGCAGAGCACTGGCATTCATTTTCCTCTGCTCCCTGTCTGCAGTTGTAATAGGACCAGCTGCCTCAGGCCCTGGCCCCCTCGGAGATGGGGAGTCTAAACCATCTCTCCCTTTCTTAAGGAACTTCCATTAGGTATTCTGTGCTAGCAATGGGACAAGAACAGCAGTGAGTACTCATATATAATACTGCTTAATAACCCATTTTCCCTTTAGAGGTGGCTATTTATAGTCCTTAGTTATATTATTTATATTAAATCTTTGCTTTAATTCTTTTTAAGGCAGCCATAGCAAGTAGTTCTTCATTTTGCTATGCGTCCTTCATGCGATTGTGCCTTGTCTGAATTGTTTAATTGATTCCTGAGTCAATTTGTATTGCCATCTCTCTAATGGAAAAGCTGAGGTTTAGGGGACTGACATTCATCATCAAAACAGATAGCACACAGCAGAGGAAAAGTCAAACATGAGGTTTACAGATGTCACTGTGTCCTCCACCACACTCCTTGCTGTCTCTCAGCTTGTTATGGCTCTTCTTAGGGGTTGTGGCTCCTGAAGTCAGTGCCTTGTCTCTGTTTAACACTTTCCCCAGCAGGAGAGGAGAGACAGACTTTCAGGAGGCCCTAGATGGTGAGGCTGAGGAGCAGCCTTTGGAGGTGTTTCTCTGCCCTGACTACTCCCCTCACATTAGAATCATCTTTCCTCAGAGAATATGCTCAGCAAAATGATCCCATACTGTCACCTGCCTCACATCTGACCTCTAACCTGTCTCTCATTAGACATGGCCTTTAATCCCTGAACTGCATTCCTTCAAAGACAAGGGCTTTTATGACACTCGACCTTCCCTGCACATAAGGCCTGCTGGCCTGCAAACTGGTGGGATTAAACCTACACTTCCTTCACTGTCAAATGTCCCACATGGCCAGGATGGAGTCCCCCAGGCCTGGCAGGCAGGGCCCAGCCTTTGGGAAGCAAGCTGTTGCTCTTTTCCATTTCACACGTCCAAAGCCTGCTTTTGACCACAGTGGCTGCCGGGAGGTCACACTTCTTGTATAGAATAGTATTGTCTGGGCCTAGTTCTTCACAGAGCTCTTTGGAAATCCCTGCTTGGCTGTTTGTTACTGTTGTTTTATTTTGTTTTTCTCTTTTGGCTGCATCTCAAATGACTCTAAGCATTATGTAACTGGCAAAGACTTGGCCCTTGAATTTCTCTGCAGAGTGCCTCCAACTTCCTCTCCCATATCACTTTCCTAGGCCTGTGAGAACGTATTCCCGCTGATCTGCTGGCTGAAAGCAACACAAGTTTACTCTCTCATAATTTGGGGAGCTAAAGTGTAAAACGTGAATATGTGCAGGCCCACATTCCCTCTCTGCCTGCAGGGCCTGGAGGAGAATCCACTCCATGCCTGGGTTCCACTAGACAGTCTAATCCTGAGGCTGCCCTCCAATGCTGCCTCTGTTGGAATGCAGCCATCCTTTCTATATGTGAATCCAAATTTCTCCTTCCTTCCCTTTCTTGTATCTCGATTATCAAGCTGCCAGATCATCAGGTTTAGGATAATAGCAACTCAGGCTCCTTAACTAATTACCACTCCAAAACCCGAATCATCAGATATGCTGGTGTTCTGAAGTTTCTAGTAAGCATGAATTCCCAGAGAGAACACCCCACTACACACACACACACACACACACACACACCTGTCACCACTTCTTTCTCAGAAGGAGAAAAGGAAGGCCTCAATCCTGTCCTCTCCCATCTTGTCTGTGCCATGCCTTCATAGGGAGACGATGGTGACCGTAAGATCAGGAAAGGTCTCGGAGCTCCTTCATCAGAGGCACTTGCTGTAGGGGGATGCTCCTCAATTCTTGTTCTGTTCAATATGAGAGCCACAAGGCACATGACTACTGAGCATGTAGAATGTGTCTATGTTCCTAAGGATCTCAACAGTTCATTTTAACCATTTGCATGGACATCCAATTAGCCACATGTGCATCATGGTCTGTCCTGCTATGTGTCTACAACTCTCTATTTACAGATAACCTGAAGCCCACATGAGTCATACAGTCTATCCACAGAGGCTCATAGTTAGTGGCAGAACCAATTTTCTTAAAACTTACAGTTCAGTGCATGGTGGCTCTAGGGTCAGCTTGAACCCTCTGTGTTTTTTTTTTAATGACTGCAAGTGAGGATTATATTTTTGTGCATTATTAAATGGTTGAAAAGAGTAGATAATGTTTCATGCCCTGTGAATATAATATGAAATTCAGATCACAGCATCCATAAGTAAGCTGCATTAGGGGCAGCCTTCCCCTTCCTGCCCCTGACATCTCTACCAGCTTTCATACTTCTGGCTGTGCTGTGGATTGCCACGGGAAGAATCTTTCCTCAAAGACAAAATCATTTACTCCGTGGATCTTTACAGAAAAAGGCTATAGCCTCTGCTTCAGTCCTTCTCCCTGCCCTATATTTAAGCAGCAAAGAGTGTAGGTCAGCTGAAAGAGGGAACTGGAACAAGGCTTGCTGGTGTGTGCCTGTGATCTCAGGATGAGAAAAGTGGAAACTGAAAGATCAGGAGTTCAAGGTGATTGTCAGTTCATAGTGAGTTTAAGGCCTGATCCCCGCCCCCCATAAAAATAGAAGGGGGAGAGGAAGAGTGGGAGGGGGAAGAGAATAGGCAGAAAATGAGCAAGAGGAAGGAAGAAAGGAAGGAGAGGAAGTAAGAGAGAGGGCAGGAAGGAAAGATGAGAGTAGGAAAGGGTGACAGACACTTTTCACCTTCAGACATAGGGAAGATATCCCATAATGCTTAGGAATCAGATATCGGCTTCAAAAGCATGAAGTGGCTTCTTAAATAGAAATGATCAAGTGCAAAGTGGTGTACACAGTAGACAGGCAGAAGCTCACCTTCCTTTCTGGATGAGTAAGAGTGAGTGTTGTTGTGTGCTGGTGGCTGAGAACTGGGAGACCTGAGTGGGTGACATCATCTGTGTTTAGACCCAGGATCTGATCATTCTCCCTGTGTCAAAGGAACACAAAATGCAAGCAAGCACGTTGAAGACTGGTAGAGGCAGGAGCAGAGTTGAGGAGCCAGGGTTGGAATGGGAGATGCACAGCTCTCTGCATTGGGCAAGTCAAAAGTTAGGAAAATAAAAGTACGGGCATCATGGGGGAAGAGGATCACATCTGCTTTCATTTTCATGCTTAACATCTGCAGTAGCCCTTGCTACAATGTGTGTGTGTGTGTGTGTCTGTGTGTGTGTGTGTGTGTGCGCGCGCGCGCGTGCATGCAAATACAGATAATATAGCATGTATGTTGAGGCAGAGAACAACTTTCTGGAATTGGTTCTCTTCTTCCACCATGTGAGTCCCTGAGATGGACCTCAAGTCATTGGGCATAGCTGCAATCACCTTAAAAGACTCAGCCATCTTGCCTGCTTCCTCTCTACCTGATTTTTTTGAGGCAGTCTCACTCAGTGAACTTGGAGTACACCCATTCAGCTATGTTATCTGACTTGCCAGCAAACCTTCCCCCCAGGACCTTCCTGTTTTCACATCTCCAAAACTAAAATTATAGGCACACACTACTACATCAGCCTTTTCTTTCCATGGGTCTGGGAGATCGAATTGAAATCTACACACTTGTGCAGCTACGAAGTTCCAGATTCTGTATTTTAATGGTAATTAATTAAGATCCCATTGCACTGTTCATGGTTTTCTGTGCACCTACTATGTGTTGGGCACCAAGCCCCCTGAACTGAAGTTGCTTTCCTAGTTCCAAGGACAAGGAACTGGCTCTGTCACAGACAGCATGTTCACAAGGGCTACAGATGAGGGCCAGAGGCCCCTTCTCTGGCTTCTCCTGTCATTCTTAGAAACACACTGTCTTATTGCTTCCTTCCTTCATCCAGGTGGTAGGTACACAGCCCAAGGGAAAGGAGAACTTGAGCGGCCCCAGAGGGGAAGCATCCTGTAATTAGGGAAGTAGAAACCAGAACAGAGCTCAAGAGCCAGGTTCTGATTGTCCCTGTCTGCTCCCCAGGCTGTACACAGGGCCCTCTGTGAATGTGCTGGCCAAAGCCTCCCCTAGAAGTCACACAAAGGGCAGCACATGAAGTAAGTGAGCAGAGATGGAACAGGGTAAATCAAATCACTGTGCGCTGTCAGTACAGAAAGACAGGGTCTGCCCAGGGTTCCTTCTTGGCATTGCTCTCCTTGCTACCCCATGACTGCTAGGTATCTCTCCTAATCAGCTTCCTGACACCTTCTCTGCTTGCTTTGTCAATTTCTGGTCCCTCCCTCTTCTTGGTCTATAGAACATGGAACAATCTCTGGCTATCGTTTCTCACTCTTGAGCCCATTGGAGAGGAGCAGTCTGGTTTGCTTTTCAGCAAACACAATACTTAAACCTTGCAATTCAGTCTTGCTCCCTAGAACATGAAGACAAAGCCACAGCAGGCACTGAGTCCCAGCATCAGAGTGTTGAGCCAGGTGGTCTGTCACATTACCTGTGTCTGGGGAGCTGGGTGCACTGTCTCCTTGCTCCCTGCTTCTTGTCCACTGCCCAGGCTTTAAGTTATTTAACAAAACCATTTGTAGCAAACAAATGGACAATGATTGAAAGAGCCTTTGATAAGCGCATTCAAAGTCCAGGGTTAAACCCCACTTCCCTAATTACAGAATACCTCTCAGATTCAGGACACTCAGTAGTGCTATTTCTGGAGAAAGATAGGCCTAAAATCAAACTCAATTCTGACCCTTCTAAGCTGCTGTAGTTTCCCCCTTTGTACAATGGCAGTGCCAAAGTTCTTGTCCTTTAAGATGGTTCCAAACATGGCAGGCAGAGCATACTATTTTGCACACAATATGCTGTGTACACTCAGTAAAGATCAGCTGTTCTGATTATAGTTATTAGTTTCCCCAAGCCCTATCCCAGCCTGGCATTCCAGTGCCTCCTGGAGGCAGACAGGTAATAGCTGGGCTCAGAAAGAACAGTGCATGGAGAGGGAAGCCTGTGCTTCCTCTCTGGAGCAATTGGGGACTATCTGCCTCTTAGAGCTCATCCTTTGGCTTCCTCTGTAAGATGGAAGAGATGATCCTGTCTGCTAGGTACTGGAAAAGATCGATGGAGGGATGTCTATAGGAGCAACTGATGCACAACTCACGGAAGGCTGTTTTCCGCTGCTTCCTTACATAATTCTCTGCAGCCTCCCCTGAGCTATCCTGTTGGCAGGGAAGCCAGGCGCTGCCTCTTCCCCACATATCCCAGTTAATATTTCAAACATCCTGGGTTTCTAATTGTGGCAAAGCCCAAGAATCACCTAATCCGCTTGTGTATTAACTGCTCTGCTTTCCAACTGTGCCCCTAGTCCAGGACTGACACTTGCTGAGTTAGTAATGACTAGATTCATTCCTTACACCAAATGCAAGAACCACCCTAACCTACAGGGCAGAAATAACTCCAGTAACTAAGGAGACCTGCCTGTGGAAAGCCTTCTGCCACACCCCTATCCCCAACCACCACACACACACACAAAGCAGTGGGAAACCCCTGCCTTGGCTTCTTTGTGTACCACTGAGGCCATGGGGCCTTGACTGTTTTTAAAGCCTGTGCAAACTTGATGTTTCTAAGAAACCTAGCTCTCCAATCTGCAACATTGCAGGCTCAGAATGTGGTCAGCATTTGCATGGCTTCTTTTCCCAGGACTAGACTCTAGCATGAGTTTTCAGGGAGCCACAGCTAGGTTATTAGCCTGTGTAGAGACAGAGGCAGGAAGGTTGAGGCTGCCCATCACTAGATATCTAGGTGATTGTTCTCTCCTGCCTGCCAGGTCACAGGTTCCAGCATGAGGGAGAAGGAAGCACCGTGGGTGAACTGAGCCTGGGGCCAGCCCTTGAACTCCCCATCATCCCCATCTCACAGGAGCAAGATGAATTAAAGAATGAATGGCATGCAATTGTACTGTGCTACTGTATGTGAGCCACAGACCCATGCCTACAGCATACACACACATCTTCTGCTGTGTCCTGTTTTCTGTCTTAAACTCACTTAGCCCCTGTGGGGTAGCTAGGAAAGCAGCTGAGGTTACTGCAGCCCTTAGGACCCATGTGCTTACCAACAGCATCTGCAAACAGCCCAAAGTGTGACACTGCAGTGTGAGATTTCTGAAGAGACAGATCAGTTACAAGGAGGATCAGCTCACTGAAAATCAAGGGCTGCAAACCAGTCTGCACAAATCAGTTATATGGTCTGATCTGCCACATCTTCATCTCTGGCAATGAGCAGATGTCTTTGAATCCTTGGTGGACATCAAATTCTGATGGCTGTGGTGAAAGATCAGAGAAACCAGAATGAAGATCTCACCCATGTTTCCAAAGGGCTCTGGTAGACTAGGTAGATAAATGGTGATATATACAGTCAAACACAGTATGTGATGGGTAAGAGAAATGAGCACATGGGGTTTCCCTGGGGGGTATCTGCATAACTGGCAAGCTCTTTTGAAGTGAATTCCACCTAGGGAAATCCAGAGAAGTGACTGACAGTTGAGTATAGTAAAAAAGACTGAAAATAACCCTTCTGTGTAAAGAATAAACAAATTACAAGTGAAAAGAAAACAAGAGACACAGCTATTTGGAAATTGACACTCCAAGTCTCCAGGAGTAATGCCATGCAGCATTGGAAGGTTGACTCTCATGCTCCCTTACATACCTAGAAGGCTGCTTTGCAAAATGTGCAAGATGACTTGTGTTTATCTCCTTTGTAGCACTGGTGAAGAAGTAAAAGTTTTGCGTTCTTAAGTGTATGACATTGGTTTTGAATTAGGTAAAGCATTAACTCTTAATCCATGACCATTGTTTATGAGAAGCTATATCCGTGTGTATGTGTGTAGACTTGTGAGTACATGTGGATATATGCACACACTATAGGTGTGCTTGAATGCATGCACGTATGTGCATGTGTGTGTTGGCTTCTCACTTTGTATGTGTATATGTTTGTTCTGTATTCCTGTGTCAGTAGACCCTCAATGAGATAGGTTCAGAGATAAAAGCATACTGTTTGACTGAAGCATCAATAATGTTTATTTTTTAATTTAATTTCATGTTATGTATTATTTATTTACTTATGGGATAGAATCTCATGTAGCTCAAGCTGATCTTTAGCTTACTATGTTGCCATAGATGACCTTGATTCTCTGGTCTTCACTTCCTAAGTGCTGGAACTATAGGCATGCCCCATCACACCCAGTTTATGCTATCCTGGGAATGGAACCCAGGGCTTCCTGTATGCCAAGCAAGCCTTCTACCCACCAGGTGCCCAGCCCCAGACGGTGCAATCTCAGAAGCCCTGAGCTTCATTCACAGCTGCTCTTGAGTCCTCCACTGGAACCCAGCAGAGATCCAGCCCAGGAAATGAGCAGCAGATCTGGGCTGCCACAGCTTCTCAGCCAGCATGGATCATTAACGAGGCATTGTTTGGCTGGACCCTGTTCCAGTATCACTAAGTCACCCAGGATCCTGATCTGGTTTTCTCCTCTAGTTCTAATTCCTGAAAGCTGTACTCTTGTGGACAGGAAAAGTGGGGCTCACTTTCTCAGGTGTTCGGCTTTTTGCTTTATGACCTCTTAAGATGCAGTATTTATATGATTCCATATTTTATTACATAATCTTTAGAAGAAATAAAACATTCATGAGTGATTATGTTTGCTATTAAAATAATCTATTATTTATTAAAATTGTGTCTTACCTATTTAAACTATCTCTTATTTATTAAATATGTATTATGTATTAAAAGTATATATGTAGACTTTTAACAACATAATATATAACACGACAGTCTACATAATGCAAGACACACAATATGAATTAAGAGACGATTCTAGGAGCCAGGAGGAACCAGCATTAAAATGAGCTAAAGCTGGCTTACACCCGCCAGGAAAAGCCAGTTGTCAAAACCTCAGCTCTTTTGCAGTCCAAGTGGTTTCACAATGGGTGTTTGAACTCAGCCCTGATGGGAGTTCTGCAGAAAATGACAAACTATACAAATGAAGTTTCACCCTCCCCTTACATTAAGATGATTGTCAGATATTTGCAAGCGTGCCACTCTGTATATTGTGTATTTATAGAAAAAAAATAATCAACATATTAGTTAGCCTGAAAATAATCCATCCTAAAAGTTCTGGAATTCTTCTTTATTAACTTTTTCTTTTGCCTGCAAAATAGTGAGCCTTATCACAACATGTTGTCACATAAATAATCTTATACTTTGCTCACTTAGGGATTTATGACAGCAAACACTCAACATTAAAATGTTATCATGGATGACTTAATAAAATGCCTGACAAAACAGCTGACGGAAGGGAGGGCTTCTTTTAGTTCAGACTTGGAGTACACAGTCGATCATGGCGGGGAAAGCATAACGGCAGAACTTGAATCAGCTTGTCACGGTGTGTCCACAGACATAAAGCAGAGAGAGATGAGTGCTCCTGCCCAACTCACTTTCTTTTTTTTCTCTCTAGGTCAGTGCCCCAGGCCACCAAATGATGCTGCCCACATTCATGATGGGTCCTTCTAATCTATAGACCCCTTCTAGAAATCCCCTCATGGGCACACTGTGTGTTGCCAAGGTGACTCTAAAGTAAGTGCAGTTGACAAGATCACCCCTTACAGTGTTAGCCAGAGAGATCCCCAGGGGATCTGTCCCAGCACAGAGGACAGGCATAGATGTGATCCCACCCAGAGGACTCCACACTGGCTTCTTGAAAGGAGCAGGGCCTGTGCTGGATATAGCCCCAGTGAATTTCCTGGTAAATTATTCAGATGTTAATTGGATTGTAAGCAAAGCCACTGTACCTTTCTCTCCTTTCCAATTAGCATCATAAAATGTGCGGTGCAGAGGGTTGAGAGTAGAGGAGGAGGCAGGAGCAAGGTTCTAAAAGCTGGTTTCTAGAATGGCAACCAGTGGAGGGTCTAGCCTGGAACCACTGTTTTGTGGCAGAAAGCCCAAAGCTCTGCGGTGGAAGATGTTCGACGGTCCCAGTCCCATGACCTGCATTTCTTCTCTTTTCTTCTCTTTGCCCCCACAGTGAATTGTTAAGCATTCTATTTGTGGTGTACCCCTTGCTGGGGCCTGGCTTGAGGAAGTGTTTGAATGTTGCACAGACTCCAGCCTTAAAGCACAAGCCTGAGCTAGAGCCTGGAGGGATTAGAGAGGTTAAGCTTTTCTGTTTCCAATTCCCTTCTACTTTCTGATGTGCCTGCTTACTGGTGCATCATAGAGGCACTTACAAACCAGGCCTGGGAGGCCAGGGAGCACAGACATAAGCACCACTTGGTTGCCAAAGAGGGCTCTGAGTTTACCCAGTGCAGAGAATCCACGATGCTCTGGCCACCCATCTGCATTCCCTCTCTGATGCTCCCCCTCTGAGATGACTGCAGTCCTAATTAAAATCAATTTGGACTAGGGTAGAACGAACATCTCACAAGGTAGGCTGCCTGACAGAGACAGGGAAAGCTGTGCTGATGGGCCAGGAAGAGGGAGGCAAACAAGGCTGCCTATCATTTTGTGTCAACTACAACTGTCTACTCCATTTTTGCAAGCAGAGTGCTAAACAGCAGAGAGGTTGATTTCAGTTGCTTAGTTCTAGAATAAGGAGAATCTTCCCAGAGATGAACTGAATTAGCATTGGACTTTTAGTATTACAGAAGAGTCCAGGCAAGACTTGAGAGGACCTTCTATAAATGCGTCTGAAGAAGACAGGCAGACTCCCCACTCTGATTGGCAATTGACACTTACAGACAGTTACCTGCGGCATTCACAGCACATCTCAGTCTTATTTTTAGCCATGCAAGAATGCCTTGTCTCTGTATTCTGGAGTGTCCTCTTCCCTATCCATTGGTGTTCATTTTCTGACTGTAGTTGCTTTGTTGACCTCTGGCAACCTCGGGCTGATTAGTCCTCTCTGTCTATGACCTTAGGGAAGAAAGAAAATGTGCAAATACTCTCTCTATCCAAACAATTAAAGAAAACAGTGCAACTCCAAGAAACCCTAAGAGGCAGACCATCAGCTCAAGGTAGCTGCAGATAAGCACTCTCACCATTGGCCTGCACAGCCCCTGAGGCCTGAGTGTTTAACTTGGTTCATCAACACTTCCTACAGCTGATAGATGGTGGGTTTGGGGTGTTCTCAAACTGTGCCAAGCCCTTGGATGCAGATGGAGAAGACATAGGGAGCAGAAAGTGCTTCTAACAGACTTGCACTTGAAGCATGAAAAGAGTTTTATGGAAGTCAGGCTCAGTGGGAATTTGAAGCCAGTTCGGCTACTGTAGTAGACTGGATTTTGCAAAAGTAGCACAACACAACACAACACAGCACAAACAAAAAGCCTCTTGGAAATCTTGTTATAGATGAAAAGCTTCGCAGCAAGGGAGAAACCATTCACATTTACTTAATCAGTTGCTATTCGCTGGCTCATTCACTCATGTTTAACCCAAGAATCATTCTTTAGCCCTCTCCTCCCCTGATGAGTTATGTCATGGACACACAAACATGAATAGGATCAGTCAGATTCCTTCTAAGGTGGAAAAATATACACCTCCCAGCACGAGCAACTTTTTGACAGTGTAACAAAATGTTGTCACCCAAAAAGAACACTTTTAGAAAATCATGCAAGTGAGTGTATATTCTGATAATGTCTTAAGTAAGATTGTGATTTTTCTCATAGGCTGAATTCACAGCTGTTTTGGGCCGCAGGCAGCTTTGTGCTGTGGGCTGGACACTTGGAATAGACAGTTAGACACTGAAGCAGTTTTATGTGGGCGCTTCAGAGGCCGGACTAGGGGGCACAGAGGTGGGCAACAGAGACTGCAAGGGCTAGCCAGGAGCTGCCAGAAAAGGCTGACGACTAAGTGGAAATGAGAAGCCATAAAAGAAAGAGAAGGAGGAAGAGGAGGAGAACAAAGGGGAGGAAAAGAAAAGGAGAAGGAAGAGGAGGAGACAACTGGAAAAGGAGACCGTGGAACTGAGATTTGAAAGGGCTCCCATGGCATGCTCTGAGGCTCTGGGAAGGAGTTTTCTCCACTGCAAACCTGAAAAGGAGGTAACTTGGCTGGAGGGCTGAGCCCAGCTGCCATTGCCCATTGGTTCTCCAAACACAATCGTGAATTCTTGAACTCTTGTCATTAGCTTCAAACAAAGAAACAAATGGGCTATTCAGTTAATAAACAGTGGCAGGACCATTTGCTCAAGGAACCAGTGGATGTGGCTGGTCAATGGTGCTGCCCAAGCCCTTTTAAACTCTTAGCAGAAGATATCTGAAATGACCGAGAAAACAGCAGGCAGATATTCAGAGTGTGCCCTGTAGCTGCTGCCTGAGAGTGAAACAGTTGATCTCAATAAGGCTTCTGACTTATGTGCCTCCCAAATATATTATATAAAAGATTAATATTTATTAAGAGGTGATATAAACACTCACTGATAAAAATAAAACCTTAATATAATTTTTAAAAAGTTAAAACACCCCATGATAAATGGTTAGTTCAATCTTCTCTCCCTAAAAACAAAAACAAACAAACAAACAAAAAAGTTCAAGTTCCCACATCTCTGACAACTCTAGCCACATCCCATCAGGGTCCAGATTCTCTAATGTCACTAATGCTTCTTTAGAGAACCTGTAAATCTCACATTTGACTCTGACTTTTTCTTCTGAAGTTTCAGTGATGATACAACTATGATGGTGTATTGTTTCCTAAGAGTTTTCTATTCCATTGTGAGGTCTGAAGTAGGATCCTCACTGTGAATCTTTGATACATATGACAAAAACATAGTTCAATTCAACTTGAGCAATAAACAAATCAGCAATCTGGGATGGTTTTATCCAGACAAGCAATATCTATCTCTAACAGTGTCTGTTAGTTTTGTGAATTTCATTCTAGTCCTATATGTTAGATTCCACAGTTCTCGCCTTATGCCATCCTTCCTGCTCTAGACTCTGGAAGGAAAAAGCATCCCTTGTCTGAACTTCCCATCTAAGGCTAGGATTGCCTTGATTAGGTTACCCTAGGAAGCATGATCTTCTGTAAACCAATCTTTGTGCTTATAAAGTTGAAATAAAAGTAATTGACTAAGCTGATGTAATTGTTAGTGTTAACTGTCCACTTGACAAAATCTAGAGTCACCTAGGAGACAGGCCTCTGAGCATGTCTGTCCAGGATTATCTTGAGTATGTTAATTGTGATGGGAAAAATCAACCCATTGTAGGTGACACCATCCTCTAGTCAGGGGATCCCAGACTGTGTAAAAGTGGAGAAAGAGAGATGAATTCTAGAAAGCCTGAATTAATTGCTCTCTGCTTCTGACTGTGAATATAATGGGGACCAACTGCTTCAGGCTTCAGGTGCTTTGATTCTCTTACTGTGATGTTGAATTGTGAGCTAAAATAAACCCTATATCCCACAACTGTTTGTCAGAGTATTTTATCATAGCAACAGAAAAGAAACTAAAGAACTGGCTTTGAGCATTTACAAAAGTACTTCCAACAGGAAGATGAACTTGTGTTCTAACCCTGTGTCTGACATTTATTAGCTTCTCAACATGAAAATGTGTAGTTAACCTTTGCCAGACTCTGCTCACTTGCTTGTTAAATGTGTAAAACAAAATCCATTCTGAGGACCCCAGTAAAGGAGGTTTCTCTGTGGGAATTCACTCACTCATATTGGCTAGGGATCTGGCATGGTGATTGGAAGGCCTGTTCCATGTGGTTGATTCTGGAGTATGTGAGGTCTCATACGAATCACACAAGCTGGGTGTGGGGCTTGTGGGGCTGCATTCAAAGCAAGACTCCAAAAGAATGGAGAAGTGGAGACCAAGTTATATGAATAACTCATGAGTGCACTTAAGTCTGAAAAATTCTGTTCTGAATATGAGGAGAAAGACTTGAAAAACTAATGATACATATGCATGGTAATTGGGCCCCATACAATTGACATGTACAACTATAAACACTTTAATAAATTAATGACATATATAGGGAAAAATCAAATATCTGTAATTGTAAAGATTCTAATTCTAATGAACTTTTGCTCTAATCCTGCCTCTGATATTTATCACAACATAAAAATATGTAGTTAATCACTCTGCTTGCTTGTTAAATGTGTAAAACAGGATCCATTAAACATGATAACAAACAGTAACAATAATCATAAAATACTTTTTGACCCAATCCATCTAAGATATTCTTTTTAAGAATTATTTATCTGTATTTATGTGTATGAATGTGTACATACACTCTCTGTATGCAATGGTCACAGAATTCAAATCAGCAACACAAACAGAAGATTTTAAAGTCAAATATTCCCCTGTAATACAATGCAAAGGAATGCTAATGATGTGTGTTAAGGAATAGAAATAGGAAAACTTTTTGTTTTCCATAACTCAACTGTTCTATTTTCCTAAGAACAGAAAACTTACTATGGACTATAAAAACACAGCAACCCAAATGTACAGCATGAAATCTGAGCTGTGGTGTCTTAGGCCATGCACATCAGCACTGAACCTTCATGACAGCATGCACAGGATAGAGTACAAGTTCATGTGTATGTCCAGAGCTAAAGCTGCAGTGAGTTCACGTGGGAAAACATGCCCCTGCACTGCCAGAAACACCTGGTATTTCCTATGAGTTTGATTTTCAACTAACGGCTACTTATTGAACATTCAGAAATCTTTTATTACTGCCAATTTTGGGGGACACACACATTCATTTAAGTGACCCCAGATGTGCTCATAATCTACTGTGTAAGAAGCTCAGCTTTATATTCATCAACCGCCTGAATACATATATATTCAGGCGGTTGATGAAGCCTTCACGAGTAACTTTTCGATGGACCAAAATGGACTGGGACTCTTAAATTGGGCATTTCCTCTGAGCCCAGCACTGTGCTGGACACCTTCCCCTCCCATCTAGCTCAGTGACCAGCACACCACTTCGTCTTGTGGGCAGAAAGTATTCCTTCCTGGGTTTGTAGATAAGTAAGGCTGATGAGAGGACTTTGTGTTCCACCTTTTAGCTCATTCGTGGTGGAGCTGGGACTCAGAGAGTAAAGTTAAGGCAGAGTCGCAGCCAAGTGTGTGGTAAGAGCTTTCTTTAACCTATGAAGGCCGAACTCCAGACAAGTGCTAATCCCAATGGAATTTTACTTTAAAAATAAAAATGACATCATGGAGTCATGGAGAAAGATGTAACCACAAGTGTGTCCATCATGGTCTACAACAGTAAATTTAAAAAATTAGATGAGAATGCCCAGTGAGAAGAGGTTATATAAATAAGTCAGGCTACATTTGCCCCCACAGGGTGATAGGTCATCACTACAGAGGTGAGTATGGAAGAATGGTTGATGTGTGGAAAATGACTATCATCTTTCAATAAAAGAAGGAAGGATAATTACCCTCCAGTTCAAACAGGAAAAAAGGAGTAGTGTGTTTTTGTTCTCTTTTTAAAACTCAACTTTGTAACAGGGATTTCAGTTCCAATGTTAAGAGCAACGGCATCTGATGGGTCTGTCTCACCCTTTTCTTTGACCCATCTATATTCTCATTTCCCATAATGTAAGTGTGTGGGTGGATATTGGACTTCCATGAGAATATACTGTATTTTGTCTTTAAAGTCATTGTTCAACACAATGATTCCAATATAGGTGCTCTGATTTTGAGGTCTTGGTATTGATCTTTAGTGAAAAACAGCCATGCCCTTGGAGAGTTGGCATGGGTAAAGTGGGATTATGCATCGCCTGCTCTCAGTTCTCAGTGTGTCACTCAAATGGACCAACTGGCTACCTTACATGGCAAAAAACAATAGTCTCTAGGGATCAGGATGATTTAGAGTCCTGTGGGAACAATTTCATTTCATTTAAAGCCAGAAAGAACACACTTACACACTTATTATGGTGCACACTCTTTTTTTTTTTTTTTTTTTTTTTTTTTTTTTTTTTTTTTTTTTTTTTTTTTTTTTTTTTTTTTTTTTTTTTTTTTTTTTTTTTTTTTTTTTTTTTTTAATGGAGTGAGCTGACTAAGGCAGAAATGACCAACACTCACTGATGCTGTGTTACAGCCGGGAGTGGGAGTATTCCTAGTTTACAGAGAAAGACACTGAGCCCAGCGTTTATTTGAGCTGGTGTGTGCAAGCATTTGAATGCTGATGCTCGTATGTTGAGTCACCATCTCTTGCCCTGTTTCTGCTTCTAAGATCACCTTTCATCACCCCCAGGAAACTATGTTAGTATTATTTTTTCCTGACAGAAGCAAAGTATGTGCAAAATCTTGGCCCTGTTCTTTTATAGCTACCCTTTCAGCTAGGTGATTTTGTATGGACCCTGTGTGAATGACTACATGGTGTGCAGAAACTGTAAATACCTCACGGCATGTGCTGCAGTCTTGCCTGCATCTCTAAGCAGAGAAAGTAATGGCCTTAATGGGCAACAGTCTATGAAACCTTCAGTAAGTCATTTTCAATTGTGTCCTAACTGCCTGGTGACTATGGTGACTACTGGCCACTTTAGCATACACACACACACACACACACACACACATCAATGTTAATTTCCTTTCCATTTTAGTATAGATACAAGGACTCAAAGATATGACTCTTCAGAAACTGGCTGAAACTTTTTCTCCTTGAACATGTAGCATGAAATACAAAGCCTGAAGAGGGAGAGTGGACAGAAACTGAATTTTCCCAACAGCTGTGATGCTGTCCCAGCAAAGTGCTTGTATTTTGATTTCTGGGTCTTGCCATAGGAGTTAATGGGCTTTGGTTGTAAATAAGAAATATTTTCGACTTTGTAAGACACATAATCTCTGTCTTAACTACTCAGCTCCACTGTGACTGCATGAAAACAGTCATGGTTGTTATGTAAACAAATGAATGTGATGGAATTCCAATAAAGCTTTATTTACAAACATAAATGTAGGGGGCCAATCTGGCTTGTAAACTACTATTTACCAGTCCCTACAGACAGTTCTCAATACCATTCACGATAGAAAATTCCATGTGTTGAATACACAATTCCCCATGTCTGAAGAATTTGGGCAAATTAAACACATATAACAATTATTCAATAAATATCTATTGAAAAATTTATCTTTAAACCATATTCAATGACCAAACAGGATGATACATGGATAATACTAACATGTATTAAGCCCTACTTGTGTACTAGACATGGGCCAACTACGTGTTCTCTTTTAAATTTAGAGACCTACATGAAAGATTGAATTCTCAACTGAAAGAGGCCACAACAGAGCTCATGAAATCTGTGTCATTTACTCAAGGTCCCAGAAATCAAAATGGCAGAGGTGGAAGTCAGACCTTCCCTTCCAGCTCAAGACGCAAAAACCATAGCCCACCCCTGAAAAAAAAGATTCTCTGAAAATCAAATGCATGAGTATTTTTTGCTGATTGTCATGTCGCTGGAGTTCTAACAAGCACGGAACCATCCAGACCATGTCACAAGAAAAAAGGACTCCACTTCGACTTTGATGTCACTGAGAAAATTACTTCTTCTTTTAAGCTGATTCTTCACAATGTGCTGAATCAGCCCCAAGGCCAGTGGCTATAAATGTATAGCAAAGCAAAAAGGGACACAAACTGGGCTTCATTTTTCTAGGATTCCCCTCCCTCCACAGAATTATTCCACTCTGTTGCTGGCTTCTTTTCCATTTTCTCTGGATTAGTCTAAAATATTTATCTTTTCCCTTCCGAAGTTCACTCTATCATTCTGAAAAATTCAGAAAGTCAAAGAAACAAAAAGTGCCATCACCTAAAGAGATAGAGTCCACTGGAGAAGGCCAAGCACTCACCAACGGCAGCAGCCTCAATCTAGGGAAAGGCAGGTGGAATAAAAAGGATCTGGATTTGGGAGATGGCTTGCCTTGCAAGCTCAAGGACCCCATCATCCACATAAAGCAAAATGAAGAATCTGAGTGTCCTGCTGTGTTTGTGTTCTAGCTCTAGGAAGGTAGAAGCAGGTGGATCTATGGATCTCATTGGCAAGTTGACCTAGCCTATTTGGTGAGTTCCAGGCTATTGAGGGAACCTGTCTCAAAATAGATAAGAATGATGCCTGGGTGCATAAGTAAGAACACTCAAGATTGTACTTTTCCACATGCATATGAACATATAGGTGGTCTCCCATAAATGCACACACACACACACACACACCAGAGTGTGGGACATTGTTTCCTAATCTCCTTTATTCTTAACATGTAGGGTATGCCTGGGCCTAGCCATTCTGTTCTGACACAAGACAGTCTTCATAAGTTTTGACACAGCTGTTGATAGTGAATAATCTGTCCTTTTGCAGGCTTGCACCCACAAAAGTCACATATAAAATGACACACACTCTATTCACCATCCAAGAACACCTATATCCAGCCATAAAATGCACATCATGGGGGATCAATCCTATTGATTTTTTCCCCAAGTGCCTCTGTCAGAAGGAACACACAGTTTTATCCAGACTCATTTCCCCAATCCACAGGATGTTGTTGGACCTATGTAAGTTCTCTAGGGGCTATACACAGCCCTGTAACATGATTTATTTTTGCCTTAAAGAAGATACAGGGTAGAAAATGCCAAATAGACTTAAGGAGAAAATCATGTACAAATTCTAAACTTCTTTGACACTGGCTTTTCCATACTTCTTCTTGAGAAGTGAAGAGTTAACAGGTAAGAAAGGGAGAGACAGAGACAGAGACAGAAAGAGAGAGAGAGAGAGAGAGAGAGAGAGAGAGAGAGAGAGAGAGAGAGAATAGTTGATTGATGATTGAATAATGAAGCTGCATGAGACAACTGAGTATACTACTGGCTGTCTCAAAGGTCCTCAAAGCTGTCCCCTAGGAGGGCAAGACAGTATATCATGTAAAATTTCTTCCTGACTCCAAAATGGGTTTGGTCAAAGATTTCCTCTATTATAGCATCTGAGATGTGAATTTCTCTGGGTCCTGCAGGCCACTGGGCTTCTGTTATCTCATTGGCTTGTTTTTTTCAAAGAGGACCCCATAAAACGCAGCCCTTACAGAAGAAGCATGAGCAGTAAGGAAATCCAGGCTAGAGGGAGCTGCCCCACTTAGGCAAGGTCAGGGGAACTGAAAGGCCTTTATTAGTAATCTTTTCATGGTCTGAATGCATCCTGGGCTGTAGATACTGCCTCCTCGAAAGCCCAGAGAGTCACTGGTTTTGCTTGGGATTACTGTCCATGTCCCCTGGTATCCCGTTTTCGTCTACTTCACATGCATGATTGTCTTGCTTCCAATGTGAGAGAGTGGTGGGATGTTGTGACACCGGAAGCAGATGCCTTGTTCCATGGAAGTGTTTGTTTCTGTTACTTCCTTCTTTTAAACTTCTTTTGCTCTCTCCGTGGGAACAGCAGGATGGTATGTAACCATGATCAATGCTCTAATAAAAGCTCTGAACACATGTGACAGCAGTACCCATCAGAGTTGGCACACCTCTCCTAGGCAGGAATAGACCTTCTCCAGATGGAGAACATTAATTCTGAGTTCGGCCCACATTCAGCCCAGTGCATTCTATACAAACAAGCCTGACATTTATGAAATCTAATTTAATAGATGTCTATGATATAGCACTCATTAACATACCAAAAATAGCTTCAGAGTAGATCATTTTAATCAAATAAATTGTTGTTGTTGTTTACCAAAAGGCCACCCCTTTATTAAAGGCAGGCAGCTGCATCAAAGAGAACTAAGTCTCATGGGGATCTTGCATGGGAACCCCACAACTCTGCTCCTGTACAGCGAGAGGCCTCTGACTCTCTCCATTTGCTCCTGCTATGAGAAGATGAAAAATTGCCATTCATACATCATCTTCATAAATCTTACCGACAATAAGTCATAAAACCTTGTGTCCTTACATATGGCAAGCACTGGGGGATAATGTTACCATATGTGAGCAGCAGTTTCAGAAAGGGAAAAAAAAAATCTATTGCCTAAGATAAACTTCTAGAAGTGTTTTCCATATCTTTAATCCCTCACCATAGGGCTGCCTCCTTTGATTCTAATTTACTAACAGAGAACCTTAAGATTACTAGTTATATTACTGGTTTGCTTAGCACCTTTACCTTCTGTGGGACCCACAGAATGAACTAACCCCTACCAGTTGAGGCAGAACACAAGGGTTCTTGTTCTCTCCTAGGCTATATCCAGAGGACCAAAAAGCTAAAACTCAATAACTGTCTCCAGCTAACAAATATTGTCTACTTATTTTTAGAACCTCAACTTTTAAGTTTCCATATCTATCAGCCAAATGAAAGAAGATAGAATAAGATGATCTGTAAGGTTCAGCAGCTCTGGGACCTGTGCTATTGACATACAGTAAAATGAGATTACTCTACTTCAGACTAGGAAACAAACAAAAACAGCCTTCTTCCTATGTAAGCTAGTTGCCTCCTTGATACACAGAAAGGTATAGATCCTATTTTATTTTATTTATTTAGTATTTGTTGCCTCTCACAAAGGGCCAGTATCCTGCACTAGAAAACATCCATTTTTAGTCAAGGCTGCTGGTGCAGGCATCTCTCTAGAGTGAAGCATTGCCTGGGGACTCTCAGAGCTTACTACCATCTAAGAAACACTGCTTCCAGACTTGAACGCAAAGTTTTATCAGACCTAATGTGTGCCAAGACTCTTCAGCCCTGCCCTTATCTGGGCCAAGAGGGACATTTCTTTCCTGAGATATTTTTTCAAAAATCATAAACAATATGAAGCTCTTGATACAGGTCAACAAGAGAAAAACACTTGGAAAGCCAGGCAGGAAGGACTTACTGCTGGCTAGGAGAGGGGGAAATCAGCTAGGCATGGTAGGCCTCATGGTCCCCTCCACATTCTCTCTTTGTTCCTTCACCCCCATCCATGACTCCCTATGAGAAGCCTGTTTTGAGGGTGATCTACCTTCCCACTCATCCCTTAGAATAACATAATACTCCAAGAGTATGCTATGGGCCTTTGACTTTCTCTTGGTAGCAGGTTGAGAAAGGCAGAAAATTCACTGTCTTCTAAATGAGGCAGGGGTGGGAGCTGGCACAAGCTTTCTTGGTGTTTGGCACCAAGCATCAGACAGACTGACTGTGCTATTCTTATGCTAATTATTTTACCAAGTGATATTTGATTGTTTCTATAAAAGGTTTATGTCAGTGGAATTCACCACAGGCTTTTTAAAGACCTCAAGACGAAAGGAAGAAATGCACCCAAGTCCATTAAAGAATTAGGTTCTGTTAATACACCAGCCTGCTGAAAGGGGCCAGGGGCACCTTCTCAGCCTCAGAGGGAAAGAAGAAATGCTCTCCCCTCACTGAACAGCTTGCTGAAGAAAGGGGAGGAGGGATTCTCATCTAGATTCTGCTTGTCTTTCATTCTTGAAAAAAAAATGATGTAGAAATAAAAATATGAAAGCCAGTCAATATGGGGATCAGAATGCTACCTCATTAGCAGAGGCAGCAGAGAATACTCCAGAAACAACCATATAAAATGTTTTTGCCTCACTTGGGATGAGACCTATGCCCTTGTGCATGCTAGACAAATGTTCTACCTGGAGATCTTAATACTGTCTCAGACCCGGTGTGAATCTGTGATCTCTCCTTTACCCATCAATGAAGAGTCACAGAATGAAGAGTCACAGAAGTGAGAGCCAAGCCTCCCTAGCATTTTCAGAAAGGAGCCAACCTATCCAGGCTGATGCTCCCTGGCTGCAGGGCCTTTCTCTTCCTTTCTGTCTCTTGTACTTGAGCAGAACTCAGGATTGAGTGCGAATGGAGGGCAGCACATTAGTAAGAATGAAGTGAAACTCACTTCTGTCTGGAGTCTAACACTTCATCTGTAGGATCAGCAGGAGAGGGAGGCACGTCTGCTGAGATATGTACAGGCCTGGCTTTAAAAACAAAATCCCTGAAAGTCACAGTAAATTGCTGATGTCCTCACAACTTAATCACCAACCACTTCCTCCTTTTATTCTTCTGAACGTGTTGTGTCACCACAAAAGGAAAACAGAAGAGACTGTACTTCCAAGACTTTATAAAAATAAAGGATATTTATCATACTCCTCGCGTCAGCCCTGACATGTAGACCCAGAGCTTGCTATAAGATGCTGTCCAGTGACTCATGGGCAGATGGATGAATGGAGCAAGCTTAGCCCTGGTCCCTGAATCCCATAAACCCTCCCAAAACACAAAAGCAAGTCTGATGCTAGCAGCTCAGCTATCTCCCAATGGTGTCCCTGTCTATAATTATTAGCAATGAGTAATCACCTTGCTTCTAGCCAGTGCAGTGAGCGGCTGCTCCTGGGCACACAGAGCAGCTGCAGACAGCCCCAAGCTGGTCGTCATCACCTCTGTCAGCACTCCTGGGAAGGGACAGGTGCTGTTCCCAGTCGCACCCAGACACATGGCATTTTGCTGAAAAGAAACAGAGAAGGCCTCATCCAAAAAAGATGTAGAGTGGAATGTTTAGGTTTTTTTTTTTGTTTTTTTTTTTTTTTTTTTTTTGAGAGTAACATTCCAAACTAAAGGAGATCAAGCCGTGGTCCACACAGAAAAAAGGGAAGCCAACATTTCCTGATGAGGTTGTTACTTGAGAGTGAGAGCCTTGCTTATAGATGGAAAACCTGAGGTCCAGGCAAGCTAAGTAACTAACTTCAAAGGTGTTGACTAGAAAGAGTGTGATTAAGCAAACAAATCTAAGCAGCAAAGAACCCTAAAACCTATATTCTTCCTAATATGGTGTCATTCACAGATGAAAGGTGGATTCTTTGAGAGGGCAGTGAGTCACCAATAAACTCAGGATAGAAGGTGGACCAGGCTGCGGGTACTGACCATACAGACCTGGACCATGATCTAAATAATCTCCTGTAAACAATGAAGCATTGTCAGCAAAGGGAGTCTCAGCCTGAGTACACAGTCATGTCATTCCCAGCAGCCACAAAGTCTCTAGGGAGCTGGACATACTCAATGATCTCTCTCTTTCCTTCCCCTAAAATTTGCGGACATTCCTTCTTCAGCTAGCCTCTCTGCTGAACACAATGACATTAACAACAGATCTGCCCAAGTGGAGTTCAGCTCTGCTTCAAGTTCATGTGCCATCAGCCCTGGAGCTGTGCCTTGAGATTCATAGTTTTCCTCTCTCTGGTACCCATCCCCTTGAGGTGAGACATAGACATATGCGTAGTTTTGGCTGGTAAGATTACAAGAAGATAAGCACATGTTTTAAGCATAGAAGCATTAGAAATATGGCATGGGATTTCCATAGTCTTCCTTTTTCTACCTCCATCACTGAAGGCATTCTACTGATGTGAGATTTTCTAAGACATTCTAGTCTGGCCATTCATAGTCAAGTGTCTCAAGTCAGTTGCCTGGTTCCATAGTGGATATTGTGTGACATGAGTGAACTTTTGTTTTTTATTCTTTACATTTAGAGTTGATTTGTTATGGCACCACTGGGTGTTATATCTTGGTTAATAAATTTGAATTAGCCTTGGCTTTCAACCCTGTTCTTCATGATTTTTCTTTGGACCAGATTTTTTTCCTAGGAGTCTAGTTTCTCCACTGGATATCCATGTTCTTTATTATCAGGCAAATAACGGCAGGCCAAGAAATGTCTACAAAGTGAGAAAGCACATGAATTGGCGACCTTGGGCTAGCAAAGGCAACAGAGGCCTAGGCACGTACCTGGAAGGTTCAGAAACGAGAGTACGTTCATATGGTCACAGGGATTTGTCCAACTAGTAGGGCTAGGATTGGAACTTAGCTATCTTGACCACAAAGTACATCCTGTTTCCATTTTACCATCTCTGCTGGCTCCTCCCTGGGTGGCTTCGGTTTGCTGAAATTTCTTTCCCAGTGAGCAGTCTGCTATGGTTACATGCTTCCCCATCAATATCCATTCTTCCCCTGGGAGAGGTAGGGCTGTCCAGGGATAGACCACTGACCACATTACTGAGAAAGAGAAGCAATACTGTGTTAGAATTTCCTGGGTTCTAGGTGCCTAGCTCCTTGTTGTGGATGATGTAAGGAATGCACACTCCTATATTCATTTGCTTCTTATGACCTTATGAAGTGGATCTCATCTTCTTTGGGATAAAGAGGAAAATATACATCCCAGAGAGGTAAGTGGATCAAAATCACACAGCTCCTGAATAAGCAGATCTGAGACTTAAACCCAATTGTGACTCCAGGGTAGAAGTTCAGGGGAGATTGTATTTAAGGGAGAGACGCAGGCCAAGAAAGAAGTGTAAACCAGAGGCAGTGACATCTTCTTGGGGGCTGACACTGATGTGGGAATGACTTCTGAACCCTCTGTTTATCCAAGTTTGTCACTTGTGTTTTTACAGGAAGCTGTAAGGACTTCCTGCTTTGACTCTCACAGATGCAGGCCCAGATAACCCCTATTTACATAGCTGCCGGGCAAGGCGAGGACCTGAGCTGCTGACTCTTGTGGGATTTCTGGACAAGTGCTGATGGATCACCTCCACAGCTATTATCTCTCCGCAGCTGACAGAACTGGCTCTGTGTGCGAGTGTGTGTGTGTGTGTGTGTGTGTGTGTGTGTGTGTGTGTGTGTGTGTGTGTGTGCGCGCACGTGCGTGCTTGTGTGTAAGAGTGTAGCATTTTGAGCCTGTGAAGCTCTGTATTAGGACCTTGATGCATAAAGCTTCCTTTGCTACTAACTATGGTCTGTGCCAATCTATAGAAACTCTGGTTTCCATTTTGTAGTGGAGATGCCAGAGCGTTTCTTGAGAGTGGTACTTCCCAAACAGGGAGATTGTTATAACTTAGGGGTAGCCAAGAAATCAAATTTCAAATTCTGAACAGCTCAGCTTCTACAACAAATAATTACCCATCACAAATGTCACTTTGAATCATTCCCATAGAACATTCCAGCAGCAGGGCTAGCAGTTAAGCTCACATCATTCAAGTTTGTACACACTTCCTAATAGAGAAAAGATAGACATCAAACCTCTAATGTCAGCACCTTGCTTGTCCAAAATCTATAGTAGAAACCCATCTGTTCTCTCCTCATGTTGCTGTGCCTATCGCTTTGACCCTTACTCTCAAAAGAGATGGTATTACCCACCTAGACCTTGTAGTTTCCTAGAAGAACTTGCTCGGCGCATGCACACACACACAGATTCCAGGATGTTGGGTGCCCTGTTCCAACATTCTGCCTTATTCCTTTAAGATAGGGTCTCTCTTCAAGCCTGGAGCTGGGCTGGCAGCCCTCTAGCCCCAATGAGCCTCTTACCTCTGCCCTCCACAGAGCACAGGGTAACAGCTGTATGTATCTGTAGCCCTGGCCAGCTTTATCAAGTAGGTACTGGGGATTCAAACTCAGGTCCTCTGCTTGTACATCGAACACTCTTTCCTTTGAGCTATCTCTGTAGTCCATTGCATTTTAAAGCTTTCTTTCTAAATTATTTCAAAGCCAGATCACAGAACTCTAAACATGTGAACATGAGCCATTCATGTAGGATTTGCTCTCATATATTTCTTTCAGACCTCCCACCTTGTGATGATATGTTATATATTTAATAAAACCTGGACTATCAAGAGATCAACCCACAGTCAAACTAGCAGAGATAGCATACTCCATTAGTCCTATCACTTGAGAGGCAGAATCATTCTAGATCTCAGAGAGTTCTAGAGATAACAGAGCAGTGATAACTCACACTTTTACCCAGCATGGAGATCCAGAGGATCTCTGTGAGTACAAGGCCAAACTGCTGGGCTTCAAAGTCACACACCTTTAATCCCAGCATGGGGAAAGCCCGGGAGTGGTGACCTATGCCTTTAATTCCATAACTCCTCTGAGACAGAAATCTTTCTCTGTGAGTTCAAAGCTGACTGACTACCAAGGGGAGTAGCTCATGCCTTTAATCATAACCTGGATGGGATACAGCTGGGCAAAAAGGTATTTAAGGCAGGCTTAGAAAGACAGCAGACATTAGAAGTAACCAGGAAGGAGGCTGAGGAAGCTGGAAGATAGCTGGGTAAGATTTGACTGTGGTGTTTTCTCTCTCTGATATTTCAGCCTTTTCCCAATATCTGGCTCTGAGTTTCTTTTAATGCAGCCAGAATTCATGCAACACACACACACACAAAACACACACACACACACACACACACAGGTACTCTGTGCTTTCTCTGGCTGGGTGCAAAACAAGAAAAAGAGAATGTAGCAATCAGTGAAAACCACTAACCATGGCATTTGTTGGATACTTCTTATTACCCAGGCATCAAGTCAAGCCATCCCAGTGACCATGTAGGATATTTTATTGAAGGTAAAAGAACAAAACAGCCAAGATATCTGGTGGCTCAGAAAGATGACTCTGAAGCCTAAATGGAGGCTAGAGGAAGCAATGTCTGGATGGGTGAGGACATTCTGGGCACATAGATCCAATCCATGGTGTGTCTGGAACCATAACAGCTAGAGGGGACAGGTGCTAGGTTTCAGTCACACAAGTAGACCTGGTATTGCCCAGATGGATGACTCAGTTAACTTCATGAAAAGCTCCATCGTTCACAGTTCAGGTCTCTAGGTTGATTTAGAAGAGGAAGCTGAATAGATTAGTATCATGTCCTCACCTTTTCTGACCCCAGCAACCATTTCCAGAAATTTCCCCAATGCTTTTTATCTAGAATAAAAAGTGCACCATGTAGATACCACAGAGATGATCCCAATATTGACAAATGTTTTTATTATTAGGTGGACCTCCAGGCCTATGTTAGTGGGAATGTGGCCAACTCATTAAACCTAGTTTGTTAACCAGAGAAGACTACTTAATGAGCACATATTCTGCTCTGGACACAGGAGTATACATGTCAATGATAATAGCGAAGTTCCAGGCATTAGGACCAGGTGGTGTCATTGGAAACCTGAAAAGCCTACAAAATAAAGATCATAGATGAAAATGACCACATCATGTCTATGGAAAGGAAGGGGAGACCACACTTGCACAGGGAAAGCATTGGTATGCAAAAGGGAAAATGAGGTCTGAGTGGGCATTTAGAAGGCAAAATTCAAGCTTTGTCATAAAGGATAAATAAGGTGGAACATGCAAGATTGTGATTAGCAAGGTGTGTCCCCATGACCAATGACTTAGAATAAATCAAGGAATTTAATAAATCAAGCTCAATTTATTTCTGAATTCCCTAAGACAATATGGAAGGTCTTGTATTATCTGGCCCCAGCCTCCCTGTAGGTCAACTCTGGCCTCCCTGCCCCTCCCATGATGCACTTCACTACCAAGCCTGGCCCACACAGACCGTCGCTAACCAGTAGTATCAGCATGGTGTCTAGCTTTTGTTGGGCAGACTTTTGGCTCCTTGAGAATGTCTTTTCCTGCCCCTGCAAAGGAGGCCATGTTCTATCTTTAAGGGAACAGCTTAGTACTGCCTCCTCCATAAGACCTTCTTTTTTTTTTGCCATGTTCTGTTCTCATTCTAAATCACAGACCTGTGTATTGTGGGTTGTACTGGTACACTCCTTCAAGGAAGTATAAGCTTCTTCCTGGGATCAGAGATGTATATAGCTTTATGGAACCAGTCTTCAATATCTGTGTCCACAAATTTGACCAACCTCAGATCCAAAATATTCAGAGAAAGTTGCATTTGTACTGAACAAAACTGTAGGAGAATAATTTACACAGGGTATAATTACATTCAGTACTATACATGATCTATAATGATTTGAAATCCATGGATGGATTACATGTTATATGTAAATAAAAAAATACCAGTCCATCTTATGGGAAATTGAGTCTCCACAAATGTGTTATCCTCAGAGGTCCTGGAACCAGCACCCTATGAATACTGCAGGAAAACAATACTTACACTCCTGTCCCTGGCATCAGCATGACTCAGAAGGTGCAACAGTACTGATTGAACCAGGAAATGGATATCTCTTCCACTGAAAGGAAAGGAGTTGGGTGTGTCTGGGGTTGTACGGTCCATGTCGGTGCTTATTAACTGCATGTAGCTATTTAACTTATTAACAAAATGAAACCTTAAACTACGGTTCCTGAGATGCAGCAGAGATGTTTGGAGAATGGATACGGTATTGCAGAAAGTTTTACTGGGCAGCACTCCACTGGCGTCTAAGCCCATTCTTCCATTTTTCTTGTAACATCTTCATTAGGGATGCCAGTGGCTAAGGACTTGGGGAGCTGGGGTTTGGAGAGTGCATTGCTTTTCTCTGTCAATCAGAGCATCCCTGGTGAGTGGGCCTACAAAGGCAGATCCAGGACTGTTGTCCTAAGACTCAGGTACTTGTCACAGGGAAAACCAGAGTCCTAGATGAACTAGCTCAGCTCCAGAGGGATCCATAGGCTCAAAGGTGCCTGGCAGGCTTGGAAACACAGATGTCTCCAGGCTTTGATTGAAGATGTTCTGAGTGGGCAGAATGGAGGCAGGGCAATCTGAGGGATGTGTTTCTTAAGGGGCGGGGGGAGAAAAATTAAAAAAAAAAAGAGCTATGTCCATTTCTTCTGATTTTTTAGCTCACATATTCATTTAAAGTAATTATTGAGTCTCGAAATCAGGTTACAAATGTCTCTCACTCAGGTGACCCTGTCTGGTGACAATGTGTAGCACACATGAGAAACTGCTGTCAGGATGAGAGTGGGGAAGGGCTGAGAATCCCGTTGTCCAGTCTTTTTGAAGCTGTCACTTCAGGTTCCATCCAGGGAGGCACCTACAATGAGTTATAGGCGGTGGCCCTTGGGTCCTGCCTTCCTGGTGAGTGGAGGTGTACACAATTTGAACTTTCTGTTCCATGAGTAAAAACTCATTTTCCCCTAGAATGTAAAATATGCAAGATACCAAAATTATAGTAAAATATGAATATTTCTGTAAGTCCTTCTAGCATGCAAGGTGCTTTTTATATAGTAGTTTATCTGATCTTCCTGACAGAGGATGGGTTGAGGCCTTTGAGTTTGGAGAATAAATCGCCATTGCAGTCCGCATCTCTAGTGCATAGTTGAGTTTCAGGCACATAGTGATTGTTTAATAGGCTGTTTGAGGAAAGGGATGGTGGGGGAAGAAAGACGAGAGATGTATAGGGAAACGGGTGAGTGTAAGGAGTGGGAAGGGAGGGGAGGGAGGGGAGGAAGGAGAGAGGGAAGAAGAAAGGGAACAGGAAGCAGGAAGGAAGGAAGGAAGGAAGGAAGGAAGGGAACGTCAAGCAGGGTAGGAAAAAGAGGGGAAGGGAGGGAGAGGAAGGGAGGCAGCCCGTGGTACCTCCTCCTCTGTTAGTTTCAGATCACAGATGAGGAAAACTGAAAGGCAGGATTTTATAGCTTAATAGTTGATGACATCATAAGGAGGGGACATGGTGTGAGTCCAGGCCTCTGTCTCCAGCTCTACCTACTCTCCTGGAAATCCTCTTCAAGCACAAAGAGACACAGCCTGTCCACCTACTCATTCTTCCCATGGCACAGGCTTCTTCACCCGGGATATGAGAAAAAGGCTTCTCCCTGCCTGAGAAAGACTTCTTCTCCATGACCCTTCATCTCCTCACCCTGACCCCTGAAATGTCCTTACCCTCTTGTGTTCCTCAGCTTCAGTTAGAAGCCAACACAAAGGTCATAGATAAGAGGTGAAGCCACAAGATGGAGGATGGCTGAGACATTTGTGACACCAGCTAGGAGCTCGCTTTCTCCCGAGGATGCCTCCACTTGATCTGTGCTTAAATTCCAGCGTGTCAGGACTTAGAGAGTGTCATTATGCCTGTAACATTTTTATAATGAAGCTGTGTCTGGAAGTAGGTAAGAAAAAAAATAATCTTTGACATGAGGAAAAAAATGAATGATAGACTATGCTCCCAAGATGACCAAAGGGACTTCCTGGAGCAGGCTGAGCAATTGTTAATGGGTCATGCTGTGGCCGTGATGTTTGGAATAATTAAACCATGAGCTTAGAGAAATCCCAGTTGTAGGAGCATTGTGACAAGTCCATGTTCCCAACACACACACACACACACACACACACACACACACAAACTTTCCAAGGCTCCTAACAGAACAAAGAGGTTTTTACTATCACAAAATCTTTATGAATTACCATCCTTGAGGTGATGTTATAGACTTTATGATCACATTTAGGTAGCTTCTTTAAATTATTGAAGGCATTTCAGAGGGCCTGGTCTCTTGGAACAGAGCTGGGAGAGAGGTCCCTCTCCCCCATCTGGAGGTGGGTTAATGATGGTGTTTCTAGTGCACAACGCATCCAGGACACTGAGGTTAATAAAACCCGTAGCTCTTCTTCATGGGTACCAGGGGATGGTTAATGTTCAAGACTGTGCAGGACCTCGGCTTAATGTTCCATATGAAGGATCGACCTGCCAGACGGCACCCTCCCTCATGCCAGCCTTGCATATTAGCACATGCCAGAGAGGGGCTAAGCAATCTAGAAAGCTAGGTGCTTTTCAGTCAGTTGGGTGGCATGAGCCTGTCTTTCTGTTCCCCCAACCCACAATTTAGGGCCAGCTACTGCTCACACAGAGAACACTGAATGAGGTGCTAGGATTGCCAATGGTGTTTTCCTCCTGGCTCTGGGTGAGAATAAGTCTTTCCAGACTGGGTTCCCCTCCTTTGTTATGGCACCAAAATGAACAGGGTTCTCTTTTCCTTTGGTACATATACATAGAAAGATCTGGGATGATATAAGGTTAGATATCAGTTTTAAACTTATAAATACAGGCTTTACTCCATGGGAAATTAATCAGACCACATTGCCATCCTGCTATAGCAGAGACATCTGTGTGCCTTCCAAACTCAGATGCTGAAATCTAAACTCCAAGGTGATAATATCAGGATATGGCAACTCTGGAAGGCAACCGATTGGCTTGTGAGAATAGAGTTCTTAAGGAGGAGATCTGGGACTTTATAAGAGAGGCCTAGAGAGGTCAAGATTGCCCGTGGACACTGGGAAGGTATAACAAGAGAATGTCAACTGTGAACATGGAAAGAGGTGCTTGTCAGACAATAAATCAGCAAATACCCTGACCCTGGATTTTCATACTCCAGAACTGTGAGGAATGGTTATCCATTGTTTGTAAGCCTCTCAATCTGTGCTTTTTCTCAGGCTATATAGACTAAAACACAGCTGAACTCTGGCCAAGTGGGCAGGCCACTCAGACTTGTTTTTTCAACTGTCAGGAATAGATTGTGGGAGGAACTATGAAGACAAGGGATCAACCCAGGAGTGGAGTCTGCTGGGGCACCATAGGAGAGAAAGAAAAGCATCAGACCAGAGGTGGTGTCTACCATGTAAGTCTCCAAGGGCAACTGGAGGTAATTCCACTAACCACCTCTAGGAGGCAATGTACAAAAAGATCCTCAGAATGGGCCCATCTAGGACTGAAATGTTTAAATGCAACTTCTGTTCCTCCTTGGCTGCTAGATACTGTGACGTTTCTGGCTCACCATGCCTATGGGTAGAATTGGTCTTTTCTATTCCCAGAAAAGAATTCTACCTAAGAGTAGAAGATGTGAAAATATGTGTGACTTATACTGACCCACAGCAACTTGATAGGGATTGAGATGTGTTTACTAACGTGAAGTTCAAATTCCTTCTCTCCCAAATGAGATTAGTATTTCCTACATCATAGCAGGAAGATTAAATGTAAAAACACAGGAGCCTAGTGAATACTAGTTATGGTTGTTGCTGACCAAAAGGATGGGTTTGTTTACTGCAACTGCGGATGGAAAATAGACCCAGTCAAGACACCTGGTGACTTGCCTGAATTTGAAAGCATTTTTCTAGGTATTTTGCTTTTGGGGGGGAAAAATCCAAAAAAGCAGCTTTATTGTCTGGTTGGAAATACAGGGCAAAGAAGGGCTAAATGCTGTGAGTAGTTTTCTCTATGGGACAAGAAAAATGGAAAGGATGAAGTGAATCCCAGACCCATGTTAAAATGGAGAAACAAAGGGGCTAGAATCTCATCTCCCTAGGTGGAGATTCACGATGTTCCAAGTACTCGGATCTAGGAATTCACTTTGGCGTAGCTTCAATCTTCCGGTCAGAAGTTATCCCTTTTTCAATCATCTGACAGTTTACCTCTGCAATGTGCAAACATATCACACGATTCCTCTGTGTTCCCCCTTCCCCAAAGTGAAGCAATGCCCCATGTATGTGCTTGGAGGCTCCCTTAAACCATCATAGCACAGGAAGACAGGACAAAGGGTCCTTATCTCAAAACAGTTCCTCCTTCTTTCCATCCTTGTCTCTTCTCGTGGGTCCCAGAATGAATTCTTTGGAAGACAGGTTGGTTATTAGGTGGCACAGAGTTAAGGCTTTAATTTTGCTGTTCTCTGATGTAGTTACTATGGCAAGGAAGTGTGTTAGACAGTTATGTCCACAAGGTCACCATATCTGAAGACCGGATGTTAGCATAGGCTAAAGGGAATGGACATGTTTGAATGTCAGTGACACAGTAGCACCCTTGGTGTGAATTTTTATGGTCAAGCACTAAGGACTAACCTGTATTTACTCTGTGAGTACTTCAAAAATATGCAAAGAATGAGTGAACGAGTGGATGTAGAAATGCCCAGAGAAAGAAGAGAGGAAGTAGAGCCATGTTTAAAGAGAAGATAACGCGATAATGAGGAGTTACAACGTCTTAAACTCCACTCCTTGAATTGCATTCACATCCAGAAAGCTATGCTGGTTCCTCCGTGAGATTTCCCATTTTGATTTTGCAAATCCAGTTCTCGCCTGTCATTAGCTCCCAGACAGACATTCCCCATCCTACTAAGAATAAATATTGTTTAGACCACTGAAAAAGAAAAAGATCCCAGCACCTCTCAGGTCACTGTGCATCACTCATCCATAGCATAACTCGATGCCACTGTCTTCAAATTCTAGATGGCAGAAATGGTTTTAACATCTAGATGTGAAAATATTCATATCAATCAAATGTCTCTACCAGTGAATTTTAATGAATAATGGAAACGGGTCTCAATGGAGTGTCTTCATAACAACGGCAAATGCTTTTCGAAGCATGCATTTGTGCAGGATGGGAGAGAGAGAAAGATAAGTTTCTTTTCTTTATCCTGCTACAGTCGTTTTCCTCCACTCCTGCTCTTACCTATTCAGGTGTAGTAACTACGTAGTAACTGTAAGTCTCTTTTTCCCCAGGAGTCTAAGCCACAAACAAAAGCATTCTGGGAAATTCTTCTGACCATCAGGATCCTGCACCTCTTCTAAGATCTATATTGAGTCACCCTCTCATCTGCTGTCTTGTTCAGACATACATACTAAGTGTGTATTCTGTTTTAGGGCCCATTCTCAACCATGCTCTGAGATTTCATCACCTGTCCAGGAGACCAGGGAACAAACTCAGTGTGGAAGGGTCTTATTGGAATTCCAAAGCCAGTGGAAATCTTCCCCTTGGAGGTTCAGGCACAATCAGAACTAAAACCTTAAGTCTAACACGTGGCATTTAGGGACAGAAAGCTGAAGACACAGACCAGTCAGAAATGGTGTTCCTTCCTCACAGTGGGCAATGCAGAAGCAAGGAGGTGGGAACCTCTTGTCCCAGCATCCTTTATCCTTTTCCCTCAGGACAGTGGGGCTATCCTAATGCTGAGACTTTCATGTTTGACAGCATCCTGGGAAGATGCTAAGTAGCCATTTCTCTCTCTCTCTCTCTCTCTCTCTCTCTCTCTCTCTCTCTCTCTCTCTCTCTCTCTCTCTCTCTCTCTCTCTCTCTCTCTAGTGGAGATCCAAGTTGAAAGACCATGATTCCCCCACATACAATAACACAGTGAATGCCAAGTCCCTGTACCATTCCAGCTCTCCTCTTCCCCTCAAGCAATTGGGAGTTGAGTGAGAAAGTGACCTACATATATGGAATGGATGCTTCAGTGGGGGCAGAATGTATTAGCGTGCCAAGCACTCAACCTGCATCTGCAATGTGACAACTGTTATGCCCATCCCTGTGCCACAATATCATGAGGGCTGTTACTGCACTCATTCATCTCCCTGAAGGAAACAGAAAGACAGCTGAGGTGACCGCCACATCAAAGAACCAGAGTCCACCTGAAGGCAGGGCCTCGCCTAGGACTGCCTGGTGCCAGCCCTGCCTCTCATCCATCCTGGAGCAGGATCCTGGAGGAAGGAACTAGTGGCTTCGGGCCTCCAACTATGCCTGATTGGTCCCTTTGTGGTCTCTGGACTTCATCTGATGATGGCATGAAAATACTCGTCCTTCCTTGCTTCTCAGTTCCTCGAGATGGGTCCCAGGCGTCAGTTGTTCCTGCCTCTATGAACAGAAGGAAGGGACAAGGCAGTTCCACCTGATCCTGTCTGCAAGGTGTCTCCTGTCCTTTGGTCTCGTGCCAGGCACAGGGCTTCTAGAACCCCACCCTTCAGGTATCTGGCTTCCTTGGCCTTTTATCAGCCCCGCCCCCACCACCACCAACCTTTTGCCTAGGGCCCCACTGGCTGACCTTGGCCTGTCTCTGACCTCAGTCAGGGCGCCAAAGTAGCTCCTGGACTTGGGCCAGGCCCGCTCCCATGCAGCCTCTCCCCAGCCACACTGGGGCCACCAAGTCTCACAGGCTAGCCTGGTTCCAAGGTTGTACTGAGTGTTCCCAGAGGCCAGGTGGGCCCGCAGTTGAGAGAGTACTATTTCCAAGGACTTTTGTAACTTATCAAGACTCAGAGAGGGGGCTGGCCTCTTTCACTCCCTCCATGGTTAACCCTTTATCACAGCTCCTCTTCCTGCTTGCTTCTGCCCCCCGCCCCCCAATATTGTGTCAAGGGGATACCAGAGTACTCAATATTCATTTTATTTCCTCCTGAAAACCTCAATGAGAGAAGAATCTAATACTCCCCCATTTTATAGATGAATAAACTGAGATCCAGTAAAGAAGTATCAGTTCTGCTCAAAGCCCCTTGACAGTTAGCAAACTGCAGAGCCTGAATTCAAGCCCACACTGTTTCTGCTCACAGCCTGCAGTCACAGCTGCTCGGTAGCTGTGTGACTATAGAGAATTACTTTTCTTCTCTCGGCTTCAGTCCACATCTGTGAAATGGGCACAACAGCAGTGCCCACTGCTCAAGGTGTCTGTGAAAGATCAATGAGCCAACCCACAGTGGGAAAACTTGGCAGCCCCAGAAACAGGGCCGTTGTTTGTAAGTGTAGTCAGCATTGGTGCAGGTGTCCTTAGTGGTGACCCTTTCTACCTGTCATCCCCAGCTCTGCTGCTTTGTGGCCCAACTTTATGTTCTGAACTCTGCTTCCCTGCTCCTGCCTCACACTCAGGACCCTCAGTTTTCCTTTTCACCTCATCTATCTTACTGACCTCAAAGCCCAGAGATGTCTGTAATCCTCACTATTAACATCTCTGTGCTAAGTTTACTAATTAGCTAATATTTATATACTATTAATCTTTTCCCTGGATGTGCTCAGGTGGTGACCAGGCAAAGGTGTTTGGTTTTTCCTCCTCCTTTTTCCATTCCTTCTTTTTCTAAAGCTCTTGTCTGCATTTTTTCCTTCAACTAATTTGATACTTCTGACCAGATCAGCTTATCTTACAAAGTAATAATAATCCAAAGTGAGAAACCCCCCAATACACTTCCTTAAAGTTTATTTATATTGATGAACATAGTCAGCAGAGCCTGGATTTAAATGACAGTTCTTCCAATTAGAGACTGTGTGACTCTAGACAGCTTACTTAATATTTCTGAACTGTGCTTCCTTTTCCAACCACAAAGGAAGGCAGGAAGTACAGATTCTTCTTCACGGGGCCTTGCAGTTCAGTGAGAGAATGGAAAGTCAGTGGCTGGCATACAGTAGATATTTAATCAAAGATAAATCAAGAATTCATTTGAAATAGAATTAAAGAACATGGGTAATGAAGTGGGGGGGGGATAAGAAAAATATTTTGTTTAGCCAAATCCACAATGTTAAATGAGACTGTGGACAGAGATGGACCAGAGGTTGGGACTCAGCGCCACACTGTGTCTCCAGCTGGACAGGACTTAAGAGTTTCCTTTGTGAGCAAAGCCCAGCCTCCTTATAGATTGGAGAGAAAGAGGTTCAGAGTCCACACTAACAGGCTGGATGATGGCATGTGCATGTTGCGCTCTCTCTCTCTCTCTCTCTCTCTGTGTGTATGTGTGTGTGTGTGTGTGTGTGTGTGTGTGTGTGTGTGTGTGTGTGTGTGTGTGAATCATCTCCCATTTATCCACTCTCTTTCTGCAAGACTCAGGAGCCTCAACTTTAGACAGGGGTAGAGTGTGGAAATGGTGGTTTCTCCTTCCTTGGGGCAGCTCAGCTCTATTTCTCAACATTCATTCCCAATTTAAAAACAAACAAACAAACAAAAATGTTGGAAGTTGTTAGATGGCCAAGGCCAAGAAATGGCTCAGGAGCCAAAATTCCTGCCTCCACTTTCAACTGGCCACAGGCTCTGTGGGAACACAGGACAGGTTATGAGGGATGCCAGAAGGATTGAGCTACTTCGCAAAGTGGTCTATATTTTGCTCCTACACGGAGCTCCTCTCCACCTATTTCAGAAGTGATGAAACCAGAGAACAGATGCTCTGATGAATGAGAAGGGTACCCTGAAACTCAGACTGGAGCTCATGTGCTGGGCTTTGAGCAATGAATGGATTATTTTGCTTGATCCTACAAGTGACCTTTCACCTGCATGGGACCAAACTAGGTCCTCTAAATGAGGATGACAGTTGTGTAGCTTGAGCAGTTTGTGGGCCTTTGGTAGTGAGACTAGGATTTATTCTTAGTACATTAACAGGTTTCTTAGAACCCATTCGCTATAGAGAGATACTTTGCTCAGCCTTGATTCAGAGGGGAGGGGCTGGGTCCTTCCTCAAATTAATATCCCAGACTTTGTTGACTCTCCATGGAAAGTCTTATCTTCTTTGAGGAGTGGATGGTTGGGTGGGGTGAGGGAAAGCTAGGGAGGGTGAGAGGGAGGAGAGGAGGTAAGGGAAACTGTCATTAGTATGTTAAAAAATCCTATTAAATAATAATAATAATAATAACAGTTAGACATCAGGATGGCTGGCCAAATCAAGGTCATTAGTCAGCTGACCACAAGACAAGGGATATCCAAGTGATATCGGAATGCCATAAGGATGCCCTTTAGGCTATGGTTCCAAGAGTTGCCACAGTGGGCCCAAAGGTTGGGGCTGTGTGATTTGAAAACAAAGGGTCTGTCCAAGAACCAATGGATGTGCTCAGCTCCTAGAAACAACAACAACACAAAACACCAAGGAAGAGATTTTTCTCCAATGGCCCCAAAAGGACATAAGCTCTGCAGAGGCCTAGCCCAGCAGGTGGGATGCAATTCAATAACAATAAAAAGCAGTATCATCCATTCAGCATTCAGGCCTGTTTTCCAGGTGTGTTAGGTGACCTTCAGAGTCCCTGAAGCCTGGTAGGCAAACCCTGTGAGTAGTCAGAGTCAGCTAAAGCTTTGGGGTCATAAGGGAGTCTCTGAGGGACCCTGCAGCTGGCAAGTGGAATCTACTCTGGCCCCAAAAATGTACAGGAAAGAAGTATTTTGCTATCAGTTTCCATAACCACACTGGGTAGACTCCAAATAATGCTGCTGATGCCAGGGGTAAGGACCAGCAAGCCTCTGAGGGTCAAGGTTATTACACTCAGGACACTCCCTGTGGAAAGTGCCTGTCACATCAGCCTTCACTTCCCAGCCCTTTACAATTATTTTTTCAACAAAAACTACAATGTTAATAGTCAGACAGCTGGGTTTTTATTATTCATACTGATTTCTAAAAGGGAACATTCTGGCTTTAATTAGAATGAAAAATATGAGTTGTAGAAATATTCAAATATCACATGGCGCCATTATTTACACCATTGATTCCAGCAGGCAGATAAACATAGAGTCAGATGTGTGCTCTGTGCTATTTAAAGAACAGAGCTTCATTAATATGCCTCTACATCTTCACACATGGGTGAGGGCCTGTAAAGAAAGCCATGGTAAGGATGCTGTGCATGTGACCTTAGAGGTGTGGGACACACAGATCCCCAAAAAATCCTAACCAAATATTCACTTTCATGTAGTGTCCCATGCCACTGTGTCCCCAGACATTCTATAAATGCCTGTCTTCTGGAGGATTATTTCAGAAGATCAAAATTTTGGTTTATTTTACAGATAAGTAAGCTGGGCTGCCCCCCATAGGCTTGTGTATTTGAACTCCTGGTTCACAGAGTACGAAATTTCAGATGCAGGACGTAGCCAGCATCTTCAGGCTGCAGTGTGAGCCTTGAAGGTTATACTCACCTGAGCCACTTGATTCCTGTTCCTTCTTTTGATGTGACATCATCAGCCACAGCTCTCTTCCACCATGGATAGAGGTACTCCCATCTGCATGTCCTCTCTCCCTGTGAGGACCGTATCCCCTAAACTGTGAGCCAAATAAAAAACAAATCCCCTTCTCCATTAAGTTGCTTCTGCCAGGCCTTTTGTCATAACAACGACTAGAAAAGTAACTAACACAGAAGCTAAGTGACTGGTACGACCACCTTGTAAAGAAGGGGAAGAAATTTGTACAAGGCTGAACCCTCCACCATGGAGTAGGTCATACCTCTCACAGGGACTGAGAGTGATGGATGGTTGTCATGTGTGCCAAAGGGCTTATGGTACTATTCCCCAAATGATATACTGGGGTAGCCTGATGCTCAGGTTATACTTCAGTCCTACTCAACCAGACTATGAGGCAGAGGCAAGCACCGGTGTTTCATGAGGCTCCCCGAGTGAGTCCAACATACAGCTACAAGGAGAGATGGCCTTTACTATAATGTACTGTCTGAAAAGAACCCAAAGTCCTTGGAAGAAGGGCAATTATTTACCCATTTGTACTTCATGGTTGTTGCATGTAGGTCAGCAGCTGGATTTATGTATCTTCTATTTTTCTTGATATGATTGGGAGAAGGGTCTTTTATTGAACACAAAGTTTGCTAGTTTGACCACACTGCTTGTCTTGCTACCAACCCTAGCACTGGGGTTACAGGCAACTGCTGCCATCCCCAGCTTTAGGCTAAGCCCAGAGATCCCGAACTCATATCATCATGCTGGCTTGTACAGTAAGAATTTTGCCCACTGAACTATCTTTATACCCCCTATTCACTCATTTTAAAGATATGAGGCTATGCAACACTCATGGAGTTGGGATCCAACTGGAACATTCTAGAACCTTCTTTACCCACATATAGGATCCCTACTGTGATTGTTTAATGTTTCAAAAGAGGACTTTTAAGGGAAAGTATGTGGGGCCTTCTAGATATATAAAAGTTAATTTTTATTTCCCCATCTTGTGGCTTCTATCTCTTTGAACCACCAACCATAAAAGTAAAAGTCCCTTGGCTGGGAGAACCCACTTTTCTCTAGAGTGCTGACTCCCTTATTCAATTTATCTAAACCCATGTTTTCATTAAGTATAGCAGCCAGTCATGGGCTTCATACATGTAGACCTAAGTTAGCCAAGTGGAATCTTCATATCTAAGTCTTTCACCATGAAATTTTATGATACCTTCAGCCGTGTTCTGTGCCCAATGGTAGTCTTGGCTCAGAGAATGAGGTCTGGTCTCCTGGATAAGGAAGTGGATCGTTTTCTCTTCCAATATGCTGCAATGAAACAAAAAAGCAGTGTTCAGTTGACTAACAGGACTAGCAGAGCAGTAGCTGTTACAATGTCCTATCTGATGCTTTGACCCTGACTACCTTAATCCTTCTTTGCTTGTATGGTTCTTTCCTCTCAACTTCACCTCATCACTGCCAGTGCACATTATTATGACTTTTTAAAGCACCTTCCACAAGTAATTATGAAATTTACTAACGGCTAAAAACACACTTTTGTTTTCATGGTCCAGGGTCCCATTTTGGCCCTAAAGGGAAATCTACCCCAGACTCTTCTCAGGTCTTGATAGTAGCTAGCAATCTGACACATTCTATTGTTTTTAGATATATAGTCTAGTCTCTGCATCTATAGTCACATGGCTTCCCACCTCCATGTCTCTCTGTATGGCCTTTCAAAAATGGCCCCAGTCTTTGAATCAGAGCCAACTCACTCTAGCTGGATATTACTTCGCTAATTATAACTTCAAAAAGGCCATTTTCAAATATGTTCACATTCTTAGTTTCCTGGCTTGAATGTGAAATGCTCTCTACAAGCTTGTGTGTTTGCACACTTGCCCTTCAGCTGGTAACTCTGTTTAGGAAGACTGTGAGTCTTTTATAATATAGTGCCTCGCTGGAGGATATGGGCCAATATGTGAAATAAGATTCAAGGGTCAAACAGATTCTGGTCTCCTCCCTGTTTCCAGATCCCCCAGAATATAAGAAGCTGCTTTGGAAGCTCCCATTATCACAGATGAAGATGTGCTACCATCACACATTCCCGCCACGACAGGCTGAATCCTCTGAAACCCTGAGCCAAATAGCTCTTCCTGCATTAGCTGCTTCTGGTGGGCATTTGGTCATAGTAACGAGAAGAGTGATGGATGTATGTAGATTTCAGGGGATGAGAATTAAGGGAAGACATTAATTCACCCCAAAGCAAAGTCTCTTAGCTGGCAAGGTCCACTTGGGTCATGTCAACACTCTGTGGATACTTTGTTTTGTACAATGGTACTTGGAATAAAATCCAGTTCCTGGGACTAGGGAGATGGCTCAACTACTAAGATCACATGCTGCTCTAGTGGTCCTGTGGAGGACCTGAGTTTACTTTCTGTCATCCATGCTGAGTGGCTCACAACCACTTTTACGTCCAGTTCCAGGGGGAACCTATACACCTAGCTTCTGTATGCATCTGTACACATAAGTAATTAAAAAATAATAAATATTTAAAAACTCCAATTCCTTGGCCCAACCTTCCGACCCTGATAGGCTCAGGTATGGACAGCATCCCCAGTCCCAGCCCAAAGCCTACCAGTACCTCTACTCCTGTGCTGGGTTTTCATCATCAGATTGGCTTGAGTGCTAGAGCCTAAGGCTAGTGCAATCCTTGGTTCAATGTTAGATGAAGCAATGGACAGATTCAGTAAGCATTTAGTAAGTACCTACTGCATACATGCCTCTGTGCACCAGGCTAGAACTTAAGGAGCAGGACAGGGAAGTAGCTCAGTGACAGGCAGCTTACCTAGCCTAGCCAAGATCCCGAATTCAAGCTCCAGCACCACAAAAATAAAATAAGGAAAACATGCATCCTGTGTGGTTGGGGATACATCTCTAGCCAACGATCAGTGAGAAAGAGCCGGTGAAAGACGTATGAACTGAGGACCCAGGAGGCCCAGGGAAGGAGGAAGCACATTCGCCTGTGAGACCATGTAGAAATGAGGGAGAGGCTCCCCGAAGACTTCTGAACAGGCTGGAAGGAAGATTTTCTGTCTGAGTCTGGGCTGCCAGGAATAGAGAGGCCATCATTACCACAAGGAGAGAGGGGAGGCTGTGCAGCAGCCCTGAGTGGCTCATCCTCAGCACCATCACCATCTCATGTGGTGTCTACTTCCCCTTGCATTCTTGCTGGCTTTAGCTTTCGATCTGTAGCAGCTCATGAGCATCCACACAGAATGGGCTAGGTGGAAAATGGGCTTGGATGATGGGACAGTAGAAATGCTCCTTCTTTGCATCATTGAAGTCATCCAAGTTCTACATCTCAGTGTTCATGTGAAGGAGAAATGAGGGAAGCAGATGCCATGCTCTTCAGTATCTGAGGGTTTAGCTCCAGAACTGCCGACATCTGTAAATGTTGAAGTTTATATGAAATAGCAGAGTCCACCCAGGACATATGTTCACCTTGCCTGTACTTTAAACCACATCTGGGTTATACAGTACCCATTATGATGTAAGTACCAGATAAAACAGCTACTTTACTGCATTGTCTAGGAAATAAGTGTGTATGTTTAGTGTATATGGTATGTTAGGTTTTTTGTTTGCTTGTTTTCTTTTTGGAGACATGACCTGATGTAGACCAGGCCGATCTCAAACTCATTATTTAGCTGAGGATGACTTTGAACTTCTGACTCTCCTGCCTCCACCTCCCTGGTGCTGGAATTATAAGCATGTATGACTGTACTCATCTTACCCATCACTGGGGCTCAAATCCAGGGCTTTACATATGGTAAGCAAGTCTTCTACTGACTCAGCTACATCACAATCCTGGAATGCTACTAAGAAATATTTTTGAAAGACTAACAGGATGACCAAAGTTGATAGCCTGACTTATGCTGGCTGAGACCTGGCTTCCACAAGAACCAATGTCACAAGTGCCCCCCCCCACTCCAATTAACTAACTAGTTAAATGTAAAACATTTAAAAATAATTTTGATTCATGGTTAGTTGAATTAGTGACTGTGGATGTGGATATGAAGTCTATTGTCACATGCTTAGAACTGTGCCTACGTGATGATATGCTATATATTTAAATAAAACCAGTCTGGAATAACATGGGATCCACCCACAGTCAATCCAGGAGGATCAGAGAGTGGTAACTCACACCTTTAATCCCAACACGAAGGTGGAGGGGAGAGTGAAGGGGGATGGTGACCTACACCTTTAATCCCAGCAGATCTGAGTTTGAGGCCATGTTGATTTACAGAGAAAGTTCCAGGCTCCCAGGCAGGCAGTGGTGATAACCCATAACTCCAGAGACAGAGATCTTTCTGTGAGTTCAAGGCTAACTACCAAATAGTAGTAGCCCACACCTTTAATCTTAACCTGGATGTGATACAGCTGGGCAAAGAAGGTATTTAAGGTATTTAAGGCAGGCACAGGAAGACAGATGAGGCTCCTAAGAAGAGTGAGGCTGAGGAAGCTGGAAGATAGCTGGGTGAGATTTGACTGTGGTGTTCCTCTCTCTGATATTCCAGCCTTTCCCCGATATCTGGCTCTGAGTTTCTTTCATTACAACTAGAATTCACGCAACATGCCTAGTTCATTTAGATGTTCAAAAATACAACTTTGTACTGGGAATGGAAGACAGTGGTGCAGTGCTTGCCTATAGTGACTAAAGTCTTGTGCTGGATCTCTAGAACAGGAAGAAGAGAGGGAGAGAGGGAAGGAGGGAGGAAGAATGAAGAAATGAATCTGCTGACACTTTAGATCCCAAAGTTGGCTGTGGGTAGATTCTAGAGTCTATGAGGACCACTTGACCTACATGGCTAAGTTGTTGAGGACGAAGCTGGTGTGAGGCAGACTGCCTGGATCCTGGGCTCAAATGGAACCAAATCCCCTAAGGAGATTAGGAGGGGCAGGCAGAGAAAACAGGCCTATCACAGACAAAGTACTTATTGGGCAGGAGGCATTTTGGGCCAGAAACTTCAGAGGACAAAGACCCATGACTTTCTGCACAAACCTTACCTCAGAGATGTGTAGGCAAGGGCCTGTCAGGTGGATGAAGCAGAGGGCGCCCAGCATCTCTGAAGCTTATGGTGTTTCTGCCAGGCCAATGTGTTTGCCAGCCATCCACATTCACTCTTGTCTCTGGGGTCCCACTGAGTAAGGAAGAGCCAGGCCCGGCAGTGAGGTCACTGGGAGTCAGGCTGGCAGATCTGAGGTAAAGTCAATGGAAACCTTGCTTCCTACTAGCAAACCTGAGCTGCCAAAACAGGTCAGAAGAGGAATGAGAAATAACAGGAGCAAAATAATGTAAAGGAGGTAAGTACTGAGAGGGTCCTGCTCATCCTTTCTGCATAGATTTCCTGCCAAGAAGACTGAGCCAAAGGAATGTTTTACCCTGAGGCCCCGGCAGGCAGACAGTGGTCCTGGAGAGGAGAAGAAAACAATCACTTCCTGGAAAAGAATCTTCTAATTGTTCTTGTGAGCGAAGGCAAGAGCTGCCAGAGGAAGGCCAGTGCACAGTTATTGGGGTGTTTCCAATGGCTCATCCCAGAGGAAAGCAGAGGAGACCCCCAGCTTCAAGCAAAAGCTCAGAGCACTTCTGAGCATCCCTGGAGCTGATGCCTGGGAGGTAGTTTCAGAAACTTAGCTTTCCCAGGGATGGAGTAGAGGGAGTTATATCTTCAGCCCATCTGTGCCATCTACTTAGCATGGTGGCTTGCAATGAGTTTCAGGCAAATGTCATCCCGAACACACACACACACACACACACACACACACACACACACACAACTTAGGTCCCACATCATTTATAAAACCCTCAACAGTGAATATCTCAAGGCCTGTTTGGGCTAACTACACAGCTTAAGTGAGACAGAATATAAAAGCCTCTAGCAGGGGTAGGTGACGATCCCTCTTTGCCTTCATCCTACCCTCCTTTCTCATCTCCTTCCTCCTTCCTCACCTCTCTCTTCTCCTCTTCCTCTTCCTTCATCTTCTCTTCCACACCCTTCCCTTCTCCTCTTCCTTCTTGTCCTTGTTCTGGACTCTTTTCTTCTCCTTTTCTATCTTCCTTCTCTTTCTTCTACTTCCTCCTTCTCTTATTGCCCTTCTGCATCTTCCTCCTCCTCCTCTTCCTCCTTCTCTTTCACTTGTTCTTCTATTTTTCTCCTCATCTTCCTCTTCCTTGTCCTTCCTCTTTTCTTCTCCTCCCTCCTTTTCTCTCCCCCATTCTGTTTCTCTCGTTCACTTACTAAGTCGACTGGCTTCATCCCTAGCCGTGGATGACACATTCTCTTTGGCATGCACCCTGGGGAAGTAAGTGATGCAAGGCCCAGGAACCTCTCCTGGAGGCAGAAAGTGCCTGGGCACAAGGGGCATCCTGAGTGTTTAGAGGGGCACTGCACTTGAAGAGAGAGTGTGCCCACATTCAGGGCACCCCCATCTTACTCCCTGCCCTACTTTCTTCGTGGTCTAACCACAGATATTTCCTTCAATCTCATATTTGAAAAATCTGCCCCTGGTTTTCACACCATTTCCTGCTCACCCTTCACCATATTCTCAACTGCCACAAAATAACATCTTTTACGTTAATGAAAATGGCAAAAAGGCTGTCCAGGGTGAGCTAGTTGTCACAATCATTTGATGATCGTGGGGCAAGTGGCATATCCCTCAGTGTCTGCTGCTGCATAAGGGTAATGACACAAACAGCACAAGGGCCACAGTATGTGTCTTCAGTTTCTGAGCATTCTTGCTGTTAGCTTTTGTCAAGGTGCTTACCCATTCTCCTGCTATGCAAAGAAGGAGCTGAGGCAGAAAGAGACTGGAAGATTTGCTCAAACAGGGAGTCAGGGCCAGGATTTCAACTCAGTTGGTTCAAGAACTCAAACACAGAGCAATGACGAGCCCTGGTGGGACGTGACACTGTCCCTAAGCCACAGCACGCAGAACAAGACGGGGACAGGCAAAGTAGTCTCTGAGATTGGAACCCAGCACAGCACTTGGGCAATGCAGAATAAATTCAGTCTATGAGATCTGAGGCACAGTAGCACAGAAACACCCTCCTGATAATCATCTCTGGGCTTTTTAGGGCAAGCAAACCCTTCACTTTTCCAATCTGGAACATCTCCCATCCTGCTTATCAGATTTCCATACAGAACAAGGACAGCCAATTTTTCTAGCTCTATCTTCCAGATCTGCAGGCCATTTCTAAGCCTGACATCTGGCTCCTAGATTCTACGTGAGAGGCAGCTCTATGGCCAGGGTTCAGAAATCTACAAGTCATAGCTGTGAACACACTCCAGGGCCCCTGCACCCGCTCCAGGCCAGGTTTTTCATAATTGGTTTTCAGAACAGCCTGTCCATGATGTGTAATTGTTAGCAGTTGTAAAAAGATAACTCACATTTTTAAAAGCTTAAAGCTTGCTCTGTGCAGATAAAAACTGTGACAAATTATATTCCGAAAAATCATAAAAGTAGAGAGAGACATGTTAATAACCAAAGGTGGCGTTTCATTTAGAGGTCAGCCAGAGCTATTAAAGTACTCTGGAATCTCTAGCTTTGGCGGTAGTGATTTGACCAAATCACTTATCTCCTCCAGACCATACCTAAGCATCTCCCTCAGTAAAAATAATAATAATAATAATAATCCACAGACAGTAAAGTGGGAGGTCATGGGAAGCGGTCAAGAAAAGCAATATGGCCCAAATAAACCCAGGCCCCAAGGAGAGCTGCTATAATCCACCAAAGCCACACAGCACTTCAGTTTATACAGTGTCACCCCATACACTAAGTGACCTACTCATATCTGCTAATTACCATGTTCAGGCTCACACATACATGCATGCACACTTGTACAGCATATGAAGTAGGCAGTTGAAGAATTTTCATGAAACTCAGGGCAGCTGTACAGATTTCATGATGAACAAACAAACCTAAACTGGTTGGAAAAGACTTTCCCATTTTCCCAAACTTAAAAACCTTTTTATTCTTAGACAGAAGTAGAGGCACATTCCAAAGAGAGGAGAATGGCAGTCAGGAAGAGGTGTCAGCAGTTTGGAGCTGAACGGGAACAGCGTGGATAAAATCAATGAGGTGGGAGGGGTGATCAGTTGGAAATAAGATGTCGGTGAACTGTTGACTGACTCTATTATGGCCAGAATGTAATGCTCCCCCACAGGTACCTCTGTTTGAAAACTTGGTCCCCAGCTTATGTCTCTGTTTTGAGAAGCTATGGGACATTTGAGGCAGGAGAATATCTGGAAGAAGTGGGTTACTGGAAGAGGATGGGAGACCCCCCTCCTCCCCTCCCTCTTTCCTGATCAGCCAAGTGTGAACAAAGCACAGCCACAAAACAACAGCAGCCACCACACCTTCTGTGAAGTAGTAGATTGTATCTCCTGAACCACAGGCTAAACTAAACCTTTCTTCCTTAAATTTTTTCTGTCTAGCATTGATCACAGAAGCATCAATTACCTAATAGTACATATATTCAAATGTTTGCTGGTTCACCCTGCTATTGACACACGTGACAGCTATCCTCTTGAATGTGACTGGTTTTCCGTGTGGATTATTCTGAAACTGATTCATACTGTGCACGATAGAGACCAAGATGGTACATTGGTTACTCCTCTAATTCTGTGAGAAAATACCATGATGAAAACAACTTATGGAAGAAGGAGTTTCTTTTGGTTACGGAGGTGGTGTGTGTGTGTGTGTGTGTGTGTGTGTGTGTGTGTGTGTGTGTGTGTGACTGACACAGCCTCAGGTGGTGGAAACAGGAAACAAAGGAAGTAGACTGAAGCCAGGAGCTTCCAAAGCCCATCCCCAGTGGTATGCTTCCTCCAGCAAGATTGGACCTCCAAGAGGTTCTACCTCCTCCAAACCTACTGTGGACTGAGGGTTACAAACCTGAGCCCATGGGGGACATTTCTTATTCAAACCACCACCGGTGAGAAAAGCCTTCTTCCAGACACTGATAATCAGGCAAGGTAATAGTCCACTCACTGTTATGAGACTTAGGAAAAGTGGGGGCTGTGAGTCAGGCTGGCTGAATTCTAGTGTTAAAACTGATTAATGGGTACTACCAAGAAAACTCCTCAACTACCCTGGGTATCACATAGTTTTTGTTTTGTTTTGTTTTGTTTTATCTATAAAGTGGTCAAATCTTATTGAACTGTGATGATGTGTGAGAGATTAATATTATGCTTGCATTAAACCAAAAGCTTACTATGTTCTTTCTGTCCTCGTTCTTCAATGTATTTCTTCAGAACATTCTAGAATGTCTCTGTGTCCTATTTATATCAGTAGCAATTTCACTTTAGAAATCAGTTCTTTTTCTTGACTCTTGTTTCTTGGGAATAGATAAGAAAGATAAACAAAGCCTAAAAGATAGCAAGCTCTGTTCTGAGAAGCAGACTGCCTACAATTGTTTAATTATTTTTTTAAAAAAAGCATACACCTAAAAATAAAAAAATTGAAAGCAAATAATGAAGCAGCTTCTCCATGATGGGCATAAAGTTTCTTGTGACTGCATACAAGTATGTGGCATGTATACTGGGCAGTCCTGCATTTGGACACAATGTTCTATGATAAGAAACCCATCTCATCTCATTGTAGACATTTAGTTCTGAAACATCTCCAGAGCCAGTCTTCTGTAACATTATGTTGAAATCTTAATAACCAAGAAATATGAACTTTCTGCAAAGGTCATAAAATTCATGCTATTTATTCATAGGCCCAGCATAACTCAGGAAAATATATATAGCTGAGTTTTCTTGCAATTTCAAATGAGCATAATTGTGCATTTATTTATTTCAGGTCTTCATAGATCTTCCTCAACACCCAAGCATGAGAATGCTGAGAGAGAATAGAAACAGTATAGAGGACTCCATGATTTGGTGCTGAATCTGAAATGGGTTAGTTCACAAAACTTGGTAGGATATTGTAGGACAGTCACAAATACATTCCAGCTTGACCCATTCATAAGAAAATGTCATTTTTTTTAAAAAAAAATTGCAATCTACCATGCACTTTACTAATGTATTAAGAGTCATTTTTTCTTAATTTCCCTTTTGAGAAATTTAAGTAGCAATAAATGACATAGATATATTCAGTGAGCCCTGATGTGGTAAAGGTGGTCTTCTCTTGTTCTTTTTTTTTTTTGTAACCATTTTTAAATATTACTTTTTATTTAAGTTACCACAATTGTTTGAAAGCAGAAAGGATTTGGGAGAGCTCTCAGATTTTTAGATATAATCATTCTTTTGTGCTCTGTTCAGCATATTGTCCTCTTCAATGGTCTGGACATATACAGATGATCAATAAATACCCATTACTGTGCCCTTGTTTTAAAAAAAAGAAAGAAACACATGCACAGAACACATACACACATACACACTCTCACCATCGTTCAGCCCAGAGCAGACTGCATTGGTCACCTTACCCAGCATCCATTGACTATTCATGCTTAATGATGGAGTAGACTGAGCAATACCAAGAAGACACTAATAACTTCCCACTGGGACTCATGCCCTGACCTGCCGGTTTTTGTCTTTCTCCTTTAATAGTGGATGTTGGGATTTTAAGGATGGATTTCCATCTAGCAAGAAAGGATATAAATAGATATCAAAAACAGACTCCTGGGGTCGTTGGTGCATTAACATGATTTTCTAGTCCTTAGACATGCTTATGGGAGGGGTGAAGAGGGCAGGAATGTGGGATGAGGATGAGCAAATGCTTAGCAACAGCCAGGATCCATTTGCAAAAGGCACCACCTCTGGGGGCAGGGAGCACGTCCACAGAGATGAGAGAGGCCTTTCTACTACTGCGGAGTGCTGCAGGCTCTTGTTCTGGGGACAGGAAACTTGACTTTATGGAAGATCTACCAAAAACAAGATCAGGCTGTATAACCCTTAACAGTAGATAATTGATTCTGGAACATTCTACATTTGAGGCCTTGGAAAAGAATGGTACTTCTGAGTGGCTAAGGCACCAGAAAGCTCAGCTAGTTTATCACAGTCTCTACATGATTTTAAGGAAGCTCCTCCCATATAATAAAGAAATAAAACAAAGCTTGGTTGTTATTTATGAAAACTTACAAAAATTCTCAGGGGGTTGAAAAGCTCTTTTCTTTCACTGACCGTGTCTTGATGATTTTCCTGAGGGTCTCACACTGTGTGTTCCCTTCTTTGGCTTTCTTACTGAATATATGACTTCCTCATTATTCCACCTACCATTTCTGATCCCCTCTGTCATCACATTTCATTGTTTGTGATTGTACATTGTGTGCAGAATACACACATGTGCACTATGTTATCTTTCCTTTTTTGACTCACATTCTTCTTTCTAAAAAGACAGGCTCACAGATTCACACTTCACAGCCTGATAGTGTGCCAAAAACCTGCCTACTATAGTTACATGACCAATCAATGTACATTTTAAAAATTACATCAATGAGATGGCACAGAAGATGAAAATGCTTGCCACCAACCTTGACAAGTTGACTTAGATCTTCGAGACCCACACTGTGGAAAGAGAATACGTATTACTGAAAGTTGTCCACTGAACTCCATTTGCATGATGTGTGTCCTCTGAACTCCATTTCACAAATAAGTAAGTGGAAAACCAACTAAGATAAAAACTCAGGAATAGAGCAGACAAAAGTATATTTTACTATTTAAATAGATACTTGCAAATATCTAAATGTGGGAATGGCTCATTTTGCTTTCAATCTTTTATTTTTTTTTCTTTCAGAAAAAAAATTACAGAGCTTACATTTGTGGGGAAAGTAGTGGGGTTCTGTGCATAAAAGCAAAATGAATTTTAAACTTCTCTTGGGAAGAAGCAAATTTAAAGAATCGGTTGTCTGTTAATCACCACAGTTGCTATGACCCAATAAGCAATTCTACTCCCTTCATATGTTAAATTGATTCATACATATTGGCAAGTTAGCTATTTCCCTAAAAGGGAGTTGCATTTATTTGGACTGTATATTAATATCTTATTATCCTTTCTATGCACCTGTGACATGATCATTATTTCATCTCTCTGTGTTTATTAGAGTAAATGCTTTCAGATGAGGTATTGAAAAAGAACCTAACTATGCTTAGCAATTTTTCTAAGCAAGCAAGTGTAAAATCCTCCTTTGGCCCATGGCTGTAGCTGTTCTCTGCAGACCTTTGCAGTGCATCAGTTTCCAAGGATTGTCACTAGCAATCCTCAGAGAAGCCACACGGTTTAAATGCAACATCAGAACATTGGTCAACCATTCTTTCTGTCTTTGTGCATAAAGTAAAGTTTGCCTAGGAACTTGCCAGCAAAATATGCCTTTACTGAGGATTCCAACTGGTCATCCCTTCCTGGAAATATGTTCAAGTGTTGCCCTATAAGTGACAATCTTTACTGCTGAAAATTGAGAAAGTGAAGAATGGAATGGGTTGACTTTGGACAACTGAAATGTAGATATGTCTACAGACTGTGGGGTATAGGAGTAAGATTGTCACTGAATCTAGTTAGGTCTGAGACTAACTAGTACCCAACACAAAGAAAGTGCAAGTCTGCCTTCAAGCTCCTAAACAGGAATGATTTCTTAAAGTTCTTTGAAGAGGGTTAGGAGAATCACTTTTCACTCTTTCCTTAACGTCTCTCTAGCCACATCACTTTACATGAGCTTTCCTCATGCCCATTTCCCATCTCCTGTCTGTTCTAGCCTGACTCATCCTTTTCTTCTAGGATGCTCTTCTTAAGAGTCCATTTCCTTTCTGTGCAGTTTCTCATCATTTCCCTTACTTCTGCATCTAAGTGAAGATTCCAAGACCTAAAATATTCCAGGGAAGGTTAGGGGATGGAAGAGGCTGGGACATTCATACTTTGATTTTCTTCTTGTGCCTGCTTCTGGTAATTTGGGCTTCCCTATTTTATAGATGTCATAGTTAACTGTTTCATTTCATTTCATTGACCAAGGCATTATACAAAAGAGCTTGCTTATAGTTTTAGAGGATTAATCCATTTCCCACATGGTGAGGAGCATGGCATCAGGTAGGAAGACATGGTGCTGCTACAGTATCTAAGAATGTTTATTTGATTTACAAGCAGAAGGCATAAAAAGAGACAGGAAAGGAATAGGGAAAGGAAAAAAGAGAGGGATAGAATAACCCTGCTTTTGGTTTTTGAAATCTCAAAGGCCATCCAGGAGGTACATCTCCCAATGAGGTCACATCTGTGAGTCCTTCCCAAACAGTTCCACTAACTATAGATGAAGCATTTGGATACATGAACCTATGGGGACCATGCTCATTCATACCACCACAATAGGTAAAGAAACCATAGCAATGAGAACTGACTGCCAAAATTACACAATGGGGGTTGGGTTTGAATTATAGTCCTTAATCATAGTTTCTTTCTCCATAAGCATACCCAGACAGAGGGGAGTCAAACACAAGCATTCAATGGTTAGTGAAGGTCTCCATGTCTTTTATGTACTCAGTTGTTGAGCAAGAGGTGAACCAGGATACTGCAAAATGCTTCCAGACACCAGAAGCAAATGTGCTCTCACTAGAACCAACTCCTAAATTGTAATTTGATGAACCATTAGGAAAAAACTTTAGAATTCTCAAGTTTTCATCTTCAATAGGTTAGTGTCTGGGACTCAACTGTTTCCTTAGGGGAGGTGGTAAGGCAGAATTTTTACCTGCACAAATCTAACATTTCTCCCTGTTACTATGAGGTTTAAGCAAGCTTGGTGATGGCCACTGCCTTTTACTATTAAATTATTTCTACCAGGGAAACCTTGTCTCAAATTCCCACTACCAACACACACACACACACACACACACACACACACACACATACACACACACACAGGGGGGTGCTTAGAATAGATACAATTTTTAAAATATGTGTATTATGTGTATTGCCTTGGGAAAACATCACCTCCTCACACAAAACTACACAATTGGTTTCTACCTCACTCTGTAGTTTTATATCAATCACATGCAGGAAAAACCCAAACTGAAGTGCATCCTGAATAAATTCCACTGTTGAATAAAAGCTTCAATCTGGATGTCTCTTGAAAAAAAAAATCAAAATTCTGAGACCCAACTTGTATGGATGTCTCTCCAAAGGTTCTAGCCCAGTGGGTCTGAAGTGAAGTAGGGAAGTCCTCTTCTGAGAACTTTTCAGGGTGTCAAGGCAATGCCAACTCTTTTTCAGAACCACACCCACAGTAGCAGTTTAAAATCAAATTCTGAAGATGGAGAGATGACTCAGTGCTTCAGAGTTCTTGATACTTCTTCAAAGGACTGTAGCTCAATTTCCAAGCATCCATGATAGCTACTCAGTCACTATAACTCCATCTCCAAGAGATCTGACCCCTTCTTCTAGGCTCCATGGCATCCGCATGTATGCAGACAGACAGACACACATACACACACATACATAATGATAATAATGACAAGATCTTTAAAATCATGTTCCATATTTTCATATAATTGTTCTTTGTAGCCAAGTGAGACATCTTCATTGCAGGAAGGCAGCATTCTGGTAACTACTGAATCTTCACTCACCATGGTGAACATCCTTAATGTATCCAAATGATATTCACACAGACTTTCCTACTTCCTTCTTTCTAGGCATCTTTTGTAAAATACCCTGCCTGTTACGCTCCCCTTTTCTTCCATCTGAGCCTAAGTTGTCCAAAGACTCAAAAGTCTTGAGTCCCTTATAGTTATATGCTCTGGGGTAATTCATATCCTGTGTCTATGTCACATGAGCAACTTTTCAGGCAAGAAATGTCTCTGCATCTAAGACTAATGAAAGAGTTTAATTTCTACATGTGAAGTTTAGAAGTTTTATTTCCCAAGTTCATCTCAAAGACAAGTTCATCCTTATAAATCCTGAAACTCTTTGTAGTTCTTGACATCACCTACTTCTTCTCCCTTGTGCTATCAGCTCAATCTAATGGGTGCTTCTCATGTCCTTATTGGACCAGCTCAAAAGGGTCCTGCTGGGCTCCTACAACAATTGGACTTAAAAGAATGTGTGAAGGCACTTTGGCAACTGTGGGCAGTCCCAGCTCAATGAAGAGGTTCAACTAACCCACATTTTTCCAGCCTGTTGTTGTCAGTATTTACGGGTAGGCATCAGCACGTATCTTCCTGAGATCAAGCACACTTGCTTTACAGTTTTCTCATGATATTCTTTCTAGTCTTCCACACTGCTTCTTTAAAACCAAGATGTATTTAGTTATCTAAAGAAAATAGCAACAGGGCTGGAGAGATGACTCCTAGATTAAGAGTAGTTAGGATTTAGTTCAGTTCCCAATACCCACATGATGGTTTACAACCATCCATAACTCAGGTTCCAGGGGATGCAAAACTCTCATCTGACCCCCCATGTATTATAGTCATGCTTAGGGTTCATGGACATACATGCAGATAAAACACCTCTACACATAAAATGAAACAAATATTTTTTTAAAAAAATTGTAAAGAAAATATATGCAAACAGATTTTTCCCCTCCGGTGGTTCACAATTTTTTTAAGTATACTATATTAATCATCCATTTGGGTATTACGTCAAATTTCCCTGTGTTCATAGAGGAAGCATTCTCAGTTACGTGTTATGTATAAGATGTAGGAAATTAATGTTGAATGAAAGCATGAATGAATGCTAGGGCTCAGACCCTGGGCTCTGAATCAGAACCAGTTCTGGTTTACAAAATTTGCCTGATTCTGGCATACTAAACCAGCTGACATCTCATTCATTGTCTTGCTCCAAACCTCAGCAGAAGCACGTCACTTTGAGAATTTGGATGGCTGGAGAAATGGCTCAGTACTTGCTGCTCTGGCAGAGGACTTTAGTTTAACTTCCAGCCAGAACCCACATTAGGTAACTCCCAACTGCCTGTAACTCCAGCTCCAGAGTTCTGACCCATCTGTCTTCCATGGTCATCTGCATGTACGTGCATGTGCTAACACACACACACACACACACACACACACACACACACACACAACTATTTTTAAAGAACTTCAGCATGTCCTTCTATCTAGGCAATCTTCTGACATACCACATTCAAGTCAAAAGAAATGGGATCACACGCATTGGAAAATGTGTTGGGAGATGGAGAAAGCAATTGAGTAAAAATCTAAATTTTCACAAGCCTCACTACCCCGGTATCAACAGTGGAATTTATTCAGGATGCACTTCATTTTGGGTTTCTCCTATATATGATTGATATAAAACATAGATAAATTTAAATTTATTAAAATTAGCATAGTTTCAAATAGCCACATGTATGCATTTGCTTCTTGGGCTTGTGTGTTCACTGAACAGTACACATATAGAATACTTCCAACTATATGAGGTGTTCTGCTGTGTAGTGCTGATATGATTTATGTCTATGCTTTCTGCATTAGGTCAGTTAGAGGAGGCAAGGGAAGAAAATTTTAGTATCACATTGTGGTTGTTTTGAAGTCTTCTAGTGGGAGTAGACACTCATTTATCAAATGAAATCCCCACTTGCCCTGAAAGGAAAATGATTGAGTTGTGTCTGAGGGAGAAGAAGAGAAATGTCTCTGACATGTTCATATTCCAGGCTGGTGGCTTTGCTTGTGGCATTTTGGAACACGAATCAGCATCAGGAAAGTGTCACCCAATTTGAAAGCTCCCCTGTAGGAAACGTCTCAGTCTGACCTAAAGTAAGTGAAAGAGACAGGGTGAGAGAAACAGGATCAGGGGAGGGTGTCTGTGTGATAAATGGCACCCTGTCATATCACACTTGACATCGCAACAGGAAAGGGGCTGTGGAGCCAGACATGGGTTAAGCGAGGAAGTTCAAACCCTTCTCTCATCTTCATTTTGCATTTCCAGGCTCAGGTTCAGTTAAAAAATTCTGAGTTCGATCGAAATGTATCCAATCTGCAGAGTAACACACCAGTCAAGGCAATGTGTTCTAACTTGGTGAAAGGCGGGCATTTCAGGACTGCCAAATGTCTGGGAAAGAGCAGAGGCAAGAGCAGAGGCAAGAAAGGACCACTCCAGAAGAAGATGGCCTTTGATGGTCACGTGATTCTCCCTGCCACTATCCTCACACAGAATGATAGCCTTCAGACACTGTCAAACTGCTCTGGGACCAGATATGGTGGAAATCTCCCCTGTTAGACTCTGGGGTCTCTCATTCAAGCAGGTTACTTGTCCCTAAACTCAGCCAAGAGACCAGCAGCTGTATGGCAGGCTGTCACTCTTCACTGGAGTGCATTTTTCTTCATTTCTATTTTCCCAGGGCAACTTCACATCACAAACACACTTATCTGTTCTTCACATCAGCCTTAAAGATTGGGAGTATGGATCTGTTTTCCAGACCGACCGTCTGCCTGTCTGACCTACGCTTGTTCACTCTCACAGAGAGGCATAATGTGACCCTTGTTAAAACCACAATTAGTCTAAGCCGTTTACAGGAAATATCGGTTTGGTAAGACGAGAGATATCGTTAATAGGAAGTCACGTGCTTGGTAGCGAGAGCAGGCACAGGCAGTCGGATGTACACAATTTCTACTTATCATTGATCTCCAGCTGCAGCTGCTAGCTAATGAATGCACAGGTTCGTGTGCACATGTGCCCTCTGTGTTGTGCAGAGAGGCCAGAGTTGGGGTGCTGCCGGCTCTTTAGGCCTGAAGTCTTCAGGCTTGTAGCTCTGATCCCAGGCATGGGAATCTTTGCAGATACTTCTTATCACCTTCAAACTGGAAGAAAAACCAAGATGGTCTCCAGTCTTATAGGCAGGTCACATTAGGAAGCCAATTCCCATTATATCTTCCAAGGAGATCACCCTATAGATGAATAAAGAATCAGAGAGTGGCAGGGCCGATGGCTTTGGATAGAAGTAGTCAATAGCTCAGACATATATTAGCATCCAAGCTTTGGCCTTGATCTTTTCTGTACAATGGGTGATACATCTTGTGAGAAGTAAAGTCATGAGTCTGGACTCTGTAACTGTGGATAAGTTAGAGGCCATACATTGTGAATTCTCTCTTAAGCACAGCAATCAAGATGCATGACATACAACACAAAGGGAGAAGGCAACATCACAGCCCTGAATGCGAGGGATGGGAATTCCCTATGCTCCTTCTTCTGTGGACTAGACACTGAGACCTCTATCTCAGTGCATCGGGAAGAGTGATGGAGGTCATGTTAGTGTCACTTCCAGCACCTGAGAAACTGTCATGCCCCCATTCTAATTTTTACCCTTCTTGAAGTCTAGGAGTACTCTGAAAACAGAGTATTACAGTGTCTTAAAGAAGGGGACTCTGAGGACATTCACCCCTGGTGCACAAGTGGAGGCCGGAGGAAAATTTCCAAGAGTGGATTCTCTCTTCCACCTGGAGACTGAACTCTTATCACCAAGTTTATCTGTAATCGTCGTTATCCCTTGAGCCATTTCTCCTGCCCAAGGCCAGAGCTTTATAGCCTGGAGTGGTTGACTGTTAGCCATAGTTGTGTCAGACATTCAAACCCAATGGGAAGGGTCTCTCTGAACATGCAAATGAGAAAGGCAGATATGCACAAGACTTCACCTTGGGATTAATTTGTTTTACTTACCTGAAACAGTGTTTCCTCCTTATTTTCTTTTTATTTTTATATATTTGGGTTTCTTTTTTGAAATAGGGTTTTTCTGTGTGACTCTGGATATCTTAGAACTCTTTTGTAGACCAGGCTGACCTAGAGGTCAAAGATCTGCCTGCCTCTGCCTCCCAGGTGCTGGTATTAGAGGTGTACACCACCACATCTTTATTGCTTAATAAAAAAATATGTTAAAGTGATACTTTAGCTAGGTCAGAGAAAACATCATTTTTTAGGGTTTTCTGGTTTGAGCTAGTATGTTTATATTCAAAAGCAGCTCTTGTTGGTATATGTATGTCCTCTTATGTGTAGATATGTGCACTTGGGAGTTCATGTGTTTCTGTGTGTGTACATGTATAGTTACAGGCAAGTGTCCTATGTGCATTTGTACATGTGTGTCCATGTATGTGTGTATCACACGTGTGTGTGCATGTATACATGTGCATTGTGCATATTTACTTTTAATCAGATCAACAACCTTGTTACTTCTGTGTGCCTCCTGTTTCTGCCTACGTCTTAGAAATGGGCTGGAAGAAGACTAAGTCATTGAATCAGTGCCTGCTGCAAAAGTATGAGATCTGAGAGTCAAATCCCCAAGCACCTACATAAAAACTGGCCAAGGTGGCATGTGTCTCTTACACTAGTGGCAGAATAGGGTATAGAGGCATAGAGGTAGATTTCCCAGAGCTAACTTTCCAGCAAGTCTAGCTATTCAGTAAACTCTGGGTTCAATGAGAGATTATATATCAAAAACTTAGGTGGAGAAAGACAGAGAAAGATACCCAACACTGATGTCTGGCCTTTAAGTGTGCATGTGTGCACGCGCGCGCGCGCGCACACACACACACACACACACACATACACACACACACACACACACACACAAAATAAGATGGAAATTGAAACAATTAAAAGCATAAAAAGAAATCTGGTAGAATTCTAGAAACGTGTGCATAAATAGAATACTAGAAAACACAAGTGAAGTGAACTTTAATGGGACTGGAAAAGCTGAGTGAGGATCCAACAACACAGCTCCCCCATTTCAGTGTCACAGCAGGCATTCTAATAGTTTAGAACACTCAGAGGTTTCAGTAGGGTTTTTCAGACAGACATGATCAATCCACCAAGTAGAGAAGCTAGAAGAGAGCCATTTACTTTCACTAAACTAAGAAAAACTTTGTGGGCCAAATCCTCAACTGGGAGATGATCCTGCTCATATTAGTCTTACTCCAACTGACTCTAAATTTCAAAAAACTTTTCAAGAATTGTATCCTTGGGACAAAACCAGGCAATTGTCCTAAGAGAAGATTCTATTTTCTCATTCTTAGCCAAGTAAGAACAAACATTGGGTGGTGAAAAGTACACAAGAAAATTTACGCAAATCCATTGAATAATTCCATTTCTGAGATGTTAAACTGAAGGAAAAAGTGATACTTGGGATTCTTTGGAAGTCAAAGGTCACTGAGACATCATGTATGGTATTAATAATGATAACTAAATAGAGGCTGGAGAGATGACTCAGTGGTTATAAGGGCTTACTGCCCCTCCAGAGGGCCTGAGTTCAGGCCTCAGCATTGACATTTGTTGGCTTACACCTACTTGTAACTCTAGACCTTAGAGTCTGACTCTGGTGTCCAAAGGTACCTGTCTGCATATATATATATATATATATATACATATATATATATTAAAATATATATAATAAAAATAGATCTTTTCAAAATTATTTTAGCAATCAGTGCTCAACAACAATAAGAAAAGAGGTAAAATGCTCACTGGATCACTTTTTTGGATGTGTGTGTGCATGTTTGTGTGTAGGCACACATGAAAGTGTATGTGCATGTGAGGGTGTGTAGGTACACCTGAGGATGCATGTGCATGTGTGGTGTGTGTGTTTTTAGGCATATATGAGGGTACATTATGATGTGTGTGTGTAGGCACATGTGAGGGTGCATTGCATAGTGTATTATTTTGTATTGTATTTAGGCATGTGTGAAGATATATGTGTGTGTACAGGGTGTATGTGTGTGTAGGCACATGTAAGGGTGCATGTGTGTGTGCAAGTAGATGTTGCATGTCTCACTGAACACTCTTAACTTTACTTATCAAGGCAGGGTCCCTCACTCAGCCCCCAAGGTAATCAATTTCACTGGTTTGACGAGCCAGCTTTGCACTAGTATCGCCCATTACTTTTTCCTGATTGCTAGAACTGAAGTTAGGCAGCCATGCCTTCATTAAAACATGAGAACTAGGGATCCAAACCCGACCCCTCATGCCTCTGCAGAATTATTTTGTTCCAGGAGGGATCTCATTAGCCCTTTCCACTGAGTTTATGCAGCAACTGGATTAAATGTTTGAGATGTATACATTACAGATAAATGCAAAATATTTGAGGAGGATAAACATTTACAACTGTCATCTTCTGGTGCTCAGATTGGGGGTGAATATTTATCTCTGTATTACTGATGTTTCTCTTTTTAATAATGTGTGATCATTTTTTATTAAAATTACTCCTGAGCTATAACACATACAGTAAAAGCTCAGACCACAGGCAAAAATCTCCATAAATTTTAATAATACTAATGCATCCTAATGTTCCAGGTCAAAATATACAGCAACTTTCTTTGGCCAATCTTGTCTTGAATATTATGAAAGAAAAAAGTTTAGCCACTTTTTTCCTATTGGCTTCCTATTGTCAATATGGTGATTCTAAAATTCATCCATGTGGTTACATTTACTTCTATTAGATACTTGCAATTGCTGTATAGTACTTCATCTCATGATGCTAACACTATTTTGGTAGATGAATTTTCCCACTTTTGGCCTTTTCTGATTGCACATAACCACAGATGTTTTCATACATGGCTGCCGATGAGCATGTAAACACAAATGGTGGTTTATGCTCTGGAGTACATATCTTATTCATAGGGCAGTAACTTTGTCGACTGAAAAATAAACAAGAGCTTTAAAAACAACATTTAAAATACTGATTGCCAATATTTAAGAAATTCTTATCAAGATAAAGGGTGATACATGTACTTACATAGAAAAACAGAACAAACTTTTTAAAAAGAAAAAAATAAATAAAAGCAACAGTTGCCTGTGGAAGCTCATGCCTTTAATCTTCCTGAGAATCTGAGGCAAGAGTGTGAGGAAAATGTAGAGATACAGAGTGAGTGTACAGGTCAGCCTAGGCTACAGAATGAAGCTAGCTCAAAGAAAAAAAATAAAGCAAGAGAAGATAAGAAAGGAAGGAAGGGAAGAAGGAGAAGAGAGAGAGGGAGGGAGAGAGGGAAAAAGGGAGGGAGGGAGGGGGAAAGGAAGAAGAGAGAGAAAACCAAAGCAAAGCAATCTAAAACAGAAATCTTAACACAGACAATGCAGACACTTTTCTGCTACTTTCTGCCTTCCCTCTCATTGACAACACGGAGAGTGACTACTGACGCACTGTGCTCCCAGGCAATATCAGTATTTTGAAAGCAGCTTGTTGACAGGTGTCGGGGTACAGGAATGCCTTGAGAGCTGTTATAAAGGGTTTCTTGTTAACCCTCATTCTTTCTCCCACAACTCTTGCATGACATCTGATAGCTGAGGAATCTACTTGTGTTTACATGGTTGTTTATAAAATCCTTCATCTCTTCCCACTCCCAATTTTGTGCTCCTGGCATATCCTACAAGAGGGTACACGGGGATATGAAAAAAAAATCATGAGTGATTCTTTGGGTGTAAACAATAGCATGGATTTTCTGGTATATAAACTTCAGTAGAGGCATTTGTGATGGGGTTTTCTACTAATTCCTTTCTGGATAGGTTGTTCATATTTCGTACACAGTATATGCAGCTATCATTATCATAATTATAATCTTCTTCATCAGCATCACTACCACTACCATCATCACTATTATCATCACCACTACTATCTTCAAATTCACCATCATCATCACCATGACCATCATCTTAACTGTCATTGCTACCACTATCATCATTGGTATCATCATTTTCTCTTTTTCCATCTCCTCCTCTTTATCATTATTCTCTATGGTTGTCATCATCACCATGCCCACTGAAAAACAGTATCAACTTGATGTCAGTGAACCCAGTCTCTTATGGAGAACAAAGTGAGTGAGTACTCACACAAACAATCTTGGCATCTTTGATCTCAGAAATGGTACCCAATGATGATGTAAATGTGGACTTGAGGAATACAAGAAAGACAAAAATCTCTGGAGAATTTACAGCCTTAAATACTGTCGAGACAGAACTGAAGAGATCCTTGCCTCCAAATGACATGACTTTCCCATTCACCTTGAAGCATCAAGACTCACCTCCCATCTGAATTTGGTGGTATGCACCTGTAATTCTAGCATTGGGGAAGCTGATGCAGAAGGATTTCGACTTGAAGCCATCTTGGGCTACAAAGGAAGAGCCTGTCTCAAAATATCAAACAAACAATAAAACCTTTCCTGCTTGAGCTTGACTTTCCGCACTAGGTCAGCCAGATTCCTTTTCTTTATATATTCCTTTCTTCTTTCCTTCCCTCCTCACCCAGAGCTTTGTTTCATCTCCAGGGGGTAAAATAGGGTTAGAAAATAACACAGGTTCTAGGTCCTGCAGCAGCTGATAGCCAGTGGCACATATGAGAACCTGGGCAGGCTTGCACACAGTCCCATGTGTGCACCTACACACAGAAATTAGCATTTGGGAGATAACTTTTTTTGCAATCATTTTCATTCCCCAACTCTGCTGTTCAACACCTTGTCTCTATTTAGTCTGTTGCCATCCAGCGTTGTCTAAAGGAGTGAATGAGATGTGATGAAAGGCAGTAAACGGAGGAGGAAGGGTAAGGGAGGACCGGGAGGGGGAAAGACAAATGACCTCGTGCAGCTTCCCATGTCATTTCCCTTGCTCACTCCTCTATGAAATCTGTCACTCCCTTCCCCCTAGAAACCTGCCATTGGTTACACATCTGTCTCCCCTGGGAGGTCACCGGAGGCTTTATATCCCCTGTGCCTTCACAGTGCTGTTCTGTAATAGCATCATCAATAAATTCTTGCTGAATGGAAGCTTTGTAAACTTAGAAATATTACCAGGTGTCACCAGAGAAGGGTACACCGGAAGGGGATCATGAAAGATGTGAGATGAAGGAAGAAGGCTGTGGTTACTATTGTCTTGATTCCGGAGGGAAACTCAGGAGAGAGAAAAAGTGCACAGTTGAAATTAGAGTCAAAACGATGCAGCCAAAGGGAAGCTGGGGAGGTAATTCCCCCAAACAGACTTAACTTCGTGCACTCCATCGTATTTCTTTATCTTTTACATTCATTCATTCTTCTTTCCATAAGTGCTCCCCAGGAATTTATTCTGTTTCAGCCCCATGGTATAAACTGGGTGTCAGAGGATAACATCAATTTCAGGTTCTGGAGATGAAAATAAGAGATGAGAAAAAGCCAGAGGGATGTCATGAGGTTCCAGGCTTAGGCAGTTAGTTGCGTGGCAGGGTGGCACCCTACTTTTCTAGTGAGAAGGCATGTAGTGGATGAGTGAAGATCTCTCAGAGAAAGAGAGGAAGGGACATGGCTAATGATCACCAGCATGTCCTTTACCGGTAGGTCAAAGACCATGCTGGACCTTCAGCATGCTATGTCTCTTAGTACCTTGCAATATATTTCCATGGAGAATGCAAGGAAGGATACCAGCGGCAGTTGGGTGTACCAGACAATAAGGTGAATAAAACATCGGAAAGGAATCACCACCAGCTCTCAGAATCACGAGTATCATCTGGTTCCAGCTGTTTAGGGGAACCCAGTCACTTACTAACTCCTCACACTGAAAATACTTTTGATACTGTGGTGAAAGGGAAGGACTGTCAATCTCTGCACTTCAGAGAGTTTATAAGAGAGGCAAGATACATTCAGTATCTCTCGTCTATGGGTAACAGTAAGGTGTAAATGGTACAGGTGACAATAGGGTTTCAACATGCTTCTTTAGAGAAAACAGACCTTAATAGATTTTCTTTGAGCAGAATTAGGTTTACATTAAAGTTGACTGAGGAATGAATACTTCCCATTTGTGATGCTTTGAATGAGAATGGCCCCCCATTGGCTCATGATTTAATGCTTGACCCTTAATTGATAAAATTGTTTGGGAAGGACTAGGAGGTGTGGCCTTGTTGGAAGAAATGTGTGGTGTGTGTGTGGTGGGGGTTAAGATTTCATAAGCTCATAGCATTCCAGTTATTGTTCTCTCCCTTAACACACACACACATTTTTCTTCTTCTTCTTCTTCTTCTTCTTCTTCTTCTTCTTCTTCTTCTTCTTCTTCTTCTTCTTCTCCTCCTCCTCCTCCTCCTCCTCCTCCTCCTCCTCCTCCTTCTTCTTCTTCTTCTTCTTCTTCTTCCTCTTTTCCCTCCTCCTCTCTCTCACTCACTTGCTCAGACACTCTCTCACTCTCTTACTCAGCTTCATGGCTGTTATCTCAACAAGTAAACTCAGCCCCATGCTTGTCCGCCTGCTGCCATGCTTCCTGCCTTGGTGGTAAGGGTTAGGTCTCCTATTCCCAGAAACCCTGAGTTCCAAATTAAATGCTTTCTATTATAAATTGCCTTGGTCATGGTGTCTTTTCACTGCAACAAAAATGTGACAAAGACACTAAAACATGACAAAGACACCATCTTCCACAATCATAATCTCCTTTGTTGTTGATATCCTTGCTATGGTGGTACATTTGTTAGAACTGGAAAGGTCATTGTCACCTAAAATCTAATGCTTATACTAAAGACCACCATTAGTGGTGTGCATTGTGTGGGTCTTAACAATAATGTATGCATCTACTAGTACTGTGCATATCTCAGAACAATGTACAGGGATATTGTAGGACAAAGACACAGTTGGAGATGAAAAAGAAAGTGGAATCTACTACTTGTATTGTTACTATAAAAAAATAACATAACAAAGGCAATTTGAAGAGGGATGGGTTTATTTGGTTCAAGGGCACAGTCAACATGGTGGAGAAGACAAGACAGAGGCTCATGAGGCAGCTGGACACTTTGCATCCGAAGTTGGGAAGGCAAATGGAAAGCCATGAACACAGGATCACAACTCATGTTTAGCCCAGGATCCTAGTTCATAGGATGTACCTATCCACAGTCATAAAGGGTTTTCTCAGTTCAATTAGCCTAATAAGGTAAGTTAATTGAAATAATTGCTCACAGATATGTCCAGAGATTTGTTTGCTCAGTCATTCTAGATATTGTCAGGTTGATAATCGATATCAGCCATCACAGAGAGGAAAACACATTTTAGGAAGAGGTAAGAGTGAATCTTGTGGTTGGAGAGATGGGGTGGATACGAGTATCTGCTTAAGAAAATTAGTGGACATGTAGTGGAGAGGGGCCAGACAGGAGGGGAGGCCAGTGGGAAGATTGGAATCCAACCAAATAGGCCTTGGTAGGGCTCTTAAGGGGTTTCAGGACAGAACCCGCTGGAGGGAGTGAATCATGGTGAGTGAGGTCAAATAGGAACTTTCTTAGTAACTCTGATTCACACAAATGGAGCCTTCAGGGGCCTCCCCCTTCAGACCGCAGCCTGCCCCCTCTGCAGTCAATGGTTAGATACCCCAGTTGGTCACCACAGCCAAGACATTACCACGTCTCCTAGTTCTTTCCAGTCTGATGTCATCTTTTCAAAGACTGGCAGCACTTGCAAGAAAATTGTTTCAGATAGCTATTAATATTTTAACATGCTTTTAAGAAAATTTGGCCTTTTGTCGAGTCGGTCTCCAAGCAGACATATATCACAGCCCATGATAGACATTACACTTAGCCCTGTTTGGTGGGGGAAGCTGCCTTGTTTGGATTCATTTTTTAACATCTATTATTAAAAAATCTTGCTGGTGTGTGTTTGCTCCTATGGCCCTGAGTTACTTTGCTCTGTGTGCTTTCCCATAAGGATCAGTGTGGAGCTAATTCTATGACCCATACTTTCTGAGGTGACTACTTTCTAAACAACAACAACAACAACATCAACAAAGTCATTTGGAATCCAGAGGGTGAATGAAACATCTCAGTAACAAGAAAATGATTGACTGAAATTGGTTTTGCACTTAGAAAAAGGGATAAATGCTCTCTTTCCATCAATTTGCAGGGCCAAGTATCAATGTCCACTGGGATAATATGCCACTGATGGTACTTAGTGTAAGAGGCAAGATAAGGACAGTTTTAGGGAAAGGCAATCCTAGTGAGATCCTTCTAAGATTGAGAAGGTGTGGTTCTGTGTATTTGTGGAACAGGAAGGATTGTGGTGTGACTAGAGGGTGAGGTGGGAGGAAGAAGTGGTGAAGACAGCCGGGGCAGGCTCACAGGACACTGGTTGAGTAGCTAGAAAGTGATATTCTTCTGAGAACATGTATGTGAACACGTAGAAACCTTGGGTATGGCTCTTCTGTAGTCAACCTGCCATCTTGTTCTTTGAGCCATGGTCTCTCATTGGCCTGGATTCCAGCAAGTAGACTAGGCTGCCTGGCCAGTGAGCCCCAGGGATCTACCTGTCTCCATTTTCTCAGTGCTGGGATCATAAGTGGATACTTTGGCATACGTTTTGGAGGGTGAACTCAGGTCCTCAAGCTTCCAAGGCAGCACCTGACCCACGGGCCATGTCCCCAGACCTTAAGTCCTACTTCATCCTCTATGCAAAGGACAGGTGACACAGTGGCACTCCAGTCAACTATTCCATTTGATGACAGCCTCCCAGTAATTCTACCAAGACACCAAAATCTGAGAATAATACGAACTTAACTAGATTCTTCGAACTGAGTTTTACACAATAGCAGCAACCCCAACTCAGATTCTCCGTCAAGCACCGTCAGGGGAGCTCAGTCCACTCTGTACAGAGTAAAACACCCACCCACCTGAGCCCTGACTAAATTCTTAACCACAAGATGAGAGTTGCAATAAAAGCCTGGCTATTTTAAGCCATAGTGACAGAGTGTGATGGGAAGTCACTGAAGGGGTGACAAAAATGTGTGGTGGTGTGGTGAATGTACTGAAGATAGAAAACCATGGCCATTCTGGAGTGAAGTGTGGAGAGGGAGGGCAGAGAGAGGGAAGAGACAAGACAGGAGGCTCACTTCAGAGCTTATTTTATCACCCAAGCCAATGAGTGGGGTGAAGGGAGGAAAGATGTGGTACTTATTTTGAAAGAAGTATTTGCTGAGCTGAATGTGAGACTTCGAGCATGAGAAATGGAGCTGAAACCCCGGAGATTTGGGGGGAAGAAAGCCTGCCTTTCAGCGCCTTTGACATCACACTGGCCCTGCCCTAGTTCTGCTGCTTACAGATGCCCAAAGATCCAGGGAGGAGAGATATACCACTGCCTTTGAGCAATATGAAGCATGGGTAAAACAAGACGGAAGTAGGGTTTCTGTGTGTCTAGAGATCACATAGCCAGAGGAGCATACACATACACACACATACACACACACACACACACACACACACAGAGAGAGAGAAAGAGAGAGAGAGAGAGAGAGAGAGAGAGAGAGAGAGAGAGAGAACCTCACACCTCATTTGGAAAGTCAAAACACGACTCTCTTTCATTTGTGAAAACTTCCCAAATATGTTCTTGCCAGGTGAAGCCCTGGGGAAAGAAACTTCTAGAAGAGTCATGCTATACCTCCTGATGCTGACCCAGTAACATGTCAAGGGCATGAGTCTCGTTCCTCTCACATCAGCATTTTATTTGGGTCTTCGGTTGAGTCACTCATGTGCCATTTTCAGTGGATAGCAGTCACTTAGCAGATCCAAGAGGTCAGGAGAGGTTGAGGGTGGTGGAAGCCACCACTGAGGAGCTGGTGGCCTGGCATTTGCAGAATTTCACTTCCCTTTCTAGTTATTGCTTCACTGGGGCTGCAGTTTGGGTCTCAACATTCTGTTCATGAAGAAAGGATTTGTGATTTGCGGTGAGTCAGGTGAGCATCACTGTAGCCAGGCTCAGCACCATGACTGAGAGAGGGAATGTGTGGGAGAAGGGCAATCCTCTTTGCTTAGGCTCTGAGCTTCTTCCTGACCAGCTGTATTAATTAATTTTCTCTTCTCAATGACAATATATTCAACCAAAGCAACTTAAGAAGAGAAGGGATGGTTTCTTCTGGCTCACAACTGATGATCTCCATCATGGTGGGGAAAGCACGGCATCAGAGGTTTGAGACAGCTGGTCATGTGACATCCATTGCCATGAGACAGAGGATGATGGATGCCAATGCTCATCTCATGCTCTCTTTTGTACACACTGGAGAATCTCAGCCCATGCAATGCTGCCTACCCTTGAAGAGGGTCTTTCCTCCTTAACTAACTTAATCTTTTCCTCCCAGACACACCCAGAAGCTTCATCTTGATGATTCTAGATCCTTTCAGGTTGGCAATATTAGCCATCATGTCATCATCTATCTCCATAAACACGGGGGAGGAGCCATGTTATGGTTTCTTCAAAATTCCATCTACGTGAACTCTGAAGTTGTACATGATTGGGATTCCTTGGTTTTAACGATGTGAAGCAGAACACCCATTTATCTGAGCCCTGCCTGGTTCAGTTTTCCCTTGCCTGAAAACAATTTTGTGATAAAATTATGGTTGTTTGAAGCCACAATGATGGATAAACAGAAGAGAAGAGAAAGCCATGGGGAATTTGAAGTAGAAAAAAATAATTAAAAGAACTATTTGCAAACATATCCACAAGCTAACAACCTAGGAGTTCATATATCAGAATTTGGGAAGTTGAAGCATCTTTCTGTCTTCAAGGAGATCATAATTAGTTTTCTGAGTACAAGAATGTTTGTCTGAACAAAGAAATCAGAGTAGTGAGGAAAAATAGGGGTTCTGGGATTAATTTGACTGAGAATCCCGGGCAGAAAAACTGAAATGTAAGCTCTACACTCAGCCCCTGGCACATAAACAATAATCCAGTTCTTCTGAATGTGTTCATAGACACATCTTGCAGTTTAGTTGTGAGAGTTTAAGCAATATTCTCAAGGTCTCTGTTTTTGCCTCATGTGGATAGGAATGGATGAAGGATAGATAATTCATCTGTCCAACAATCACCTCCTGAGAAGTTCTATGTAAACAATACTGTTCCAGGGGCTGACTACACCAGAGCAAAAAAAAAAGTACAAGAAACACTCTGGCCCACAGAGATGGATTTTAGTAGGGACAATAAACTAACAACTAAACCCCAGCATGTCTAGAAAAAGTAGCTGTCACATGAAGACATGGATGCAGGGGTGAAAATCAGAATAGATGGGGAGGATAATGTAGGTCCAACCAAGAAGCTGACATTTGAGCAAACTAAAGGTATAGAGCTGTGGGAATCAGAGGGAATAGTACATTCTGAGGCAGAAGCTTATAAGGCATGCTCGACACATATGCTAGCCACTACCTCCCGGGAGGTGAGCGGGAGGAAAATAGAAAATGAGACCAAATGCCAGCCAAGTCCAAGCTGGTGAGGAATGAAGGTCATTTGGAAGAGGACTTTGGTGTTTACTCTGAAAATGGGTATACGTTTCTAGGAATGTGTGAGGCACATAGTAGGCACTTTACAAATATTTCTGGCCAAGGTTACTTTACATATTCATGGTTCCCAAAACACTGCTTTTGGGGTGGAGTGGGGTCGGGGTCTCTGTGACTCTGGAAAAGGAGTTCTGAAATGTCTTGGATCTGATCTTGATATGTAGCATGAAGCACTGCCATCTCTTGCTCCTAATTAGTTCAGAGTTACTGCCTTGGATGATGGTTCTAGGGCCTTGAGTATGCAGATGTGGCCCATGCAGGAGCTTCAGAGAGATGTAAGAGCTTGTTCCAGACAGAAGGAAAGCACTCCAGCCAGTTCCCAGCCTGGAAGATTCTCAGGCTCCAGAGCCAAAGAAAGAGCCTGTCTTCCTGCCCGGAGTGACATCAGGACGGGGAACTGGCAAGCTGGGAGCCTCCAGGTTCTGTGTAGGCCTGAGGAGACACACTCAACTTGGCCTTCTCTGCATTCGCCACTGTTGGCTAGAGTGTGTGATGGCACAGAAACCAGGTTGTGTTTGGCTCTGCATCTAGCCTCTGCCAAGGCCTGGAGCACAGAATCACAATGGGAGGAACCTGGTTTTATAAAGGCCCTGTAAAGGTAGAGCAAAGGAAGTACCAAGTGTGACTTATGCAGAGTCTTCATGCATGGTTTTTCAGGGCTGTGCTGGCCAGGGTGAAAGCCAGCAGAAGTACGTGGCTATATCTGTGCATGTGTGAACGAACTAACATTAGATGGTCATACCGTTCAAGTACTAAGAACTTAGCAGTCGCCTGTGGCTTTATCTCAGAGGTGCCCTTTCTAGTGGATATTTTGCTGATGGCTTTCTCTCTCTCTCTGTGCATGTCCCTGAATCTTCCAGACATCCCAGAAGCACTGTCCTTTGACAGATGAAGAAGATGGGAATGGGGTGGGGGGTGTGAGATTTGAATCCCATGGTCAGGATGTTCTTTTCAGAGGCACCTGCAGCATCTCCAGCACTTGGGTTGGGAGAAGTCTCCAACTCTCAAATATTGCAGAGAAAATAGAAAGTCATTGTGGGAGTGGGAAACAAGTGACAGCCTTTTCGTGTAAGGATCTTGACTTTCAGGGACATGAGCACACAGCAAGCTCCACTTTTTATCATATCAAAAAGGGCTTAGACACAGAGAAGGGCTAGTTCTCCAGTGAGTCCTGTGCATACAACCAGACTCATAGGCTGGGTTCTACAATAACATTGCAAGGCACGTCCACACTCAGGGACCGCGGGGAGGCAGACAAGCTGAAGCATGTCACAATTACATCAAAAGTAGTACTCACCAATAGGGAAAAGATCCTGAGACATCACACAAATGCTTCTGTCCTTTCAAATGGGCAGGCAAGGATACTCTCACTCTTTCCCAGGAGGGCATCAGAGCAACCACACTTCATACAACAGAAGGCCTAACAAGCAGCTCTAGCTCCGGGTAGCAAGGCTAGAAGGTGACCAGCCAAGCAGGGAACCGGGAGAGCATCACGGTTTTCTTTCTGTGCAGCTGAGTGAAAGCTTCCTCCTGTCTCCACCTCATCCATGTAAAATAGTCGGTTAGGCTGTCCTGGGCTTACATTCAGGCAAGAAGAAAATTGAAATAATTGGAATACTTCACGTTTCTCCTATTTTTAAATGTTAGTGATAAGAGCTGTTCTCGTATTCTTGGCTCGTTTTGAGCAGATATTCTATCTTTTTGAGCAAATTTTCAACCATTTTTCTCTTCTTCCTTTTCTCCTCCTCTTTCCCCTTCTTCCTCCCCTCTTCTTCTCTTCCTGCCTCCTTCTCTCTCACCTTCTCCGCTCCTTTTATTTTTCACTATTTTGTGCCATGTCCAATTTACACAAACCAATACTATCCCCTCCAGTACACTTCTCATACGGGCTTATAACTATTATTAATATTAAAATTCCTGCTCTGTTGGAGGAGAAGAGATAATGTAGTGCCTGTGTGCCAGGGAGAGGCTGAAGTTACATTTACCATTCTTTTGAATCCAGTAGAAACACCATGAGACAAGTGTGGCCATGCCTTCTACCCAAGTATGATATAGATGTACAGAGAAAGACAGCCTTTTCCCAAGTGACACAACCTGGTAGTAGTTTATCTGGGATTCCTGTAGCTGAGATTCCTCAGACCAAAGCTTTTTCTTTTGGACCAAGCACCTTTTACTCTTAATTTCATTGTATAATTTCTCCCCCATGTTCCTACTTCTCACAGTCATGGCTTCCTTCCTACCTTGAATGTGGAGGCTGGGCATGCACAGAGGGCTGAAAATGAGGTCTGCAAAACCTATTTATAGGTTAAATTTTTATCTTAATGAATATTTGGATATACCCAAGTTTGGATATACTTGCATTGGAAGCTGTTGTCTGGGGGATGGAGCTGAGCAAGTTTAGGGGTGACTTATGCTGCACTAATCTGAGTGAAAGAAGTCACAGCAACAATTCTAAAGTTCCAGAAAATTTCCCAGACAAATACACTGCAGTTGGGACACATTTTCTCTTTGGAAGAGAGGAAGCAGAGGATTGATGAGGTGACTCATTGGACAGAAGAAATTTCTGTGTAAGCCTGAGAACCTGAATCTGATTTTCAAAACCCACATAAAAGTATAAGGAGAGAACCATGAAATTATCCTCTGACTTACACATGTGCATGTATGTTCCCATGCACGCACATCATGTTTACACACATAATAATATTTTTAAAAGAACAGTAGTATAACATCTGGCTGTTCTGACCAGCACAAAGGCCTATATCATTTTTAAGAACTGGTGCAAAATGAAGCTATGGGTTTAGAGGGGAAAGTCACCCACCTCCAAACCTGATGACTACAGGCTAATCCCATGACCCACAAAGTAGAGAAAAACAACCATCACACATCACCCTGTGGTGATCACAAGTGAGTACACATAAATAAACAGGCAAAATACAAGGCTTTATCAAAAATAAAACCATACTATTAGCTACTCAAGTTATTAAAAGCTAAAACTTTTTGTGTTAGCCAACCTTTCTTTCTCTAATCTTTGTAGCATTTTAAAAATTTCTAACCTTGTAAAAATGGAAAATGTAATATTTTGTTAGTTGGAGTTTGAGTGTTTGCTTTCATATTATTAAATGTAGTCAGAAGTTTCTGTGTCTCACCTGGCCGGTCCTGAATTCCCTTAGTCCCAAATAACCACATAGAGGCTTATATTGATTACAACCTGTTTGATTTACATCTCAGGCTTATTACTTGCTAACTCTTATACTTTAAGTTAACACATATTTCTATTTATGTTTAGCCACATGGCTTGGTACCTTTTGGTTCAGGGCAGCTTTCTCTTCCTGCTTCTTCTGTGTCTGGCTGGCATCTGTTGCTCTGCTCTTCTGAATTCTCCTAGTCTAGTTGTCTCACCTCTACTTCCTCTCTGGCTACTTGACCAATCAGTGTTTTAATAGGAGTGACAAATATTTATAAATTTTACAAAAGCATAGCCCCACAGCAATTAAGTATTTTAAATACAAATAGGATGCATTTGCCTCACAGGATAAACCATCAAATTACACACTCATACTTCATTCTTGCCACAACTTGGGGAAAGCCATGCAAACTAGCACCTTTGCTTCTAAGGCCACAGTGGACACAACAGCTTACCTAATGCTTGCTAAATTCCTGAGTGTTGAAGGCTCACTAGGAACCTGCTTCTTACAATAGACTCCAGGATGATGGAGAACCTTCATCTGTATGACCATTATGGGAGAGAGAAAGCAATAGTCTCTTAAAGCTTCCAGAAGACGGTAACATGCTTCCCTGTTCAAATTTCATTGGTCATGGAATATTTCATATTAACAACATTTCATTCCCAAGGAAGGAAATATGCAATGCCAGGGTGTGTATAAGGGTCAAGAAAACACAGATCTATGGGAAACTCTGTATGTGTGTGTTATTCTTCTTAATAGAAAATCACCGCTAAAGAACTGGAGAAAGACCATAGATCTATGCAAGTGAGACTGGTTGACTTGGGATGTGAGTGAAGAGTATAAGGTCTGTCTTCACAGGTGCTAACTTTTTCTACAATCTTAACCTCCACCTGCCCTTCTTATTCCTCTTTGGATGTTTTAAGATTCTGTCCTGTGGGTTTTAGGGTTTTGTTGTTGTTGGTTGGTTGGTTGGTTTGGGATGGTTCTTTCACAGTCAGATATGATTTACCCATATCTTGAGTTTGGCAATTCCCAATACAACTCTTTCCCAGGCTCAGAAAAAGCTTGACATCTCTCAAAGTCAAATCTGCTAAGCCAGGGGTGTTTTGAGCAACAGTCAGACAAAAGTAGTTTTCTGAAGGAAAGGTATGTGATATAACCAACCTTGAGTGGCTTTGTAGAGGCACAAGGAGGCAGGAGCCATCTGAGGATGTAGTATCTGTGTGTGCAAGTGTAGAGTGGTTATAATGCTGATGGACTAGGTCAGGCTGCTGGTGGAATGGCCATTAGATCAAAAGCAAATCAGAACAGCTCATTCTAATGAGTTCTTAACCACAGGCCAAGTGTCACTTGAAAAAATTGTCATTGGATAGAGTGGTATATGTTAAATTCTACACCCTGTCAAAGATTCCAGAGTTATGTAAGAAACATCCTTTTGGTAGAATAATGATGATTTACTCTGAGAATCACAGAATTATCTCTTTTTTTCCTTTCAGTCAGCCTTCAAAGTTGGTATGTAGAAAGGATGGCCTTAAATGCCTGATTATTCTGCCTCTACTTCCTGAGGACTGGCATTACAGGGATGAATCTCCATACATGGTTTATACACAGGAGATCAAACCATGCCCTATGTATGCTAGACAAATATTCTACCAACTGAGATACACATAGGTCCTACAGAACCACTTTGAAGTTAAAGAATTAAAACCATTGGGGCCCCAGCCAGTACAGTCTAGATCAGGCAGCTTCAAAGCAGTGCCATGCTGAAGTTAGATGTACTGTTAGTTCCTGTCAGCTCCACATAAACTAGTCACTTTGGAAGGGGAAGCTCAGCTGGGAATCACCTCCATCAGATTGGTCTGCAGGTATATCTGTGGTGGCATTTTATTGAGTAATGGCTATGGGTGATGCCATCATGGGCAGATGGTCTTGGGGTATATAAGAAAGCAATCTGAGAAAGTCATGGCCAGGAAGCTAGTGAGCTGTGTTCCTCCATGGCCTCTGTTTCAATTCCTGCCGTCAGGTTAAGGGCTCCCCTCTGGATAAAATATAAAGTATGGGCTAAAATAAACTTTTTTTCCTCCTAGATTTCTTGGATTTTATCATAGAAGTAGAAAGCAAAGTAGAATAGCAGGTCACCCCACCCCCCCAAACCAAACAAACTCCCCAGAGATTTCAGAGGGTACAGAAAGACTAAGAGAGAAATGAGACCTCCTGGTGTCAATATATAATGAAGACATCACCACACTGTCAATCACTCCTTTAGCAGTATTTCCTCAGTTCTAGCTACATCCCAGGCTCTGTGTCGGCTGCAGACATGCAGAACATTAATCCTGATATCCCTGTATTCAAGGACTCCCGTTTCTAGTAATTAATCAAGTAATTCTAGCAATTAATCAAACCATTCATCATGTAAACACAGAGAGCAATGTGAAATTGCAGCTGCTAAATGCGCTACAAAGAAGAATCCTGGGGAGCTGTAAGAGGGCAATGTAGAACCTCCTCTGACAGGAGGATGGGGCATAATGTGGAAAGAACAAGGCAGACTCACCAGGGGAAAGGACCACTTAGATTGGGATCTTCATTAGGTTAGAATAACTCACTGGGTGGCCATGAGGTGGGGCATTCACAGCACCTCTGGGTCTCAAATAAACAATCCACAGCCCACTCAATGCAGGCAGGTGAACAAAACTGAAGCTTAACCAGTCAGAGACCATTAACCTCCTGCTCTTAGCCTCTAACTAGACATGTGTTTTTAACAATGAGAAACCATCAACAAATCTCTAACAAGGAAGTCTCCAGCTTAGGCAATCAATTATTTTCTTTGTCTTGTCCCCCATGAGGACCTTATAAAGGTTGCCCCACCACATCCGATCAGTGGCATATACGTGTCTGTGTGTGTGTGTGTGTGTGTGTGTGTGTGTGTGTGTGTGTGTGTGGTCTGCTGATGAAGTAGCTAAATGCTACTCATTAAAATTTTAATGTGCTCAACTTTACCTTTTAGCAAGTGTGTATACAAAAGAGTTTAAACAGGTTCCTCTTTCATTGTACATATGCAATGGCTCAGTCTCCTCAAGAGGCACCCGAGAGATCCCACAGGTGGGGGCCTCCTGCTTAAAGATTCTCTTTGTGGGTAATTATGTCAAGACTTGGATCCAAAACCATATGAACACTCTCATAGTGGAATATACATTTAGATGCTGGGAAACGATAGGAGGCTGTTTATGCCACCTGCCAACTTTTCTAAATGACACAGTGTTAGGAAACAATGTCCCCCTTCAGGCCCTTCCTGACATGTTTGATCTGTATCTATGATTTCATGTCAAGAGTCAACAACAGGCTCTCTCTCTCCTTCCATGAAGCTGGTTCTTCCTTCCCTTGGTCCCAATTCCAGCCGATGGCATTGCTTGCCACCCACCAGAGCCCCTGGGACATCTGAATGCCAGTTACCAAGTACAGAAGGTAATGACCAGAAGAAGTACATTTCATAGTGTTGCCATTCAAGAGACAAAACTCATGACTCTTGTATTCTTGCTGGTCTGTCCTCCTGAAGTTCTGGGCTTCCAAAACAGCCCTCTACACAGCTGAAATCATTTGGTAAAATTCACATCAGTGCCTCCAGTCTTCAAAAAATGCCAATGGCTAATTCCCTCAGTAGAAATCCTCTATGACACATGATCTCCTTTTGCTTAATTTCCCATCATCATCTCTCGGACTTCCAAGCCTTGTCCTAACCTCCATTGAACCACCGCCATCCCTCCATAGGTCACTTGCTTTTAGGTTCTGAGTATTAGTTGCTTTTCATGCCTTGTTCAGATGTCCATACATCTAATGATCTCTTACAATCTGTTTCAAATTCCCTCTTGAGAAGTCTGTCTCTGGTCTCTAGACAGAATGTATCATCCCTTCCCTTTTGTTTCTGTATATTTTATAATCTCCATTTTTGTTCCAATCTAATTTGTAGTATAATTATATTAATGTATCTCCTCCACTGGGCTAACAGATCTTCAAGAGGAAAAATGTTCTCCTGTTCAGGCATGTTCACACACACACACACAGCGAGAGAGAGAGAGAGAGAGAGAGAGAGAGAGAGAGAGAGAGAGAGAGAGAGAGAGAGAGAATATACATACATATAGACACATACATGCATGCACACATATATACACATAGATACATACACACAAATACACATACACATATACATGTGCCTATATTTTAAGTTAAAAACTTTATACATGACCTTCAAGTTTGTATTATTCAGCTAGTCTTTAGTTTGTCTCCTCAACAGTGTTCCTCCCTCTTAAGAAGGTGTGGAAATGTGGGGGCAGTTTCTGAAGATGCTGTAAGTCTAAAGATAGACTATTACGTCTCCATGCAAGGTTAACCAGATCAACAGCTGGACAGTTAATGACAAAATAAAAGCAGGAACCATGAACACTGATTTTGCACTTTGCTTTAACCTAAAACAAGTGTGTGCATTCTCCCCAGTTTCCACTCTCTTGGGTCAAACGAGGCACTCTCACTGCATGCTTCCATAAATCATGCCCACAGTGTCAAGTGTGCATTTTCCAGTTCCACTTCCTCTTTGGGTATCTCTAAAGCATGCACTCCAGCACGTTCATGTCCTTAGGTTGTTCCAACTTTCTGAATAGGTATCCTTTTGAGAAGACTATTTTTAAATTTTTATTTATTACATGTGTGTCTGCATGCACGTGTGTGCACACATGCATGCCATGGTACATATGTAGAAGTCAGAGGGCAATTTACACTAGTCAATTTTCCCTACCATAAGAGTTCCCAGGCTCAAATTCAGGTTATCAGGGTTGGTAGAAAACACCCTAATTCACTGTGCCACCTTGCCACCTCAAGCAGACTACTTTTAATGGTGACTAATAAATAGCTACCTTGTGTATTGATGGCTAGTCTTTATTGTCATCTTGACGAAGCTGGCAATTAAGATTTTGCTGGTGTTGTATTGTAATGTTTACATGTCTGTGTGGTATTTTTCTGATTAACAGTTAATATAGGAGGGGCGGGCCCACTGTGGGCAGCACTGTCCCTGGGCAGTTGGGCTTGAGCTGTATAAGAAAGCAAGCCGAGCAAGCCAGAGGTGGGAGGGAGGGAGGGCAGGAGGAAAGGAGAGAAAACAGTTTTCCTCCATGGATTCCTGCCTTGACCTCTTTCCCTGCTATCCCTCCCCAATGAACTCTAACTTATAAATCAAAGAGGCCCCTCCCTATCCCAGGTTGCTTTCGGCTGTGGAGTTTATCACAACGATACAAAATAACCAAAACATGTGCTAAGAACTTTCTATGAATCACTGAGCCACCAGCTTGGCACAGAGGATCTCAGGGTCACTCTTCCAGTATCACCTGCTGGTGCAAGTCTTTGAAGCAAGTATGGTTTTACCCTCAAGGAGATAACTTGTATGTGGAAATGTATCTGTGTGGACTGGATTGTAACAATGTTGCTAACATTGTTGAGAAGCCAACTGTCTCTGAACTATTCCATCTGAAACAGGCAATCAAGCAATGCTACAAGCCTCACTGCATGTGCAAGGCATCTGCTTGAATACTTACAAAGCATAACTCACCCAATTCTCGTGAGCTTGCAATGAAGAGAAGAACTCTCCATGCCATGGTTTTTCAAGATTCTATTTCCAATATGTGTACATGTGTATGTGCACATGTGTGTAGGTACCTGCAAAGAAGATGAAGTCAGAGCCCTTGCATCTCGAATTACAGGCAGCTGTGAGCCACCCAATGTGGGTGCTAGGAACTGAACTTGGGTCCTGTGGAAGAGCACCAAGTTATCTTAAGTGCTGAGCCACCTCTCTAGTCCTAAAGTCTTTGTTTTAAGATGAGTGTGATGGTTTGAAAGAAGACCTTCCCCAAAGGGAGTGGTACTACTAGGAAGTGTGGCCATACCTTATTGGAGGAAATGTGTCACCATGGGGGTGGACTTTGAGGGTCTCTTTTGCTCAAGCTACCTTCAGCGTGACACTGAGATCACTTCCTGTTGCCTGTATGATGTAGGGCTCTCAGCTATTTCTCCAGCATCATGTCTGCCTGCACACCACCATGTCCCATGATGATGATAATGAACTGAACCTCTGAACTATAAGTGAGCCATCCCAATTAAATGTTTCTCTTATAGGATTTGCTGTGGTCATCGCATCTTCACAGCAATAGAAACTCTAAGAATGATGGAATGGGCACTGCTAACAAATCTCTTAAGTCGAGCCAGGCAGATAAAGACAGGGAGTTTGATTTTAAGGCCCATCCTCCTATTCAGAAGCAATGGCACACAGGGTTAGCAATTTCTAGCTTGAAGAATTTTGGAAATGATTAAACCAAATGGCAATCAGTTTGGTGAAATGCCACCAAACCATTCTGGTCTTTATTCTTTTCTTGCCACCCATGTCTGTCTGCAGGACTTGATACATTTAGTTTGGTTGTTGTTTTCTTGATCCCTTTACAGTTTTTCTAAAATTGAAATAAAAATGATGCCAGTTTATGGGGCACTAAACAACTTTACCTTGGAAGCCAAAAGACCACCAAATCTGTACATAAAACAACCCAAAAAATCAATTTTCTGTGCAGACACAATTATTCTTGAAAGGTGACACAGTCCTTTAAAAATAGCTATGGGCTCCATTGTGCAAAGATACTGACAGCGACTGACAGCTTTTAGGAAGGTGTAACATTCCCAGGCAGTCAGCCTCCACGGTTCTCCAAGATACTGATCAGTAATTCGATCCAGGGTAGAGTGCTAAATGTTGGAGGTTAAGCTGCCCGTGTTCTTATTACTAATCAAACTGCAACATCATGCCTCAATCTCCTCAGTCCCTGCAAGGAAGGGGCAAATTATTGAGAGGCATCAGCCCTGACTCCAGGCTTTACAAGTCTTGTGTGTTGCTGGCACCCTTCTTGACTCCATTTAGATGAGGGACTCTGAGGGTTAGGTGGAGATTAGGGTTAAATGACAACCCAGCCAGCCTTCTTCTGCTCTTGTAATGCAGAGATTACAAAAGATCATGTGGGGCATTGAAATAAATTCCTGGAAAGTTCCCTCTAGAGGGGTGTGTGTGTGTGTGTGTTCATGAATGCTTGTATGTGGGTATATGTTTATAAAAGGGTGGGTGTGCTTGTGTGTGCACATGCATTTGAAGGCCTAAGGAAAACCTCAGGAACTATTCATTGGTTCTATCACTTTTACTTTGCTTTAATTTGTTTGTTTTGACACAGAGTCTCTTACTGGCTTGGAACTTGCCAAGAAAGCTGGATTGGTGCCAATGAACCCCAGACATCCTCTTGTCTCCACTTCCCCAGCACTTGAACTACAAATGCATGCTCTCATGCCCAACTTAGCTTTCATATTTTATTAATTTTTGAATGTTTCAGGCAATATGTTTTGCATTTACTCCTTTGTCCAACTCTACCCCAAACCATCAACTCCCCAATCCCCTATTTACCCAAATTGATGTCATTTTTGTTAATCTGTTAAGACAAATTTGTGCTCTCCAAGTATCCTAGGGTGTGTGGTGCTCTACCAGAGTATGCTCAGTGTACCAGAGACTACACTCTAGAGAAACTGTCTCTCTCTCTTCAAGCAGCTACCAATTGCCAATAGTGTCATGTCTAGATGTGAGATTGTGTGACCAACTGCCTCCTCCACAAGGAGACTGGGGCTGGCTTGAGTTTGCCCAGATGTTGTGTAGTTCCTATTCACAGCTGCCCTGCTGTGTCCAGAATGGACTCCTGTCTTTGAGGTTGCAAGACAAGCACCTTACTGAGTTTTCTTTCTGGACACTCACTCAAGGCTGAAGGGCCTTCTCTGGAGTTCGCTGCTCCTCTGCACTTCGGAGTCCTTTACAAAACTGGTTATTGAACGGGCAATGCTTTCACCAGCAGGAAGAGACCCTCCTTCTGTGATCCATCTCCAGATCATTGCATTTCTAAGAAAAAGGACTTGAAAGAACGTAGGTCTGGCTGGCATGTCAGCATTAGGGTAGAATTGTGTTCTCATCAAAAAACATCATCAAAATTAAAAATAATCACAGATGGAGAGCACAGAGCTGGGTGATGTCAAAGGTCAGACTGCCATTGCTATCTATGTTCATCATTTAAAAGGCAAGCTGATGTTGATGTGACTGCACACCATTCTGTATGTATATGGTCTATTGCTGGCCATTGTCACCCTGCATCCAACCCAAGTGTTCTGGAATCTCTGCCTCTGTCAGAAGAACCACTCTTACTTTTAGGTTCAATTAAAGGTCCCCTGGCCTTTCCTTCTCAGGTAGGGCCTGCTGTGGGAGGCAGTTTTTGATAACCTGCTGAAATTCTTACCATGTAACACAAAGCTGTAATGCCAGTACAGTGGTAAGATGTCCATAAGTGTCATCTGATCACCGTGGTATGTGGGACAGAGATGCTGGCTGTCCAGTTTTTCTGTCCTTTGACCAAGTATGTCACACAGCTACATAAGCTGCAGGTGAGTCATTGAGGTGCTGGTCTCCCTGAGGCCAGCAGAACCTGAGCAAGAGGTAACATTTATTCCTTTATACACCGATCCTGGGCAAGAAAGAGGTTTCTTCTTCACCTGCTTGATGATTAGTGAAGGACTTCAGAGCCAGAACTCGGAACTGCAGCTTTGTACCCAGATGTTGTGGTGGCACTTAGGAGGGTGGCCGAAGTTCAGAAATCTTCCCAACAATCACAATATACTGAGCTCTGAGGCAAGAGAACGGGGAGGCAGGGATGGGTTCCACGCAGGAGGAACACAGCATGAAAAGGCCTTGTGGAGTAGTACAAAGGGTAGGCCTCAGGAACTATAAATTGCTCAGTGAGAAAGGGCAGAGGGTGCAAAGAGAGCTGCCTAAGTAGACACTCGTCTTGCTATTTGACGTCAGAACTGTGGAAATCCAGAAGCTTCTGACGCCAGATGGTTAAGGTGTTGGTAAGTAGTAAAGACCTATTCTAAAAATTACCCTGGTTATGAGGAGATTGGATTACAAGGCATCAAGTGTGGAATCAGAGTGAGCAATTAGAAGTCTACTGCAATGGTCCAGGCAGGAGGTGGTGGTAACTTAGACTAGGGTGGTAACACCAGAATTAGGAATAATCTGAGAAATATTTGGAGGTCAAAAACTCAGGACTGGCAATGATTGGATGTATTGAACTGAAGGGTTGTTAATAAGGTTTGTAAAGGCCCCTGGTGGAATCAAGTAATGCAGTTTGGCACTGGATCTGTATCCATTAAAAACTCCAGAATTGAAATTAAAATCAGAAAATTTTTGCAGAACTAGAAATTGTATTTTGTTGTGTGTATGAACGTTTTGGTGTGTGTGTGTGTGTGTGTGTGTGTGTGTGTGTGTGTGCCACATGAATGTATGGTACTCATGGAGGCCAAGAGAGAGAGTTATTGATGGTTGTGAGGCATCACGTAGGTGCTGAGAACTGCATCCTTATCCTCTACAGAGCATCCAATACCAATAAGTATTCTCATGCCCCAGAAGTTAAGCCACTTCCAATGTCTAGCACTGAATCTATATGGAGGCAGTGAGGGGTGTATCAATAATTGAGTAAATAACCCAAAAAGGGAATATAGGGGGCAGGTTCAGAGAAGTGTGCTCAGAGCCAGGACAGAAGCAGGGAGATGAGGGCCAGGATACAGAAACAGGAGGTGCAGAATTGAGGTTGTGGATGCAGAAAGAGGGTAGGACAGCTGATGCTAGGCATCCAGGACTCTATGCACGAAGTGTAAGACTTAGTGAGCGATCTACAGTGCAGAAGGCAGTTGCTACTGCTACTTTGGCTGCAGTGAATCTAAACTTCCACCTGGGCTGGGGCAGATGCCTACAAAGATAGTTCTATGCCTAAAAATTTCTTGCTCTGTAGTTAAAAATCGAGAACTTTCAGGAACAGAGCTTTGGAGAGTCATGTTGTAAGGATGATAGGGTTGTGTGTTTGTGTATGCATGTGATTGTCCACATGTGTACATGCATACGCTGTATATAAATAGGTACATCTGTGTGTGTGTGCATGTGTCTGTATGGGATGAATGTGTGGGTGCATGTGTATGAGTGCACACGTGAGCACATGTATGAATGTATGTGTAAAGATGTGACTCTAAAGAGAAGAGAAAAAGAGGGGCATAGAATTCTAGAAACACTAGCTATAGACAAGATCAAGAAACTCTTTCCTGGTTCTATATTTCTATTTGGAAATTGTGTAAGTTTCATTCAAAGGGAATTAATCTTCCTTGGGAAATGGTAACAATGGGCTTGTGGTGGTTTGAATAGAAATGGCCTCAATAGACCCATGTGTTTGGATGCTTGGTCCATAGAGAGTGGCTCTATTAGAAAGTGTGATCTTGTTGGAGTAGATGTGGCTTTGTTGGAGGAAGAATGTCACTAGGAAGTAGGCTTTAAGGTCTTAGAAACTCAAACTCAGGCTCTGAATCATAGTCACTTCCTGCTGCCTGCAGATCCAGACGTAAGACTCCCAGCTCCTTCCCTGGCACCATGTCTGCTCTCCTTCTCCCTTGCTTTCCGCCTTCCTGTGATGAGAATGGCTTAGAGTCCTGAACTGTAAACAAGCCCCAATTAAATGCTTTCCATTATAAGAGTCGTCATGGTGTCTCTTCACAACAGTAGAAACTCAGAGACAGGGCCTAAGAGCCACCATGGCAGCCATCCCCCTTGATACACACAGCCATGTTGCTAGTGAGACTGGGGTAACAGGGATGCAGAGTTCTAGCTGTCCCTCCAGCCTGGACTTCACAGTTGGCATTGTATCTCCCCATCCATTCCTTCTTCGGCACTAGAAGTGGTTTCAATTTACATTAGATTTATTCCCACATGAATCCTCTGTGCTTTCCCCATTAAGTCACAAAGTGGCCCAGGGGAGGAGGTGAAGCTGCAGGATTTTAGATAGTATAGACCCAGAAAGCAAATGCATGTCCTCCAATGCCTGGTCCTAGGCTCTGCCTCCCAGATCCCTCCTTTATTTTCAGAATTCTAGGCCATGACAAGACCCTGGATCCACACCTCTCCAACTGTAAAGGGCCCTTCTGGGGCTACATGAGGTTCTATTGGTATAAGATTCGGTTGTAAGTTGGCATCTTCTTGTGAGACAAGGAATTGGAAGAGCAAAGGAAAGCAACTGGTGGACACCCATCCTATTGGCATCCTTTATCTTCCATTCCATCTCTGGGGGAACCAGACCCCATCCCGCGCTATCCCCTCACTGGAGACCATGCCTGTTTCATGCTGTGAGCTCAATTCTCACCCTGGCTTCTACCTCTCACAACTGAAGATCCAATTCTATTTTAGGAACGTGGAATGCATTTTCCAAGAGGGAACATTGTGAAATATTGGGGAGTCGAGTCTGAGCTCGGCCAAGGCATGTGGGAGTTTGAGGAGGGACCCTCCAGAAAACAGGCTTCGGATTAACAGTCCTACAGTGACTGATGACTTAAATGGTGGAGGTAAAAGTGTAATCTTATCAAGAAAAAAAAATCTTTTCTTTTCCTGCCAACTTTGGTTTTAAGATGTTAGGAAATAACTTCCGGCTGTTTCCCAAACAGCTCTGTTCTTCCCCAGTGCCTCGTCAGCTCTCTGATCCTGTCTCCTACATTTCCCGCTCTCAATGTGACAGTCTCTCTGCATGTTAGGTGCCAAATTTGCCTCGTGTGTTCCACTCTGCGTGCATGCATGTGCACATTTATTAGAAGAAGAAAGCTCCTCTTTTGAGACTTTTTTTTTTTCTGAGAACAGGCATAAGTAGAAGACTTGCCAGGGTGGAAAAGTGTTAACAACTAAGAGCTGGGCCTAGGGGAGCATGCCTGTAGTCCCTACATTAGAGATACTGAAATGAGAGAATCATGGCAAGTATGAGGCCAGGCTAAGGTAGCTAGTGGGCTTCAGGTTAACCTGTAGAGACAGACTCTGCCTCAAACCACAAAACCAAAAGTACACCCAAGGAGCTCTTACTCCAGGAAGGATGTTGTTTCCATGGACACATGGACATCAGGAGGCTCACACTCATTTTCCTTCTCCACTACTGATCCATTTAGCTCCTAAAGAGATGTAGGCTGTCACAATTCTGTCACTCCATTCCATCTCTCAGTCCTGGCTCCTGCTCTTAGCTGTCCATTTATGTGGCTACCTTTACTTGACTCTCTCAGCCTCAGTGGCTTCTCTCCTGCAAATCTCCACTTTTATCCCCCGCAATGGAAAGTGTCCATTGATTACTCCTAGCTACACTTGGACCCTAACCAAGGGTGCAGTGCCTGTTGTCCAAAACTGGCAAAGGGGATGCCTACCATTCTCCAGGGCCTGTATTCTTTCTGACTGATCCCAACATAGCCTCTGTATTCCTCTTCTCTTAAAGACTCAATGTTTAGTGAAATGGTCCTTTCATAGTTGCCCATTAAACTCCTCTGGCTAACATAATAGTCAAGACACCCTGGCAGCTATATAAAGACTCCTCCAAAATACTTGTGAGTCTAGAAAGCCCAGAAGGATGGTTGTAATGTTATGAAATCACTTGTTACACAATGCTAGGAAAGCAAACAGAAGACACTGTATTTCCCTTGGGGACTTCCAGAAATTCAGATAATCATCTTCAACATTTTTATTTAAACCTTAGCTCTGTTGCTGACTGGCTATACAGTCTAAGCAATGCCCTTCAGCCTCCCAGGACCTCAGCTACACTTCTGAAAAAGTCAAATATTAAGAGTCTACCTTCAAGGGTAGATTTAGCCAACCATGACACAAGGCTCCCAGAGGCACATGACCTACGACAGACAGCCTAAAGGTACCCCTCTCCTAATGGCATCTTTCACTTCCAATTCCATGATATGAGAGAGTCCATTGTGTGGTAGAAAATGTCTATTGGGGAAATAGGGGAGTGAATAGATACAACACAGCCAGAATTTTAAGCTCAAAAAGTTTTCTTTGCTCTCCCTTCTGCTTCCTGCCCTGCTCTTCCATGCTACCTGAGCTGTGATTGTTGAACTCCCAGAAGGACACAGAGCATATGACGCCATGTTTTAGTCTATATGCTCACATGACTATTCTACCTGACTCATGGTCTACTGCAATTGCTCCTAACCGGCAGTGACTTAAGCTCCTCTTTCCACCATCCCCAACACCTTGGCAATATCCAGAGATGTTTCAGGGTATCACGGCTAGGTGAATTTGTGTTATTGACATCTCGATTATCATTCAGCAACACACAGAGCAAGCCTCACCATGAGGAACAAACTGTCTGGAAAGGCCAGTCATACAGTCATAGTTACCCTAAACAGCCAGTTATGTTGATAATGCCTGAAAGCCAAATTACTGGCTTCTAATTGTCTCTGAATCTTATTAGCCTAGTGGCTTTAGGCATTTTGTGTGTGTGTGTGTGTGTGTGTGTGTGTGTAGTTGTTGTGTTGTGTGTATGTCCTAGTGTCTGTGCATTGGTTCTGTAAATCAGCTGCATGTCCTTATTTTTGTCTGGCAAGCACTTTTTCAAATGAGCTATTTTTCCCCAACCCTTGTATACTAATTTTTTAAATATTTATTTATTTTTATTTTATGTGAATTGCTGTTTTGCCTGCATGTATAACTGTGTAAGGGTGTCAGATCTTGGAATTACAGACAGTTGTCAGCTGCCACGTGGATGCTGGGAATTGAACCCGGGTCCTCCAGAAGAACAGTCAGTGCTCTTAACCGCTGAGCCATCTCTCCAGCCCCTGTCTACTAATTTTTAAAATCTAATCAGAAGGTCTAGAATTCTTCACTAATAAAGCTACTTAGGTGAAATGGTAAGAAGCTCTAGTACACAGTGCCCTGTGAATGTCAGCTACTCCTATTTCATGCAATTCCATCAACAACTCTCAGGCTTAGAAGCTGCCAATTCCTCAGCTGCTGAGGAACAGGGTCGGGAACCAACCATGGTTCCTCTGGTCCCTGATCCGTGGTCTTACCTACTGTCTGCGTTCTAATGTCTCCTTAGCTTTGGCCTGGAAACCCAAATGCCCTGAAGCACACTGAGTAACTCTAGAAGACGTGGTAGACTATGTTAGTCTTGCTAAGAATTCCCATAGTGACAGAAGCAGGTGACGACAGTCTCCCGTATGATGTTATTGCCTTTGGCCCTAAACACTGTTGGAGCCCAGAGGATGACTTAACTGGAGTCAAGGGTGTGGCAGCCTCAGCTTTTGGCAGGACATTTTGTGATCCTCTCACCCTCTTGGGTGCCCCGAACAGGTGCTGCATCCCCTGAGAAAAAGTCTGAGTGAGTCTGACTGCCCCGAGCACTGGATACTCACTTCCTGGGCAGCTCATATCTGGAAACAAGATCTAGGGCCAAAAGAGTCACCTCAACGGGTGACATTTCCACTCTGAACAGTGTCCCAGTATGTTCACCCCAGGCTGAAAAAAAATGAAGTTATTGACATTAATAATGTCAGTGTGTTATTTTTTGTCCAGGGTTATCAAAGTAGATAAGGTAGAACCCCCAGGAAACTCCTCCATAATAGGACTGCCCAGCTGCCTTACTGTACAGGTAACAAGTGAGGACCCATGCTGGCTTCACATGTCTACTGATACTTGTCACTGAAGACCCAACATACAACTTCCTGCTACACCTCAGTGTGGTGGGATCCAGCCCTTCCATTCCACTCCAGACACTCATGAGCAGGTGGTGTGGGTACAGTTGTTTCTTTTTGCTCTTGACTAACTGCTTATGTTCCTGCCTTGACTTCTCCCATTCTGGTAGACTGTGGCCTAGATTTATAAGCTAAATAAACCTTTTGTCTTCTCAGTTGCCTTTTGTTCAGGATGTTTTATCAAAGCAACAGAAAAGAAAACAGAACACCTGGTGATGCGGATTTAGGGACCACAATTATGCCACCTCTGAGGTCGGAGGGTGCCATCTGTCATCAGAAACAAAGCAACAATGAAAACCTCTAGGAAGTCTGGAACAAAACCTGTGATAGCAGGCTAGAGAGTCCGCTCAGCCAGGGAAGGCAGGCCAGAGAGTCCACTCAGTCAGGGAAGGCAGGCTAGAGAGTCCTCTCAGTCAGGTAAAATGATTCACTCCTGAGCACCTGTGCTCCATCCCAGCATCTGCAATCCCAGCATTGATGAGGAAGAGATAAGAGCATGCCTGAAACTCGTTGGCTGGGCAGCCTAGCTGAACTCATAGGATCCAGGTTCAGTGAGAAAAAGCTGTGTCAAAGATATGGTAGGGAGCAATAGAGATGGACACCAAACATTGACCCCTGGCTTCCCATGCACACATGCTAGCACACGAAGGAATACACATTTACATTACATAAATAAGAGAAAACAAAGTGGGTTGAGTGTGGTGGTGCACACCTTTAATTTCAGCACTCAGGAGATGGAGACAGGTGGATCCCTGTGAGTTTGAGACCTACATGGCAAGCTCAGACCAGTCAGAGCTACACAGGAAGACATTGTCTCAAATAAATAAAATAAATTTTAAATTTAAATAAGGAAATGGAAGCATGTATATTTGTGAGAGGTGTTCTCTGGGCAGGACAGGGGACCTGTTTTAGCCTGCTTTTCTTACTCATACATCAGTATAATGACACAGACCCAGAAGTTATGAGTATTTGATATATCTACCAGATTCACAGTGAGAGCTGAACAAAGTAAGGTGCCCTTGTTTACTATACCAATCGCAGGTCTGTGGCAAGTACAGACTCAGATGCTGGGGAGGAGACAGAGCAAAAGATAGGAGATGAGTCTCCATGAATCTGGGGTATTGAACCTATGAGGTCACCACAGTGGTTAATACAATACATCTCAAAAGGCAGGACCTTGTCCCTGAGGCCAGACAATGCTGCAGCATACTGGCCTGACTCATTTGGGTCAATTTGAGAATTGCCTCCAATCATCAGAATTCTTAACAACAGCATTCGTTTCCTGGCGAGAGCACCCACCATCCTGAAAACCCACACTTATCGTTGAACCCTGTCAATGGACATCACTGGGTCCAAATGGCACTTTGGTTTCTCTGTCATTGAAGTTTGGCCTGATATTACAGGGACACTTTGAATTCTTCAAAGAATGACTCTCACTTACCTTCTCTCCTCTTTCCCCTTCAGGTTCAACCCCTTTTATCACACTAAAGTGCCAATCAATATTGTGAGATAGATGTTACATCTTCGCTTTTTATAACACCGCCTGTCCCAGAAGGGACACTGTATCTTTAAGGAAATGGACCCCGTATCCTGTTTCGGAAGGATTAAAACCCGTTAAAGAGACAGAAGAGGCTGTAAACCCCAATCATATTCTTACTCTCTCTTCATTATCCTGTCCACTATCTATCCCTGCTGAGTAAATCTGGTTGTGTGTTTCTCCAAAGTGGTCATAAGAAGAAATTTATTTACTCCGCTTTGCACTGGAGGGGCATTACCGGGCTTCAAGGCTCTCTGAAGTCATAAAGATTTTGCAGTGTGTGCAAAAGGAGCAGAGATTCAGAACTTCTTTCCCCCTCCGAGGTCGTTTGGCCATCCAAAGGGGGAGTCACTTCTCATTTTCTGACAGGGTTTATTTCCGTAAGATTTTCCAATTAGCAGGAAAAGGTCACACTAATGTTGGTGCTGGGTAGGGGAAGAGATCAAACTATGCAAATAGAAACATCCTTGAAAGGACAATATTTTAAAAAAAGAGTGCATTTTTCTAATTTTTTAATTGCATGTGTGTATATGCATATGTATGCATGTAATAGATCTGTATGTGATGCGTGTTTATGTGTATATACATGTATGCATGTATATTTGTGTGTAGGCATGTTATATATATGTGCATGGGTGTGAGCATATGTGAGTGTATATTTGTGTGTACATATATGTGGACCTGCATATAGATATACACACATAGATATATGCATAGATATAGAGACAGACAGAAATCAAATAGATAGCCTCTTTCTACCAGGGCAGAAAAGGGTGATTGTAACTGTGTAATCAAATTTGACCTATTCTTCTCACCTGTGATAAAACAAACTGAGTTCAGCCATTGGTAGTGCACCAGAGAAGTTGGGTATCTAAGATGGGATCGCTCCTGAACTCTTCTTGGTCTTGTTTGTATAAGGACAGGATCTAAAAGGCTGCAGTGTAGGAGTCAGGCAGCCAGTGCAGGCTCTGTGGACCCTGATAAAAGCCAGACTATCCCCAGCCTGGCGTAGCTTTCACCTGCATATCATCCGACCTTGATCTGACACTTGTCTGTGCTTTTGTTTCCCACTCTTTGCATGGAGAGCACAAGGAATTTCCCTGATATTAGGCAGGGCTGGGAGTCATGTCAAGAAAGATGTACTCCAGCCATGCAGAGGACAGTAGTCACACATGTCTACTAATGCACATCCAGGGGACATCTTTGCTTTGAGTCTGGAGTTAACGCTGCTTGTCAGAGCTGAGAACATGCTATGCAGATGGCAGCAGCAATCCCTCAGACTGAGTTCTGTCTGTGACCACCTGCTGGATGTGGCAGAGGTCTGCGTGGGTAAGAGTCTGACTTCACACATCTTCCATACTCTTCTGAATGGCCACACATATATCAGTGAAGCCCCAGTGGAAAAGAAGGTTGTGTTCCTCCAGCTGGGTCCCTCTTTCCCAGGGAGGATATTCCTCAAGTATGGTCTGGGCTTGGTCTACATCTATCTAGAACCCTCCCATTACTGGGTAGCAAGGAATGGTGCTTCCTCCAAGTCACACATGACTACCTATCCAAGTGTGGATACAGGTTTAGTGGAACTGTTTATAATCACCCTGCCACATAGGTCTTCCTTACTGGAAGGAAGCTTTTTAACAACCAGGCCAGTGGATCAGTTCTGTTGTGTCTGGGGACACCGTTGCCTTGGAGACATTCATCATCCCTCCTTCTTCCTATCTTTCTGCATGAGGCCCTGAGCCCAAACGGGAGGGTTTGATGGACAAATTCCATGTAGGTCTGAGGATAAACTCAGAGACTGTGCCAGCGCAAGAGGGCCCGCAAGGAACAAGTCCGATGGGGTTCCAGCACTGAGAGAGACAAGTAGGCACATGTTCTACCTCTAACCAAGAAATATTAGTCTTTTCCAATGGAATTTTTCTGGCAATTTTAACCACACTTCAGGATAAGCTCCATGCTCAGGAGTACATGGTAACACAAAACAAACTCAATGGCATTTTTGTAGACTTTTTAGTCTCAAATTGCTCTTTGGGATTTTTTTTTTCTTGCATTTTGATTGGTTATTTTCTTGTATATTTTGATTTCCAATTTGTGTGTGTGTGTGACAGAGAAAGAGCGAGATGAGATAGAGGGTTTCTTGTGTCTGATTGTTTCAGAAAGAAAGAAAGAAGTGAGGGGGAGAGAGAGGGAGGAGGAAAGAAAGAGAGAGAGAGAGAGAGAGAGAGAGAGAGAGAGAAAGAGCGAGCGAGCTTGGAGTTGGTTAGACAGAGAGGTGTGTAGGATCTGAGGGAAGCTGAGGAAAGTGGAAGGCATGATCAGACTATGATGCATAAAAATATTTTTAAAGAAAAAAAAATAAAAATCAAGCCTGTGGGATGACTGAAGCAGTGGGTCAAACCTTCCAGAGTTCTAAAGAGTTCTTGAGACTACTTCTCACCAGGATGTTCGCAAAACAAAGCAGCAGCACGTTAGGAGATGTTGGAAAATCTGAAATTCAAACATAGTTTTCAGAGTGGTGTCCCAGCGTGACCATTGTTCGGCTGAGTTGTCAATATGCAGCACAACTGACAACGCACACAATATGACAGCACACAGGCTCTCTCGTGTCATTTAACTCTCTATAATGTTTGTCTTCACCTGGAAGCATAAGACAGGAGCAGCCCACCTTCGGCTTAAAGGCTCTTCACTCTTTAAAGACTAATACTTAGAGAGGCCATTTAGATTTTAACATGAAAGAAAAGGACTTCTAAAATTCCTTTGCTACTATACAGAGTTCGATTCTTGCCTTCCTATTATCAGAATATCATTACTTTTTGGTGCTTAGAAAGTGTCAGTCATTATAGCCAGTCCCAGCCCTGTTTCTTCATAGAACAAAACGAGGTGAAAAAGAGTTATAAAGCATTATCCCTGCTCCACAGAAGCGTGGCATGCTGTGAGGGGCTTGTTAACAGCTCAAAGTCCAGTCATAACAAGACTGACTGTACCACATGTAAATCATGTGTTGGGCTTTATCTAAAGGGAATTATTAAAGTAAATCAAGCATACAAACAAACAAGTGAATAATAATCCCAGTGTCCAAACATCAACAAGATATAATCCACAACAATATGCAGCTAGTACATGTGTTATTGGAGAGTTAATTCAGTGAGTCTGGGGTAGGTCAGGGATACTCAGTCTTGAAGACTCAAAGAAGCCTGTGTCCCAGTGTGTGTTCCTGTCTCAGCAGAGTCATACATAGCACCACTTCCCTGTACACACACACCCCTAAACTGGACAATAGGCTGCGTAATTAACCAGGATCCAGTGAGTTTCATACAGTCAGGGAGAACTCTGCAGAAGTTCACTGATGTGGGTCTAATTCATTAGTCACTAATTAGCCACATGGCCTGTAACCTCATTAATGCTTCTCTTTTCTCACCTCCAACACAGAGGTGAAGATTCCCAACTCTAGACTGTTGATAGATATAAATTCATGTTCTTCTCTCCAAAGAGGCATCCTGCTTAGGAGGCGTTCAGCAAGCACCACCTCTCATCTAATAGGGAGGGTTAAAATCCTGGCACTTGTCATTAAAAGCACCTTCAGAATTATGCTACTGAGTCATAAGGACTGTGGACATGTCTGAGGTGAGCAAATATGAGAAGACCTTGAGGTCTTCTAAGTCCCTGTGCCCTGCTGGGAAAGGTAGAGGGTGAGAAAATATCAAGTCCAGAAACTGTTAGCCAAATTTCAGACCCACTGCCAAAGATAGCAAATATGGCAGCCCATTTGTCACAAGAATTCCAATAGTCAAAAGAGAGACACAATCTAGATCATATCCAAAAGATTGCTGATTCAAAGTCAAAAGTGCAATAATAAAAACAGCCTTTACCACTAAGTTTGTAGTTGCAACCCTCATATTATATGCATTGAAAAACCAAATGGGGTACTGACACTTTGGACACAAACTATGACTCAGACTTTGCAATCTGGTGTCAAGCAAGATGAAAGTGTGATGGTGGCTAGTGTAGGCTGTGGACTCTCCTGACCACTGAAAAGCATTAACAACATGTGTGCATTTCAGCAACGGGACCCACCCAGCCAGCTCCAAACAGACTTCTTCCTTCTTTTATAAAATGCCACCCACAGCCATCACAACAAAACCGTAACAAGTGCTCACCTCCCTGCTTACATAGTCCACCACTCATGGAGAAATAACGGAAATGAGAAGACCTGGAGTGCATGAACAGGTGTGAGGTTTGGCTACTATTTGTTTTGTTTATTTGGGTTTGGTTAATTATTTGAGGTAATTTTCTGAGGAGGGTCTGCTTAGGGGTCTTAAAGGAATAATTTTTTTATAATCTTAGATGTGTAGCTGTGGGACACATTATTTTGATGGCAATGTGAGATGATGTCACTCAGAGGGATCCATCCAAATGCCCCTGCACTCCTTACAGCATCCGCTGGCCCTGTCAATACGTCAGTACCTCTTACAGCATCCGCTGGCCCTGTCAATACGTCAGTACCTCTTATAGCATCTGTCATCCCTGTCAAACCTGAACATTTTTTACTCTGACATAGATACAGTTTTCACCTGGCTTGGGTGACAGGGATAATGTCAACATGATCTCTTCTTTCTTGCAGTGACTCATATTATCACCATTGATGAGAAATACTCATGAGAAATTTTCATATCATGGAAAGTTTATTAGAATAATGAGTACTTTGGCCCAGTAAAGCCCTGATCTCTTAGCATGTTTTAATTCTAACTCAGATACACACTGGCCATGTGATAGAAGAAACTTCTTTTATTTTTCCTAAGCCATAGTTTTCACATCTGTATTTTGAGTTAATAATGACTCACCTCATGAAATTGTAGTAGACTTCAATAAACTGTGGTGTCCTGCACTCTAAACTCTTATACTGTTATCATTTGGTAAGGTAGAGATTGGTTCTGATAATACTGATGGTAATGGTGATGGCAGTGATGGTGACATTGCCAGTGATAATGGTGATGTTGGTGCTGACAGTTGTGATGTTGATAGTGATGAACGGGATGAAGATGCTGACAGTGATGATAAGGGTGGGAGTGCAGTTGATGATGGTGATGATGGTATTGGTGATGATGTGATGCTGGTGACGATGATGGTGATGTGGTGATGATACTGATTGCAATAATGTTCATGATATGATGATGCTAGTGAAGATAATAATCATTGTGGTCATAGCAGTAATAATCCCTTTGAATCCTTAAAACATCTAGCAATGGAAAGAAAAACTTGGGAAAGTACTTGGAAATAGAAGAGGTCAGATGTAATCCCCACTATTCCTGATGCTGCAGCATTTCTTGTACACAATGCTTGTGAAATTCTATGACCAGCATGCCAGGGTATATTCCAAATGTACCCCCAAAACAAAGAAGTTCATCTTTCCTTGGTTGGGGACTTTATATGTCATAGTCTTGTATGACTTTGAAGAAGAGTCTGAAGTTGGGACTAGGGAATTAGCTCATCATGAAGACTAGATTTTTGACTCTCATAATCCACATGAGAAGACAGGCATAGGACAGAATGCTGCTAAGCCCAGGGCAGGGGAGGCAGAGACAGATGGATAAGAGAGGTTGTTGGTCAGCTTGGCCAGAGGACTTTACAAATTCTAGGCCAGTAACACACCCCATCTCAAACATATTAGTACTATTAGGTGTATAACACCTGAGGAATTGTGCCTGAGGAATGACTCTGAAAGTTATCATCTGGCTTCCAAATGCATATCACACATGTTCATAAACACATACATACAGAGAGAAACAGAGAAAGAGAGAGAGACAGAGAAATCATGCCCTCAGTGTGTTCTTTTCTGTCATCTCAACATCAAGCACAGTGGACAGAGAATGAATGACACCCAAGCTCATTCTCTGGACTCAGGTTATATTTACACATATCTTCATATACATACACATTCTGAAAAACAGCGGGGAGAGAGAGAGAGAGAGAGAGAGAGAGAGAGAGAGAGAGAGAGAGAGAGATCATGGCCTCTTCCTATGGTGTCCGCTAGCTTTTCACACTGTCCAGAGTAGACCAAACCATTTAAAAGCTGGTGTGAAATGATTCAGCAAAGTAACAGTAACAGAGAGGCATCCTTCCAAAGAGTCAAATCCCAGTTTCAAAGCAGGCAGGAGAGCCATGGAAAGAGGCACTGTTAGCCCATTTTCTCTGCTCAGCCCTCCCTTTTGGCTGGGAGACAAGGAAGGAGGGGGCAGGCACTTGATAGAATCACCTCCCCCTCCATCCTGACCTCCTAGAGCAGCCGTCCACTAAGTGTAGCACTTGGCCAGAGCTCCCCATAGTAATTTGGTTAATTGGATGAACAGGCTCTTTAGTGACACCGCCTGGATTTCCACGCAGCAGTCCATCAAAACTAATCAGTTGGCTGAGTTCCATTGCTCAGCCACTGACAGCTTCACCAGGTCGGTGAGTAGATGGTAACTTTTTAAAAAGGAGGAACTTGCTAAATGGTGGCAGTTAGCACTTGGCAGGATGAAGGGGCTGGGAGGGGAGAAATGCACTGTTTGTCTTTGTATTTGCTCAAAGACTGGATCTTGTTGGGAATGGCTGGTTACGAGGAGTTCCTTCCAGAGACACTGGTGAGGAGCAATGGCCTTGAAACTGTATTTTGTTCCTTTTCTGCAAAAGGAGAACGCCCCAAAGCTGGTGAGGTGCTCTCTGTCTCTATTGGGTGTTTATTAAATACTTGTTACACCTAGTGCATGTCTGATTTAGCAAACTTGTGAGTTATCTAGTATCAGCTGCTATAATAAGCAAGCCTTCACAATTTAGAGGCTTAACATAAGAAATCAAATAAATTTCCAGATTCTATTCTGTTGGGAGTGGTTCTCTCTTCCAGGCAGTAACTCAGGGACCCATTTTTCTTCCATCCTGGTTCTACTAGCCCCTAAGTGTAGGTATATCCAACCTGCAACCTACAGGCCTCATGTGCCATGGACAGCAATGAATATGACCCAACATAAAAACCCTAAGCTTAATTAGCACATTATGAAGTGCAGTTTCCTGTCTCGCTTTGTTGTGTGAAATCTGTAGACAGCAGTGGCATTCACGATGTCAAAAGCATGCATGTATCTGCACAGTGGAGACTTCAGTGAAACCTACCTAAAGCCATGGGGAGGGGGGCGGGGAGAAGACTAACATGAAGAAGATATACCCAGCTTGAAATTTTCAAAAGCTTTGCTTCAGAAACAGCTTGTGAAACTTTGATTAAATTCAAGGACCAGCGTTGTGGCCATACCTAGCTCCAAAGGGTTTGTTCACTGTAACAAAATATTCAAGATACCAACTTACAAGGCAGAGAGATTTCTTTAACCCATAGTTGCAGGGGTTTCCATGTGTGGTTCTTGGAATCCACTGTTTTTAGGCATGGTATAAATCTCATGGCAGAAAGATGTGAGTGTCAAGTGACTCCTGTCAGTCAGGAAGAACAGGAAATATGCATCAAGGGATGAGACCACTTTAAGTTGTACACTCCAGGGACCTGCTTTCACCCCTAAGTCCTACCTCCTAACAAACTACTCATCTGAGGCTCATCGAGAAATTCTACCTGTATGCTAGTGTGTATGTACATGTGTGTATATTTATGTTCATGTGAGGATGCACATGTGTGCACACATGTGCACGTGGTATCAGCCAAAGGACAACTTCATATGTCCTTTCTCAGGCACTGTATACCTTCTATTTTTTAGGCAGAGGCTTTTAGTTAGCTTAGAATCAGCTTTTAGGTGATGCTGACTGGCCACCTTATCCTGCCTCTATCTCCCCAACACACAGACTGTATGTGCCAGCCGCTATGCTGGGGCTTTTCTCTGTGAGTTCTGAGTATCAGACTCAAGTCTTCATACTCTCAAGGCAGATACTTTACTGACTAAAGCATCCCCTCCACACACACAACCCCCCGCCCTGCTCTCTCTCAAAGTTTAAACCATCAGTAAAGTTACTTTCCTTACAATTCAGACACCTCCGCGAAGTTCATCACCAGGCATCTAAACATCTAACATGGAGCCTTTTTAGAGGGAACACCATATTCACGGGATCTGAACAATGTGTCCCGGTGACAGCTCCATATCATGAAAGAGAGAGCCTGCCTGGGCTTTGTGGCCAGCTAACTATCTCTGCCATAAGTGGCATCCAACCCTAGGAGAAATAATTGAATTGTCCCTTTTTTCTATATAAAGAAAGTATGGCTCAGATGAATAAATGCATGTCTGTGGGCTTGTACCCTTGACAAAGAGCAGAGGCAAAGCTTGGACACATAATATAACACCGCTGGCTTCCTTCTCTCGCCGACTCCCTCCCCTGCCCTCATCCATCCTCTCATTCTTCATTGTTTCCTCCATAAACTTGAACGTCTCTAAGGCAAGGACGTTTTGCTTCTGGAACTTTGTTATGTTTCCCACATGGCTGTTCTGTCATTGGGTTTGAATATTATCCCTACTGAGCAATCTTTAACCTAGACAAGGTTTGAGGCCTGCCAAGTCATTGCACAAGCATTTATTTGGGCTCTCAAAAGCAAAGAGAACCCAAAAAGGAAAATGATAGAAAGAAAGATGTTTATAAAAGGCACATTTGATACTGTCGCTACTTGATATAACAACCCTTGATGTCTCTCTATCCTACCCATCTTGTACCAAAGTAGCTATGATCACTGGGACTGGGTCAGGGGACAAGGGGCTCAGTGAGTAAGAGCGCTTACTTTGAAAGCCTAAGGATCTAAGTTCAAATCCCCACCACCTATGTAAAGTGCTAGTCGTGCAATCATGTGCTTGTAACTCCAGTGTTTTCAGGGATGGAGACAGCTTATTGGATGGCCTAGCTGAAACGGTGAATTCCGGTTCAGTAAGTTTCAAGGCAACAACACAGAGAGCAACAAAGGGACATATTCAATATCCCACTCTGGTCTACATATTCAAAAACAGAGGTGTGTGTACATGCACACTCGCATGCGTGTGCTATCTGCATACAACACACACACACAATTATAGCTGTGATCTGGCTCAGAATTACCCCACACCTATGCTGCCTTCCTGGTCTTTTGGCCAGCTTCTGTGGAACCCTGTCTCCACCCATCCCTGCACAATGCAACCCTACTAAGAGCCATATTCAATCACTGGTTTACTCATGTGTTTTGTGTGCTTTCCTGTTTAGACTGTGGGATCCCTGAGAACAAGGCATGACCTTTGTAGTTTCACCCCCTTTTGTGCCTAGCAGGGAGCCTGATACAGGCCAAGTTCATTCAATTGGAAGTGCAGGAGAGAACTGAAAGCTGTTGCACAGTGATGTCATAGGCAACCGGAGGAAGCGCTTTCCTATCTGCTAGATGTTTAAACATAATAAAAATCACATTTCCCCTCAGGTAAAACTTTCAGGGTGGGATAGCATGTCTTAGTGAGCTCCCAGTCAATTAGGTACTTGTCTCAAAACAAAAAAACAAAGAGATGCATGATATCTGAGCACTGCTACTGATACCAAGCTGGTCCTCTACCCTCCACATGTGCACACACATGTGAAGTGAGCACCACACATGTGCAGCTGCACATGTACACTCTCACGTACGCACACATTCTCATACACACGTACACACACACACCAACTCTCTCTATATGTGTGTGTGTGTGTCTGTGTGTGTGTGTCTGTGTGTCTATGTCTGTGTAAGGGGGAATATGAGAAATGAAGGAAGGGAGGGAGGAAGACAGAGAGAAGAAATAAAGAAAGACAAAGAAAGAAAGAAAAGAAAAAGAAAAAAAGAAGGAAAGCAAGCTAATTAGGATGGGAGGTATGATTCAATGGTACTGTCTGCCGTCTGTGTATCATGGCTACATATCATAAAATGCAGAAGACTGAACTGAAGTCTGATTTGGGAGGCTACAAAGGAGGCTATAATCTCCCGAACTCTGACTCCAGGGACCTCTGACCCACCCCTTCATGTTAACAAATACCCCAGGGCCTCTGGAGACCAGGCCCAAGTGCTCATTGCTCAATTGCCGCGTTTGTATGGAGGCTTGCAGGGCGCACGCCAGAACCCATTTCTAAACAGTCTGATGATTTATTTGATGCCTTTGGATATTTAAGTAGTCTGCAGTATACACCAAGTGTCTAAAATGTTTATTTTTTTTTCTTTGCTTTAATGTGTGGGACCTCTCACAACGCCTTGTACACCCCAGGCACTCAATAAATATGATTTATGGAAGATGTAAATAAATCCAAAGCAAGATTATGTCTGCGTTCATTAATTTGTAGCTCCAGCAGGCAGTCCCCTTCTCCAAACTTAAAAAGAAGAGAAAAATCCACATCAAATTACAGAAGAAAAGAAAAGGCAAAATGCATAACCCTTGGGCCCCTGTAAAAATGGGGAAACTCCCTGGAATAAAGCATGTGGTTTTCTCTGCGTTCCTACGCATATGCTGTGTGACTTTGAGCCAGTTACTTCACTTTTCTGGGCTGTGTCTTTTGAAATAAGTATTGAATGGGTAGGTAAGTGGTAAATAGGTAGTGACCTTCAGAGGAGGCAGGTACAAAGGAGTCAATACTGTGTAACAGGAGGTATGGCCAGTGGTTCTCATTTGGAGATGCGATGCCTAGAGCCTATAGACTCATGCATCAGAGCTGAACTCAAGCCTCTGATGCCTCTGGTAAGGATTCTATACCTCTAGCTTGGTCCCAATACTCTGTGGTACATCTGTGGTGAGCATGGCTAATCCCACATACCCAGATACTCAGCTCTGTCCCACATCCCTGCATGCCCAGCTCTGGATCTCTGGTTCCTGGGTCCACTGGATTTCTGAGCATGTCTAGTGAGACAATCTGCCTCAGCTCTGACTCTCTCTGCAAATCTGACTTTACAAGGCCATTGCCCACTTTACTTTTTGCCATCTCTGAGTAAAAGGGAAAAGAAAATCCATGAGGAAGAAAGCCAGTGGGGAGAAAAGTGGGATTTCCATCTGCCAGGAAAGCCCACCTACTGTTGGAAGATGGTCCCACTACTGAATCCCTCGATGTGAGGCTCAGTGGCCATGAACATGTCAATCTCTCTCTGCTCATTGTGTCCCTCAGCGCTTCACCTGCATATAACACATTTCTGGTGCACACCCATCCTTTTTCTGTGCTATTGTGCATGTACACGCTAGTCCAGCTGTGCTGGGACTCATCAGGCCTCACTTCTCTGTCATTTTGTAGTTGTTCCCTGCGTTTCTACTTCTTTATCTAGGTTTTCTTCTCAGCTCTGTGAATATAACTGCTATGAACATTTGTATATGTTTCCTTTGACAGACAAATGCCCTAATTTTCCTTGGTGATAGTGTATTATGTGTTAATTGCACAGGGTTAACTATATAGGCTTTTCCCCATTGGTAGAGGATACATTTGTTCATCCCTAGAGAATGCTCAACACCGTAGATGGGTCTCAAAATTCTACATTCTGTTTTCTTGTTGCTGAAGATCTTGGAAACTTCAGTGCAGTGTTTTTCATATTAAGTCAAACGCTTTTATCTTTTTACATGAAGTAGTCACTTCATAGCTTCTAGCTGGTATATCTAAATTGCTAGCATCATTTATCTTATGCTTGGGACACCATTAAATAAAGGTTACGTAACTTAATAAACACTAAGACTCTAAAAATGAACAGAGACTCAATAGTTAACAAGAGGATAGTGCATACAGTATGAAAATACTGCAAGCAGAGAAGGATGCAGCTGGGTGTCCTAAAATTTCAGTGTACCACTTAGAATTATGTAGCATTTTGTTAAATGATTAAAATTTGTGAATTTGTTCATCTGGCATTTCCCAGGTAATATCTTCAAGTCATAGTTAACTTGCGTAAATGAAACTATGAAAAAATACAATTCTATTTAAGAGAAGTGCTTTGTGTTTATTATGGAAATTTCTAGTGGGAAAACATACCCTGCAAGGTCTATCAGACAAGTGTCTGGATGTGTATAATATCACTGGATCCTGGTGGCTTTGGGTCCCAGCTTCAGATCAGTTGTCCTTTCTCCTGTTCTTTATGCCTGAAGAATTCTGCTTCATTAAAACATTGTGCCTGGGCTTCAGGTTGCAATGAGATGTTCAGCACTTATCTCCCACAAGAAAACCTATATTTAAGTTTTCAAAGATGCCCCTCTAGGATCATGTCCAGTCTTGTCATCCAACTTTGCTCGACCTGAGATTGGTAACAGGGTCTGCTAGACCATTTTGGTCAGTGATTATGTCCCTTTGGCTGACCCCTCTGGTATTTAACAGGCTTACCCCCACAGCAGCTCCCTTGGTCTCCCAGATGCTGAGAGTGTTGGTGCCATGTCATAAACAGGTACACAGCTAAGTGTTCAGATGGACCAGTCCTCGATGTAGACATCAGATCAATGATGAAAAACGGCTCTAATCAAAAGGAGCTCTGTCACAGAACTTTGAGTGTAGACCAGATCCCTGCTACCCCAATGTCCTGCTGAGAAGCACAGTGAGTGCTGAAGCTCCCCACCTTGTGTGACTGACCTCAGGCCATTACTGACTTATGCACCACACAGTTTGAGAGGTGGTACTTGGGGCATTGGTTATACATCAGGCCATCTCCAGAGGCTGGAGTGCAGGGGTAAGCAGGGCTACAAAGTGCAAAACCCAGAATAGGTTAATATAAATCCAGGGCCTTGTGCATGCTAGACTAGTGCTCTACCACTATGCCACAGCTCAGCTATCATAGGAATTGGGGTCCACAATACTTCATTGTGAATCCCAGCTTAGAATTGTCTGTGAGACAAGTGACCCTGGACGTTTCATTTTTCTCCCCAGGCTATAATGTATAATGAAGCACCTCTCTAGCCTTGGTAAAAGCCTCAATACAAATGACTGCTTTTCCATTTATGTGGGAGGCTTATCTCACCAAATCACGCCTCAGTTTACCCATCTGTAAAACAGGACTGACACTGTGAAATTAAGGATTAAAGCTGCTGAAAATCACCATGTAGCCTGAACACTATACTTTATCAATATTAACTTTCACAGTTGTTATCATGATCATCCCCTTCTTTTTCTGTTTTTGTTCGTTTGCTTGTTTTTGTTTGTTTTGTTGTTGTTGATTTTTAACCCAAGGAGACCATGCTAAGGACTAAGTAATCCCGAAGTGCACAGATGGACAAATGGATGTCAGGTCTGTGCTAAAAATATATTTCATACACGGTATGAAAGAAAGGCAGAATTAGAGCCAGGACACTTCAGTCGTTGGCATTTTTCTATGTATATCTCCCTTTTCCACTGGCGATCAAGTACTCAGCCTGGGCTGGGAGTTCCTGTAGACACTGGAGCCATGCCTTTGGGTGAAGCAAAACTTCTGTCCTCAGGAGCTGCTGTTTTAATGGTGGGCCACAGACAAATTAGCATATGCTAATGCTGTCAAGGGTATTATATTGTTAAAGTCAGACACAGAGGATGATAGAGGTAGGGGCTGGAGCGCTGCAGTGAGGGCACCTCTACCATGAGGACATGTGTGTAATGGGGGCTGGAAGAGAGGATGAAGAAGATAGGCATCTGGGAAAAATTGCCAGGAAGAAAAGACAGAAAGTGAGTGGAGTCCAGAGGGAAAGGGGACAGAAGAAGAGAAGGAGCTGGGGAAAGTCAGGGGAGGTGAAGCCAACCTGATCTGGATTTGGGCTGGTGATGGGAAGGCCTCCATCGGTTAGGTTTGTTTAAGAAGCCACTGACTTTTCCCCAAGCCACAGGATACAAGAGGAAATAGGGGTGTGGCTACTATGAGTCAGGCTGGTTATCATAGTTGGCCAGCCAAGGAGAGGGGTGCATTCTTAGGAAATGTTCTGCCCTGTTATCCCCATTTCACAGATAGGAAAACCAAGTTAAAAACTTGAAGAAAGAAATCTAGACATTACAGTAGCAGAGGGAGAAAAGAGCCAGAATGCAGGGTGGGTTAGAGACAGTATTCATTTCAGCTGGGTGTGCTGGTACATGCCTGTAACCCCAGAAATGGGAGGCTGACACCAAGGGATAGGAGTCTGGACCCAACATGAGCTACATAACGAGTTCAAGGGTAGCCTGAGCTATGCAGAAGAGAAGAGAGGGGAGGGGAGAGAACTATTTCTGCCTCATGGAGCCAAGAAGCTCCATTGAGGTGCATCTGATATTTCAATGTTCTCTGCAGCAGCCCCCACACTGACACCACCCTTTTGTCCCCCTGGTGAGTGGCAGCCACATTCACTCCAATATCAGGTTTTTCAGGCCAGGGCAAAAGACTAAGAAACATCGTTGTTTTCTTCCGCGTGGGATTAGGTCGGCATTAGCTCTTTATTTGTTGAGGGACTTGATCTCATTACAGATCAATTTGCTGAGTATTGAATACACGGGACAAGGAGTTGTTTCATTCCCCAGCAGCCTGCTCTGGTCTTGAAATATCTGAAGCCCTTTCTAGGCTGGCTCAGAGACTAACATGTGCTCTTGTTCTATGGGTTTGCCCGGTTTCTTCCTGTTGTCTGTCACTCAGGGGGGCTTGGCTGTCATTGCCAGAGTTTATGATATTTTGCAAGATAAGAAAGGTGGAGGCCGGAAAGGAATCTTTGAAGTAGCTCCTGCCTGGCCAGGATTAACTCTCTCTCCCCAGCTGCTTCCTCGCTGGATGACAAGAGGCAGTTTCTGCATCTCTTGCAAGCACTGGCAGACACCAGGGAGGGCAATACCTGTTTAAGGAGGCCAGAGATCATTGCCATGCTCATACCTCAAGCATAATGCAGCCCTATGCTTAGCCCCTTGATTTTCCCCAAGCTCTTGGGAATTGACATCAAGGACCTTGCCCTTACTGTGGCTAAGGCCATACCCACACACTTCTCACCTTTTTTTCCTGCCTCTGCTCAAAGACAGATTTAGCATTCCACACTGTTTAGCTTGCAAAGAAAATCATAAATACAAAATCTCTATTACCCATCCCCAGCACTGGAGAATGAGTCTCTGTAAGTGCCCTTGGGACTTTTAGTTTCTTTAAACAAATTCACAACTTATACTATCTTCTCAAAATACTGGATACATATTAGCACCAAATTATGTTCCGAATATTCAAGACACAGAGGAGGATGAACCATAAAACTGGATTGGCTTATGTATAGATAACCTTTGACCTCCTGAGGGAAAGCAGCAAAGAAAGAGCCTTTAGCCGGTTCTTGTACCAGCATCAGATCAACCAAGGATCATACAGACTTGTCAGCTCACTAGGTCAAACTCTTTGACTTGAGATTCTTTGGATTATTAGTAATATGGAACATGCAAGATTATTGGTCATGACTCAGTCTACAGCCTCCTACTAGTTTTCATACTGTTTGATGCACGTTTTTCCTCTGTATGCAGCACAAACTATACAATCAATGTTTTTCCTTAGGATCAGATAAAGAATGATAAATTGAGACAGAGCAATTTGGAATTTGTTTTGAGATTGTATATAAATAGAAAAAAAGGCCTGCTTTACCTGGGTTAAATATTACAGGTCTTCAAAGACAGCTCAACTTCCTGAAGTTGCTTTTATTTTCATTTTACAAAAGGGCTGCAGGTGCAATTTTGTTGGTAGAGGTACTCTAGGCATATACAGGTAGGTCCTAGGTTCAGTTCTTAGCATTTCCCTAGACTGAGTGTGGTAGTACATACATGTCAATAATTCCAGCACTCAGGACATGGAAAGGTGGAATCAGACTTTCAAGGTGATAACTTCAGCTGGGGAGTGTAAGGCCAGCCTGGGCTACATAAGATATTAGCTTCAAACAAACAAATACTTCATGTTCATATGATAGCAAAGGTGTAAGTGTTGGGCAATTGTTCATATTTCAGGGAGACTCCCTTGGGCTTGAGCTATTTCCATCCTATGGCCGAGGGATGTATTTCTTCCTCTGTGTTTCCTGTGTTTTGAAATTTTAACACACTAGATGGAGATTTTGGAAAGTGCATCTTAAGTGCAGTAATTTTCCAGTTGTGTTAGCTCATTTTCTTCCTTCTGTGACACAGTGTTGGACAGAAACAGTTTCGGAAGGAGGAGCTTGCTTCAGCTTGTAGTTTGATAGTATCCTCTGTCAAGGCGGCAGAAGCACCTGGTTGCAATGCCTCCACAGTCAGGGAGCAGAGAGAGATAGAGACTGCTATTCAGTTTTGAAATATAAGCTTAAAATAAACACCAGAGGGAGAGAGGCTACCTGTGGAAGACAGAAACCTCCGAAGAGGACCACAGAGAATGCGTGGCTGCTTTCAGTTCTGCATCTCCACCTGTCCTTAACACTAAAACACAAAACACACAGGCAAGCTGACACTGAGAGCTAAGTGTCTTGGCAGAGAATTAGCAAGAGCTTAAGGCAGCCATGTCCTGGCATTCAATCAGATAAAGGGGTGTCTGGAACAATTGAAAGAGGAGCGATTCTTCAAAGGCTTCCATTTTAATTACAAACTGGTTGGAGAATAGTCCTTTCCAAGCCCTCCTTCTACCTGGGTTCACTTCCAAAACGTAATGGACTTAGATTAGCCAAATGAAAGACTCCCAGGTCATAGCGACAAGTCCCCTGCCCAGCCTCAATCCACTCTGTTTTCGTACAGCACAAGTGCCTGCTCGGCTCAAGGGATTTTAGCCTCTGAAGAGAATTAGTTTGCCCTATTTCATTAGGAGACTGGCTACAGATCAAAAAGGAGAAAAAAAGAAAGCAGAAAATGTGTTATACTTACCATACAGGCCTGTACACTGAGATTTCAATCCAGCTCCAGTCCACGCCAGGAACCTGCAGGAGCTTACAGTCTTCTGCTTGTGTGTTCCCCTCTAGCCCACAAATGCTCCCCCAGACTACCATGCCTCAAATTTTATTTTCTCGTCTCAATATTTATTCTGAAAACTAGTAGAACTCTGATATGTACCCTCCTGTGTGTCTGTACATTATGAGGGTGACCTTAGTCCAGCAGATGAACCTCCCCAACATCCCTGCAAAAATCAGAAGGAATAAAAGAGTCTCTGAGAAGCCATATATGTAATGCATGTATTAGGCACCTACTGAATGCCAGGCTCCTATATCTACTTTGCAAGCATTGTGCTATGGGAAAAGTAACCTCCTTTTGCCTTCTGCTTAGTGATTTAAATTCAAAGAACTGAGAGCCATCATACAGAGGGCACAGAGAAGTAAATTGAAGCCCAAGGAAGCTCAGGAGTTTTCTCAAATTCTCCTATCTCAAAGAAACAGCCAAAGCTAATGCTTGCCCCCATCTGGTGGGTACCTAAGAAGATTTTATGGTGATCTAAAAGGGCATTGGGAAAGCAAGACCCTGCAAAGGATGCTTGCATAGGATTTAATAAGACTAGGTTTTGAGTCCCTCCCCATCCGAAAATGAGATTCAGAGGCTATTCTCCTAGTGGGCTCTCCTGTGATGATTAAAAGAGATGAAGGAGGCAAGATCTAAGACCATGCAAAGCTTTACAAGGGACATTATTCTTTGTAGGTATGTTCATATGTAAGGGCATGTACACATGTGAGTGTGTAGACCAGATATCATATTTTAAGACTGCCTTCTAATGTGATTTTATTTTCTTTTGGGACAGAGTCTCTCATTGGTCTCGAACTCACCAAGTATACTAGACTGACTATTGGGTGAGCTTTAGGCATGTGCCTGACCCTGCTTCCCTACTGTGGATACAGCACCATGTATTGCTTTTTATGTAGGAGCCATGGACTGAACTCAGGTTCTCAGGCTGGCAAGAGAAGCCCTATATTGACTTGAGCTGTTTCCGAAACTCATTCAAGGGATGTTATTGTGATTAACAACAGTTTTGTGTCACTTAAAAAGAGGGACATTGCTCATCATTGTTAAGAACACATCATTTCTTCCTTCTAGGCTGCTCTAGGTAGAGGGGATTCAACTGTAACAATGCCATATAGACAGCTCAAGGCTTTCTCTCTTGCCAAACAACAATTCAGCCTCAGTCAATACATGGTTACAGTTCATCCCCCAAGCCTCTGAGAGAAGCCTCGCTGAGAAAAGAGATAGTTAGGTGAGTAAAAAGCTTTAAGAATCTAAAACGCATTCTACAATATTAAATGGCTAAGAAAACAACTGTCATTGTAAAGGAACTTTCTAGAAAAAGTGGAAAGTATACAAGAACCCAAGGATCGTCCCTAAGCTTAGGAACTCCATCAGCTCCTTTTTATCAAAATGCTTTCCCTGCTTCTCCCCTCCCCCATAGTTCCAGCCTGGAGCCATTCTTCAGAAACGGGGCTTTTAAAAGGCTTTTAAAATTTAAAAATCCAATAGGCTTTTGCTGAACACCCACAGAGATTTCCCTGCTTCCAGCCAACTCCTGTTCTGTGACAGGGCCAGCAAGTGGAGCGGTTAAAGGCACCCTCAGAGGCCAGAGGGCCCGGGTTCACACCCCGTTGCTGCCACTTAGAATGTCAATTGCCTTGGGCAAGGTATTCAGAGCCTCAGGACCCGAATTCAAACTTACTCCTTCTGGAGTCTTTCATCTGCTTTTCTCTCTTTTGGAAATCTGCTCATTTCCTGCTCAGACTCTCCCAGACTCTCCCCTGCTTCCCTCAAGAATTGCTAGCGATAAATGCAAACTTCCTCAGCACCCCAGTTAAGAGAGCAAGCAACCTTGCCCAGCAGGCCAAAGGGGGCCTCCAACTCTTTCAGGAAGTCAAGTCTTATTGGAGCGTGACCACACCCCTTCATTTACATATTCTCTAGGGCTACTTTCCCACTAAAACTGCAGGCTTAAACAATCCCCACAAGACTGCTTCCTATGAGCTGGGAAGTTTCAAATATTTACTATGTGCCTGCTAGTAGAAAATGCCTGCCTCCCTTGCCCTAGTTCAGAGTCTCCAAAACTAATGCAGGGTGTGGAAAATCCAACATCGTGATCCTTTCTCTTGAGACTTATAACATGTTGCTGTATCCAACAGGAATTGATTAAATATAGATAATATACTGAATTAGAGATGAGTCAGAGTGCAGATTTTTTGTTCATTTATTTATTTTTTCAGTCCTGGGGATCAAACTCTGGGTCTCATATATACTAGTGGAGTGTTCTACCACTGAGCTACATCCCCAGTCCGGTGGTATTAACATACATTTTTAACTGCTGCAATTTGGATTGGGAATTCATTTGTCTTCCTTTCCTTTTCCTCCTAGTTTGTCCCTTCTTCCTTCCCTCTCTTTCTCCTTCCCTTTCTTCCAAGCCAAGGATGGCATCTAGAACCCAGCACAAACAAAGCAAATGTTCTGTCCACCACTGATGTACATAGGCTGGAAGTGTATTGGCTGGGGGAAATATCTTGGTCATTGAATTTTGTGTACAGTGAACTGAGTGATGAACCTTCGATCAAATGTGTTAAGTACCTACTCTTCCAGAAACCATGAGAGCTGGGTATATGTCTATTACTGCAATGAACCCTCACTAAGGCCCTATGAGGTTGACATTGTGGTCATTTTTACAATAGGTTACAGTGTCCATCAAGTCCTGAATAAAGTTTTCAGTCTTAAAAAGCAGGAAATGATGTTGTTTTCTGGACTTTATGCACAAAATTGGGGTGTACCTGATAAAGCAGTCACCAAAAGTCATACAGCTGGTGACAGGCTGGAACCATTATGCAACACCAGGGTCTCCTAGGTTGACCTTTTAGATGTGCTGCCTGTCTGTCCTGCTCAGTGGGATGGTGTCAATGTCCCTCAGTCTTGAGATGTAAGGATCCTGGTAGGTTATCTTCTCTGAACACCAGGGTCCCCTCTCTCAGGATTCACTTCAGACTTCTGATCCCTTCCTTTCCTACTCTTGCTCTGTGTTTTTGTTTTGTTTTGTTATTTTTTGAGGGTCTTTTTTTTTATTAATTTAAGCTCTTTTTTCGTGAGTGGGATGGGTAGCACCAAAACAAGTGCAGAGCCAAGGCCTCCTTCTCAATGTCACCTTTGAACTCTGTATGTCAGCCTCCTGAGTAAAATAGCTCACCTCGTTCTTCTTATTAGAACTCAAAAAGAGTGTGTGTGTGTGTGTGTGTGTGTGTGTGTATGTGATGTGTGTGTGAGTGTATGTGTGTATGTGTGTGAGGGTGTGAGTGTATGTGTGTGTGGGGTATTTGTGAACACACATAACTTAATGGGAGTCTCTTTGAATCCTGGTCCTCATTACTAGCTGTGTGGTTCTAAGTCAATACTTCTATCTCTGACCTTCCTGTGCTTTCCCTGAAAAGTCAGGGATATGACTTGCTCTGAGGATACGCTAGGGTTCCATGGCAAAGCATTTACAGGTCATGTTTTAGTGGACTGTCCACCGCGCTGGAGACAAGAAGGCACATTGTACAGTGGTGGTATTCAGAGGTTTTGCACCCTTCTATCTTTCTGGGTCATGTTTCTTTTTTGCTCATTTCAGGCTGCTTGTATCTCTTTAATGGGTTGAAGAGTGTCACCTCTAGATGGGGTAATGCTCAGAGCCTGAGGGTATAACCTTATTAGGATGAGCCGCCTTTGCAGTTGCAATTAAATTGGAGATCGTCAGATGAGGTCATCAGCACATATTAGTGCATTGGTTAGTTTTCCATCCTTTGATAAGACATTGTGGCCAAGGCAACTTTTAAGAAGGAGGAATTTATTTGGGCTTACAGTTTGAGATGGAAGGTTCATAATGGGCAGGGAGGCATGGCAGTAAGTGGTAGCCATGGCAGCAGGAAGCTAAGAGTTCACATCTTTAACCACAAGCCTGAAGCAGAGAGAGAGAAAACTGAAAGAGGCGTGAGACTTTTATCTCAAAGCCTGAACCCCCACATACCCCAACATACTTCTTCCAACAAGATAAACCTACCCAACAGTGCCACCAACTGAGAACCAAATCCTCAAATACTGGAGCTTCTGGGGGACATTTCAAATCCAAACCCCACAATTAGGATGGGCCTGCCATCCACTGATGAAGAGTGTGCTAGTGAGAGAAGGTAAGGAGAGAAGCACAGAAAAGGAATAAGATCTCTCCATCTTAAGATTGCAGAGATGTGTCCTCAAACCAAAGAATTCCATAACCACCAACAACCTGCAGTTGGACAAGGTAAGGATGATGCTCCCCCAGAGCCCCCAGAGGGAGTATGGCCCCTCATCCACTAGAGACTTCTGATCTCTGGAATCGTGAGAAACATACCACTGTTGTTACCAAGGCTCTGCTCATTTGCTACAGCAGGCTCAAGGCGTTGATACAACCTTTCTTCATTTTTGCTTTCCATCACCTGTCTGTCAGTGTCCATCTGGTTCTTTGTTCACTGTTTACACCCTCAAAGATGACAGGCAACCTGCATAGGGCTTTTCATCCTGACTTTGCTGTTTATTACCTAGGTGTTTCAAATCCAGTCTCATAGCCTCCCTGAACCTCCATTTCTTAACAAACTGCAGAAGCAATAATGATTTCTCATAGGGCTCTATATACTACTATTATATAACAATGAATATGACAATATCCATCAAACTCAGATGGTGTATGGGCACAATGATGGCAGGTATTATTTTATCTACTTTAGCTCACATGTTTTAAATGAAGAAACTATTTTGTAATGAGTTGAAAGTAAGTTGTTCAAAGTCATCTGAATGTGAAATTTGTGTGCTTGTGACTTAGGCAAATCTTTCAGTAATGGGCTGTGCTGTTAGCAGTGGAGATCAGCAGAGGTCATGTCCTCTTTGGAGAGATGGATATATCTCGAAAAATTCCCTGTGTGCTACGGGAATCCAGTGAGCACTTAGCCACTGTGACTCCACCCTGCCCTCTGAGCCCTCTGCAGAAAATAAAGAAAATAAAAGGAACAATTGAGTGAAAAGTTCACACTCACTTTCTCTTGAGATCATGTTACCTCTGCTTCTCAAAGAAGAGTTCATCTTCTGAGCCTGCTGTTTCCTTCATGATTTCTGCCCTCTTTCCTCTGGGAAACAGCTTTCAGGACAGGGCTTGTTTGCTGCACTCTGGGTAGTGTGAGAAGAACAGTCTCCAGAACATGGTACCAACCATCAGATTATCTTCCAAGAGTGCTCACCTCACCTCAGTGCTGACCACTCACCTCAGTGCTGACCATGTGCTCTCAGCAGATGTCCCTTACTCTGTAGCCTGTTCCCTCCCCAGAGGAGGCCGTTTCCTATCTCTTTTCTCTTGTATTCATATTTTACCCGTGGGTCTCACAACCTCAAGTTTATTCCTACTCCTTCTTTTCTTACTATTTTTACTTTTTGTCAAAAGTTGCTGTGGTGAGACTTGTCTAGAATCCTAGCACCTGGGAAGCTAAGACAGGAGAATAAAGAGCTGGAGGCTAAGCTGTGCTATTAAACAAGATCCAGACCAGCCTGGGTATGTATCAGGACCCTATCTCAAATGAATGAAAAGTTACCATCAAGGCCATAGTTTTTGTAGAGGAAAGATCACAGAGGTATCTTTTTAAAGTAAGAACTTACCCATAAGGGCTCTCAGGCACTCATCTCCAGTCAGGCCCACCTTATATACCAGATTCTTTGTCTTCAGCATCGCCGTGCCTTTTCTAGCTACTCTCTTGAAAGAGATGGACTTTTGACTTGGTGGAGTCACCGAACCCAAGCCCTTGTCTTTTTAAGAGAAATCAGAATTTCTCTTCAGGACTCACAGTGACCAATGAGCTCACAGTAGGGATACATTTTCCATCCTCGGCCTCACTGCCCTTTCACCTCTTCAGGTTGCACAGTCCAGTCATGCCTAACAACCCTAATATACCATCCATCCAGCAACTGGCACCCACTGCACTAACTCAGCATCCCGCAATTTGATCTATGCAGGTGCCAACCTTTGGTATCTCCCAGGCAGATGAGAAGGCCCTTATCAGCTGCTACATTCTACCTGGAACCTAAACATGTCTGGCTCCAAAGGGGAGGCTAATATATTTTGCCTTTTTCTCTTTTTATTTTCTTCATAGAATGCCCAGGTCTGTCACTTTCATTGCCTTTGTCTGCAGTGAATTGACTGGATTTCTTAGATCTCAGCAGGATCCTGGAAAGGAGAATTCCTTATTCAAGTTAAGCTTGACACAGTCACTCACTCATTCACTTGCTACTGTGTCCCCTGGAGGATCTACAAAGTGATCAGGAGCCCACCAAATGCCAGCACTCTTCTTGAAGGTACTATGTAGCATTGTTGGGCATAACGGCGAAGATTGCATCTCTAATAGTACATCAAAGTTTGTATTCACCCTTGACCTTATGCTCAGCTGCTCCCCTTCCTTGCATGCACCTGCACTTCAGAACAGTCCTCCATGGGTCTTGCCTCAGCACCATCCCTGTGCCCTTTCCTCTGCTGAGAAGCCCTACCTTGCAGGCTCAGCTGAGCCAGCTTCTTCTGCTTAGAACATTGCTAGTTACCAGACAGTGTCACCATCTCAGCTCTCCACCCAGCCCTAGGTTCCTGCAGCTCTGTCTCTCACTTCCTCTGGACAAAAATCTATGATTGGCTATTTGCACTGGACCTCTTGGAATTACTTACATCTTTCTGAGATTCAGACTTATCTTGATGTCTGCATTTCTGTAGACCTTACTCCTGCCCTGAGCTCTCACTAGGTTGCTTCCAGCCACTCTTGGGCCCCCAAAACTATGATCTGGAATTTTCTTTGTAAGGAAATCTGTAAGAACAGGTCTAAAGGAATAGCAATGCTACAGATATCTGCTTCCAAAACCAATGCCTGGCACAAAGCTACTGCCCATAAATCCCTGCTGAAAACTAAGCAGTGAGAGCCCCAGTGATGGCTGTAAGAGTGGTTGTTCAAGACTCAAAGACTGGATACAAGCTAGCTGCCAGGCTCTGCAATGGGATGTCTTTCGATATGCTATGAATATATTTTATTACCATCGGTTAATTTAAAAAAAGATGTTTTGTCCCATAACAAGGCAAGATAGGGCCAGGTGGAAAATCCAAACAGACCTATAGGAGTAGAGGACAGAGTCAAGCAGATGCCAGCCACCCAAGGAGCAGCATGCCAGCAGACCATTAACTTCATGGTCATGTGACAATATATAGATTAGTAGAAATGGATTAATTTAAATTGTATGAGTTAGTTAGTAATAAGCTTGAACAGTAAGCCAAGTAGGTTGTAATTAATATTAAGTCTCTGAGTGATTATTTTAAAAGCAGCTGCAGGACCAGGGTGAGACAAAAATGCTTCTGATTACAAGGGTCCATGCTCCACTACCTTTTCTGGCTGGCCTGTGATCCCAGTGGGTTCACTTCACCCTGCTCATTTTTAGAAAGGAGATAAGGTCTGGACTTTCTCTATTGGGCTGTTGTGCAGGCTGAATGAGCTGACCTATGTGTTAAAACATGGCCTCCCAAATACTCTAGAAATGTCATCCATTAAATGCCAGGCCTTCTGGAGCCTCCATCCCAACCAACCCAAGCATACATGGTTCCTCTCAAACTCAGAACTGAACATAAACACTAACCCTCATTAGTATCTGATTTTCAACCTTGTGCATTATAAGACATTGTTGTACATATATTTTTTTTTTTTTTGCAAATAGTTGAAGGCATTGATCCATAGCACTTTTAAAGTTTATTTCAATTAGAAAGAGTTTCAGATAAAGATCAAATTAATTAAGTCCCCCTCCCTCTTAAAGTTCATCTTAATTAGCCATTTCCCCCTGAGGATGGCTTATAATTGGTCAGGCTTCAACCTGGACATGTGGGAGTTAGGGGGAACTCCAGAAGAAGGCATCAACAACTAATACATGGATGCTGGGCCTGAGTGGGGGTTTGCAGGGCAAAGCGGGAAAGGAAGCTGCTAAATAAAGTAGCAAGCTTTGGGGAGTGAGACCTATAGCTTGTCCCTTCAGTGAATTTTTGAATTGTCACAGCTGAAACAAATGGCTGGACAGGGAGTCTTCCTTTTTGTCTCTGCACCTTAAATCATTTTTTGTGAATTTCATGAAACCTGGCAGTTCTGAATGCTGCAGAGGGCTCAGCAAGCAGATCTACAGTGGGGATGATTCCACAAGACTGTTCTTCCAGATTGCATCAGGATAAAGTAGAGGAACCTTCTGTGGTAGACTGTTTCTTTGTGACCTGAAATGCCCTCTCCCCATGTGTCTTGAAGCCTTAAGAGTGACTATTTTATGGTCCACTCTTTGCTACTCAGGCAAACAGGTTACACAGATGATTTTTTAAAAAGGAGCCATGAAATTGTTGTATCCAACAAAATATAATGTTTAATTTACTCCTTCCGAGAAGAAGGGATGTTGTGCCGGGGGCTGTGTGTAGCAAATCATTCTCTAGCTTCACAGCACCTGGAGATGTGGTTTCAGGAACCTCCTTGCTGGCAGGTGCAGGGCTGGGTTGATGTCTGGGTTCAGGCTACAATTTGTATCTTCATATGTTGCCAAGGAAGCAAAGCTGTGAGTATTGGACACTTGAGAAATTTCTGGTGTGCTGAACAGACGAGACGGAGCACAGCCTCCCGAGCCAAGAAACCCCTTCTGATTAGTATGACTATGCCTGGACATCCAATGCCAATGTTCATCAGCTGTTTGGTATGTAACAAGATGATCTCTTAAGCAAAGCCACTGGGTGCTGTGTCCTTACCATTTGGGAATGGGTCAACCAAAATGAATTATTCTTCATGAGGCTCAATGAGGTCGAGACCCCCATGAGGAAAGAAACCTATCTCTCTTGATTCCTATATCACCAGGGTCTATAAAATCACAATTTCTAATACATTATAACATTCAAGGTGAATTTGAAAAGTGAATGAGTGAGTGAATTGTGAGGAGAAATATAAGGAAACATGACATTCTCATTCTATAATATGTGCCCATTTGTTCATGGAAAATAAGTATGAGTGAATGGAATGAATTAATGAATGACAGCAACTTTGTGGGTTGTAAGTACTTCCTGAATGAATTTAGTGAGCCAGAGAGTATACTCTTCTAAGAACTGTCACACAGACAAAGTGCAGATGATGTGGTATGTTTAGTGAGCTAAGAGATGCATGGGCTCAAAGCCACACCTGTAACCCAGTGTGAGGAAAGGGGACAGTAATGTCTGCCCAGCCCAGGACTGTGCTCTCTGGTTTTCTTACTGATGGAGATTAGGAAATAAACAAGATGTATTGCAGAAGATGAAGGAATAGAAGGAAGTGTGTGTAGAGGAAAGGAAAAAAATATCTAGGACCAGATAAAAGACTAGGCAATGCTACATTCCATCTTGCTTGCATGATACACAGCTTCTATGTTCCCCGAGACTCAGTTCCCTGTATTTGCTATATAAAGATAGAAAAGTTTCTCTGGAGGGTGGGTATGAGAACTGATAATGTGGTTCATTTTAATTGACTGTTATGCCAATGGTGTCAGTAGACCCTGCCTTCCCCTACTCCATTCTTCTCAATGTTACTTCAGTGTTCTGTTGTCAGTCACTGGCCCAGACATAAGACATAAAACTATGAATGTCTATATATATACATTTATCTGGATCTTCCCATAAGGGCTATTTCTTCTATCTCTATCTCCAAGCCTCATTTATAATGCCATATGGATTGTAACACTTCACTTTCCACCTACCCACCAATAACCACTCTATTTGTTCTGAATATTATTCTTGGCATGCCAGAATAGATAGGAAACCACCTGATCTTCCAGCAAGAGTGATCAAGAGCCACTTCTGGTGGGTAGTCTCTGATAAGAGAAACTTCAGCTACACCAAGTAGGTGTCGTATAAGAAAAGAAATACAGAGGAAAACTGAGGTTCAGAGAACTCAGCATTGATCCATTACATGTTCTGTTATGGTCAACATGTAGATTATATGTCGGATGAGGGGAGAGACAAGAAGTTTGCCAGTGTCTGTGCAAGCATCAGCTCTCTCTGTGATGGGTAAACACAGCAGTACCAGAGCCATTCAGAACATCTGCAAGCCCCATATTCTCTGGAAACAGATGTGGTAACCTCGTCAGTACCATCTTTATCTAAATAAGGTAATTGGTAACTTTAAAGATGTCTCCACGATCAAATCAGTAATGGAAAAACTGTGCCATCAAGTGAGTCACATTCTGAAAAGTACCCACACACTGATGTGACCCTGGGCTCTGTTTCTACCAAAATAAACCCATGTTTTGCATATTAACATTATATGTGTTGGTGACAACAAGTCAAAATGACAAGAGAATCTTGGTCATGAAAACAAACTGGTCCACTTTGTAAGGACCAACAACTTGTGCAAGATTAGTTTAGAATTGTAGATTCTGGTCTTGTGGCCACCAAGAAGAGTAGGAACCCTACCATGGTGAGACTGACGGAGGACAAAGGGAAAGCCCTCCCAGATATTACTAGGATACTTCACTGACAGCCTCACTCTCTGCACTTGAAGATGCCTTATGTTTGAGAAGGGGTATAGGAGAGGAGGATTTACCAGAGAAGTCAGACTAAGACTTTAAGAGCACCACTTAGCACTGTAATTTATCCCTTTACTAAAGAATTCTGATCCTCATTTGAACCATCTAATTAAATACCACCCAACACACACACACACACACACACACACACACACACCAGTGTTCTAACAGCTACAGACACAGGCCCCAGAGCTTGGCAGAACCACATATGAAGATAAGATTCAGCACTCACTGATATGAACTCAGCAAAGTTTCCTCACTTGAAAAAGGACTGATTAAAGAATAACGTGCATTTAGAATGTTTAATAAGGGTGTGCCACCCAGGATGTTCAGCTCAATGGTATGTCCATTGATAGAATCTGTAAGAATCTAAAACATACCTGTAATGAAGTTTTACATTCAATAATATAATATAATATAATATAATATAATATAATATAATATAATATAACATATGCTGGGGATCAAACTCAGGGCCTTAGAAAAGTAAAAAACAAAATTTTCCATTACCACTGAACTAGACCTCCAGTCTTTTGTCAGTTTTTTTGTTTTGTTTTATTTATTTGTTTGTTTATTTATTTATTTATTTATACATTTAAAAACATGGTCTCAATAAGTTACCTAGACTGGCCTTAAACTTGTGACCCTCCTCCCTAATCTTCCAGAGTAGCTGAAATTATACTTTTCTCTCACCAAAGTGTTCTAATCAACAGATGGTTATGCCCATTAGCTCTAGTAAGACTCTTATCCTGAAAACACTGGTTTCAGGATGACACTCCATTGCATAGTCCCCGGACTGCATAGTTTCTTCATATGCTCACAGCTTCCTGTATTACTTCCTGGCAGGTTTTATGGCTATTGATTTGTTATTGTCTCGTTCTTCCCACTGGAACATAAGCCTCATGACAGCTGGGATGTTATTTCATTCACTCCTCTATCCTCACACTCTAGAATAGTGTCAGGCACATCAGAGATATTCAATACTCCTTATTAAATGAACACGGAAAATTACTAATATCGAAGCACAAAGAGTGCAGCCCTGTATGTCATCCACAGGAAACAGACCTGTACAAGTTGCTTGTTCTCACTGGAGTACTTAAAATGCCTGACAGAAGCAACTGAGGAAAGAAAGGGGTTTATTTGTGGTCACAAGTTGAGGGTATAGTTTGTCTTCACTGGGAAAGCATGTTGGGAAATGGAAGAAGCCAACCATATTTTGTCTACAGTCAGGAGGCAGAGGGCAATGAATGCTGTACTGAGCTAGCTTTCCCTTTTTGTTTCTTTCTTTCTAGAAACCTAGAACATGAAATTGTGCTGCTCATATTCAGGGTGGTCCCATCCTGTGTCTTCCAGACATACTCAAAGGTATATCTCAAGGGCGATTCCAAATCTAGTCAGCAAATAAAATTAGCCACAACAGCTTCTATCTGTTAACCTATTGTGCCAATGCTATCTAGGAACAAGGGCAAAGGTGTTTTCTTGCCTGTCTTTGTCCTTGCAAAAAGCAGTTCTTACCAAAGAGGAAGCCCCCACATTCCATGAGTGTCTATCCAAGGTTCCCAGGGGAGGTTCATATAGACAGCAGGTAAGGAGTTAGGTCCATCATATGTGAAAATGGCTGCATGCTATCTGAGCCTCTGAGTATCCCTGGGCCTTTTCTTGGAGTCTACAAAACAGAAAAACAGACTTGTCTAGAGGCTACATAGGCTATTAAGGTATCTAACTTGACTCTGACTTAACTGGCTCAACAGGTACCTCCTTAATGGCAGAAACCCAGAGCCTCGCTGTCATTCTGGGAAATCTGTCTTCTTATACTCCTGATGCTCTGTTCACTCAGCTGTACCTAGTTGCTTGAGTGATTCATTTATTCTCACAGGAGGAAACAGAGCTGACATCTGATGGGACACCTGCCCAGTATCTCACTGTGGTCCATACCAAGCACAGAATTTTCTGGCTAATTTTGAGCCTATTCCCCTGGCTTTAGAAAGAGTGCTGAGACACCTACATGAAAACAAATGTCCTCAACACAAAAAACTGGAAGTTTAAGGGCCACAGTGAAGCTGCCCATGTGCTAGTCCCCTGGGAAAGCTATGTCAGTATTTGGTCACAGTAGCCAAAATTTTTTCCACTCAAAAGCTTTGTTGACCCTCAACATACCATGAACTAAAGTCTCTCCTGCCAGGGGTAGAAGAAAGAATCTCACCACTGGAATCAGTCAATGACAAAACACACACACACACACACACACACACACACACACACACACACACAGAGTTGGAAAAGTTAAAATGCAAAACACCATGTCTCAAAAACAAAGGCATTTGGCATCAAAAATCCCCACTCACTATCAGCCGCTATGTCCTCAAACTTGAAGGTTTTCCCTAGGTGACTCATTTATCCTTATGATATTATATCATCACAGAATAACTCAACACTAAATGCCCTTATACTAAATCACCTTAGCCCTTAGGAACCAGCAGAATTTGTGTACCATGCCACACAGACAAGTTTTGCTATGCCTGTTGACCTCTTTGCCTTTGATATTCCTTGGTTGGAAACCTGAGCTGAGGGTTTTAGGAATCTTGCATTATCCACTGAGGAGTTGAGGAAAGTCTTCTAAGGTGTGGCCTCAGAGTCCTGCAGAAGTAGGGATTAGCATGCAGGAGAGCCTCACAAGGCAGCTGAGATACTAAAAACCAAAGGAGGAAGAAATGTCAAAGATCAAGACATCCCAAAAGTGACGGAGACAGAGATGTGATTTATGGAACTACTTTGGAAAAAAAGTGAAAATAGTTCAGGGTTTTGAGGAGGCTAGAGTTCTGTTGAAGGACCTGAGAAGCCATTAAAATAAACAACAGATATCAGAAACGCTTTTCCTTTTGAGTTTTTAGAAACCACTTTATAAAATTATGGTGTGTGTGTGTGTGTGTGTGTGCCTGTGCATGCTCACTGGGAAGTCAGAGGAAGACTTCAGACATCTCAGCTATCACCTTATTACTCTCCACCTTATTTCTTTAAGGCAGGGTGGGTCTTTCCCTGAGCCCAGTGCCTTGTGTTTTTCATCTAAGCTGGTAACCAGAAACCCTCATGATCCTCTTTATCTCTACCCACTCATCACTGAGGTTACAGGCATGCTCAAGCTCATGCCCACTTTGTTAGGGGGTTGCTGAGATTCGAACTTAGATACTCATGGTTGCCTGGCCAGTGTTCTTAACCACTAAGTCACCTTTCCAGCCCCTCTGGGGCTCACACTGACTCTCAACTCTAAACCCTTTTGCTTCAACCTCCCTTCAAGTTCAGGGATGATAGGTGCTTACTACTGTGCTCAGAGGGAGTAAATTTTGAAAGGCTTTTCTTATTATTCTGTAACAGAAGCTCATGTCTAGAAGCTCAGCACCATGGAAGCTGATACAGAAAGAACTTCTGTTGTAGGGGTGGGTTCTAGTCATCAGCCTTGATCTTGGCTCCTTTCCACTCAGCCTTTCTCACCAGACAACTCCTGGTTCCATTTCTCATTCTTCAGGTGGCAGGTTTATTTCCAGTCCTGCAATACAAAGTCCGGTTGTGCCGTGGAATGAAACCTACCCATCACTTTCCTTTGTTTTGCGAAGGCTCATTGAGGAAGCCCGTACACAGCAGCTACATGCCAGGCATTGAACTGGTCCCTTCTCAGCCTTCATGTTTGGTGCTCATAACAAACTTTAGAAATGAGAATAACTATTCTCTTCAGATGAGGCCTGAACAGTCAGAGTGTACCCAAAGTCACGTAAGTTGGTCTAGCCAGTCTCCCCTCTCTTACCCCATTTCTATCCTCACTCAACCCTTTGTACACCCTCCCCTTCCCTCTCATTCCATGCTGGGCAGAAGACACCGTAAGTCAGAGAATCTAAGCCCTACTTAGGGTTGCTCTCAGCCAAACATCAGAAATCCTTGTCCAGCTGCAGGGTACTCAAGATGCAAAGGTGCATATCTTAAAGATAGTGAGGATAATCAGCCTCATCCAATACCCTTATCAGAGATGTGTGTCAGATAACAGAATATCCACTCTCTTTCCTGGCAGATGGCTGAGGACAGACCCAGTGAGCAGAGAGGAGGAAGGGAGCGGCCTATTGGTTCACAGAATAATTGTCTGTTCATTGACCTTGAGGCTGAGAAGTATTCCCATAGAGACTGTCTTATATGGATCCAGCACAGGTTTCAGAGCAGATCTAAAAGGAAAGCATTTTTTTTTTTTAATGCTATGGCTTGGAGAAACACAATGTATGCCATGGAAGAGACACCAATATCTTCAGAATTGGCCTATGGGGAAAAAAAAGCATGCATTAAAGTGAGCAAAATTGATTAAATCAGGCATCAGAGAAGATAGTTATTATTTTATATTCATTTTCTAACTCAGGGTAGGTAATGCCATTTACCACTTTGCAAATCTATGCCACCATGTTGGCCTAGGGTAAAAGAAAGGACTGGGATGACATCCCCAAGCCCTCAATTGTGGCGGTATATTTAACAAAAAATAGCCTAAAATATCAGAGGACAGAGCCAAGCCATGAAGGTCACATCTTTAATCCCAGCATTTAGGAGGCAGAAATCCTCTGGATCTCTGTGAGTTAAAGGCCTAGCAGCTAAGCAGTAGTGGTAGCTCACACCTTTAATCCTAGCTCTAGGAATGTTATAAGAGGAAGTGAGATAGCTGGGCAGAGAGACGGGAGAGGGCAGCATTTAGATTGGCTGAGAGGAAGGAAAATTTGGAGACTAGGATTCGTGGAGACAGACCTGAAAAGTTGGTTAGGTGAGAGTGGCTATGGTTTCTCTATCTCTCTGATATTTCAGCTTTTCCCCAATATCTGGTCCCAGGTTTTCACTATAATATCAAATAGAATTTATGTAAAATCAATCTTACATGCATTTTCTGTTAAATCTGCTTTAAACATTATTTTCATAATAGAAATAATGATGGGGGAAGGAGAAAAGACAAAGAAAGCTAGGAAAGAGTGATGAGGAGGAGAGAGAGAGAGAGAGAGAGAGAGAGAGAGAGAGAGAGAGAATCTATGCTCATGAAGGCCAAATGTTAATCTCAGATGTCTTTCCTGGGATGCTCTACACTTTGTGTTTTTTGAAACAGGGTTTCCTACTGACCTGGAGCTTGTGAACAAGGCTCAACCCTAACCCTAACCCTAACCCTAACCCTAACCCTAACCCTAACCTGGCAAACCCCAGGGATCCACATCCCTATCAAACCTAGCACTTGTGACATTGACTCCCATCACAATGCCTGGCTTTTTTGCAGAGCTTCTGGTGATTGAACCAAGTTCCCAAAGCTTGCATGCCAAGCATTTTACTAACTGAGTCACCTTCCCAGCCCTCAAGGTCTCCCAGACAGTGGGGAAGGGGATTTCCATTGACCATTCTCATCCTGGACTCAAGCCTCACATTGTTTCCCTCTCTGCCATCCTACCTTGCTCCCTATTCAGGTAGAGGGCTTCAAACTCATTGTCAAATCTACAGAGGGCTCCTAGCCTGGTTTAGTCTCAGGGAAATTTTACTTTCATGTTCACAGAACTGTAGATGCCTTTAGGATTTCTATGGAGCTTTGGTGGTCCTGGGCTAGTCTCTACCTGATCAAGCCCAAGCTGAAAAGAAAGAATAAAAACGTCTATGTGGAAAGAAAAAGAAGAGGAAGAAGAAAAAGAAGGAGGAGGAGGAGGAGGAGAAGAAGAATATCTGGACTTGCTGACCACAGCAGGGAGGTGTTTCTGGTCCAGTCTGTGCTTGGCCCCTTGCCTCTCCATTTGGTCTGTTAACCATGTTACATCATTGTACCCTTCTCCACCACAGGCTGCCAGGAAAGGAACATCAGAAGTCATTCCAAAAGCATTCCATGTGGATTTTGTGAAACTGGGGTGACATATTTACACATCAGATCCTGGACATGCCAGGCTATTCAGGAAAATCCCATTACCCAGAGTGTCACAACCAAAGCACATACTTTTCACTTCAAGAACAAGAACATTAATAGTAGGGAAAAAAATAATACCCATGTGCCATTCCTAAGGTGAAATGGCAGAAATAGGAGCTAGTTGAGAGAAAAGAATCCCAACTAAAAATGAACATGTGCTCTTTGGGTTTGAAGCAACTTTGAGCCTAGAGGGAATGCAGAGAGCAAGCTTCTAGAAGCAAGAAGGAACCTGGGGAAAACTGAGGTTAAGGAGTCCCTGATGTACCACTGGGGTGACCCATGCTCAAGATGCACTTGGCAAGCAGAAGGGGGAAAAAAGGTACAACATCGTCCAGGGTAGGAGCTCATGCTCCCAGGAGGGAGCAGCACCATCAAGACAGTTTGCTGAAAAGGCACTGTCTTCTGCCCAATACCTGCCAGCATGCAGGAACTGCCAAGAGCAACTGGGTACCAACCTCGGTAGTATCACAATTCAGTATTTAAATAATGCGACAACACTTGTTTGGAACCTGACCAGGCACAGCTCAGGGTAGTAATTTTCCTTTTAGCAGTGGGAGCTGAGAACCTACCATTTCCCCAAGATAATATCACTCTCTCCTTCTCCAGAAGAGCTCAGACCAGTAGTCAGCAGAGGGATGAGAAACTGACCGAGTGAACAGCTGACTACCGGCGGCAGAAGAATCACAGTTCCTGGCCAGGAGCAATGATCTATTTTGCTGAATGTGGTGGTTACTAAGGACAGGGATTTTGTGTCAGTCACCTTGCTGGTGAAATGAACTGTTTTGTGGGGCCCTGGCTACCCCAAGCAAATCTTAAATGCAGATGCCAGGGCAGCAGTCATCCAAGATGAACTGGTTGGACGTAGAGACATAAAAGTTCTCACTTCATTTCTTTTGTCCCAAACAGCAATTGCCAACAGGTCTCTTCTAGCTAATTCATACCATCTCCCTTAGGTGGTACTATCTGACTCTCTCTCCCCACTGCGAATTTGTGGGATTTACAGTGAGTGAATCGGACACTGGTTTTACGCATTAAAAGGTGTCTGGGCCTTGTACAAATGACATTAAGACTTCATATGTCCTGATCCATTAAGGGAAGAAAATGGGAGAAAAAAATACTCCACATTTTATTAATTCTTGATATGACAGTTAATTCTTCTTTTGATATTTATCCATCTCTTCTGATAACTGTCCACAGCCGGCCATGTGATGGATAATGCCCTTTAAGCCATGGTGCAAGTTACAGTAATGTCACCAGGCTATTAACCTCTGGATATTTGCATTATTAGTCAATTCTCAAGTCCTTGCAGTTAATCCAATGAGTGAATTTTTTCTTTCTTTCCTTTCTTTCTTTCATTTTTAATTTCCATCTTGCAAGAGGAAGGGGTGCTTACTGCAGAGAATCTACATGGCAGCAACCAGACATGACTGAGAGTCTTTGGTTTCATCTTAGGATTTTTGTTTAAAAGGGACCACCAACATCCCCAGATTGGCTGAGAGGAGCTATGCTAATATGCACTTAGTAATTTATGGAAGAAGTTTAATACAGGAAACTCCTTCTAAACAACCCCGACATGTTTGTCCTCAATGGACGGGGCACAGGGATACAGTTTCACTGCCATGGAGTCTGTACTGAGGCAGAAGCATTTTAGCTTTTGACAGGAGTTATGAGCCTTCTGTAAAAATAAAATATGTCTGGGTAAAATACCCTTATTCCATCATATGAAGCAAGGCACCAAAATCTAGGGCAAAACAGTTGACGTATAAAACTCAACTAGACTATGAAGACATAAGGTGCCTGCCATCCAGGTCCCTCACTGGGAAGCAAGGGGAGGGGGGACCTAAGGGAAGCTAGTCTCTGTAGAAATAAAAGCAGAGATGAGGAGGGAAGGGAGGAGGGGAGAAGGGAAGGAGCAAGAGAGAACTGCAAACCCGACAAAATGGAAGCCTTAAGTGAAGCTTCTACAAATAGCCAATAAAGACAATTATGTAACAATGGACTGTGAGCAGCTGGCCATGACTCAAGGTGTCAGCCAAAGGAGGTCATCCATTTGAGAACCAGGAGACTGCAGAATACCATATTGCTTTTTGTATTGTTCTGCAAACCTCAATAGCTCCACGTGTCCCGGTTTATTGAAATCCATTACAGTGTCCAGAACTCAGATCACATGCCAGCCTTGGCCTGCTGAAACCATTTATGCCCAAGCCTATCTGTCTGCAGCAGGGCCACAACAGAGCTTGGCCTCTTGCTTTCTCACTTTATGTCACTCAGTGTGTGTGTGTGTGTGTGTGTGTGTGTGTGTGTGTGTGTGTGTGTGTGTGTAAGAGTTTGGATCGGCCTCTATTTATAGTCGACAATGATCTTGAACTTTTTACCCTTTTGTCCTCACTTCCCATGTTCTGGGATTACAACCACATCTAGAGATCGAACCCAGGCCTTTTTGGAGTGCTATGTAGTTATTCTATTAACTCAGCTCCATCAACCACCCCTAGTTCATAGTCTTTTCTTGGAGAAATGGTTCATAACTCCCAAGACGGGTCATCTGCTGAGCCTTGGGAAAGTGTTGTAGTTTGAGGGTAGTAAGAAGAGCGTCCAGAGGCACAAGAAAGGTACCTTTGCCTTGAGACCTACTGTTTCTGAACTCCTCATTTAGAAGCAAGTTGATGCTTGCTGTCTTTTTAAAGTTCATAGATTGCTTTGGAGATTAAAAGCCATGCTTGCCAAGGCAGGCATCTGTAAATATACACCCAGTAGTATGATAAGGCTTCAGTGGGCTGAGGGTTAGCTCAGTGGTCAAGTGTTTGCCCAGTATGTGATGAGTCTTGGTATCTGTTCTTCAACACCATCTAAAAAGAGAACGAGGAGGGGAATTTCTTTATTTCTAGACCTCAACAAAATGGTGGCCTTTGCACAATAGGAAAGTGCTTTTTAGAGTATACCATGCTAATGACAGTTGATTTTTATATATAATTTCCTGTCTTTTCTGCCAAATATATTAATGCTTCATTACACAGCTCCACAGTTACCAAAAGAACATGAATTGAGATTCAGAGTAGTTATTTACCTGACCTCTGTGAAGTGACAGAGGTGATACCCAGAGACCTACCTTGCACTATACAAGACCTCCCTGAAATACAGGGTGGTTTGTAAGCTGATATTTCATTTCTTTACAGTCTGGGTCCTTATTCAACTAGGACCCCCATGGTAAAATTTACTGACCCCTGGCCCAGCTGATCTAATCAGCCTCAGTGTCTTAAGTGATCAATATGGAACCATGTTGGGTCAATTCAGCCATAGTGATCACTATTGATCACCTAGACAGCCTCATTGATTGGGTCAGCAAGCCGGTAGGTCTTTAGGGACACCACAGACATGCCATGTTGTGTCTCTCAGGTGTACTGTCAGATACTATTGTCACTGTGATTGAAACAAAGGAAACTGAGGCACAAGCAGATATTCTCTCATGGCGACTGTAATAGTATAGAGTAAAGGAGATATTTCTACTTTCACATAACTATGTCCAGTATCCACCACAGGAAAAAACCAGTAAGCAAAATGATGGGGCATGAAGATAATGCTTCCCAGATTTCTTTAAAGCTCAGTGTAGCTTTGTTATCTCAAGATCAGTGGCAAATCACAATGACTGTTATCCTAGCATGTGATGGAACCTAATTATTTTATATATCTTTAAGTTTGAAAAGTATTTGTAGATTGTGGCTGAAAAGCAGGTTTGTAGGCAGAGAAAAAATGTCCAATTTGGTTCAACTGGTTGTCTCACCCATTAGCCTACCTGTGGTTACATTTTATGTATGGTTAATGCGGCTTTGACAGTTTTTGTTTGTTTGTTTGTTTTCTTTTTTCTTTTAGTAAGTAAAGGATAACACTGAAGTCTGCCATTTAAGTTCATTTCCTGTCATTTGGAGAATGGGTGTCCTTCAACACACAAGGAAGTCACTTTGATCCTTCTGAGACAAATGTCCTCCAGTCACCCAGAAGGAGCTCATGGGTTGTTTCCAAATAGTTCTAAAGAAGAAGCCTAGCCCATGTCTTCCTGCTGGAAACCTGGGCTGAGTTTCCCACTTCCCCTGGAACCAAGCATTTTTAATTTCCAATACTCTGACCCCTTCACTCCCATAACTAGGGCAGCTAGAGGACTCCTGCCTTGTGGGCACCGAAGTGATGAGCATACGGAAGAAGCCAGTGGAGGGCAGGTTCTGTGGTCAGCTACTCTGGGTCACAGTGACCTGGCCTTAGCTAAAAGATTGTCCACAATCACTAAACTTACCACAAAGCTCCAGTGTCTGACTCGAGGTTTCCTCTCTTTGGGCACTGGGAACATCTGCTTTCTCTCCTTGATTCTCATGTTTAAAAAAAGGACAGGTTTTAAGGTTCCTTTGGCAAACGAGATCTTCTATGAGTGATATTTTATTGGAACCCCAATAACTACAACCGAAAGAGCAGATTGTACGCATAGGCTCTTCCAGGTGCTCCTAAGTGCTTTCCATCAGACAGCTCACTTGGTGGCTGGGGAGATGGCTCAGTGGATAAAGCCTGTGCCTTGTAAACTCCAAATATGAGCTCCTGAGTTGCATTCCCAGAGCCCATACATATTCTTGCAATCCAGGGGATGGCAAATAGCAGGCAGATTCCTAGAGCTCATCTGCCATGCAGCCTAGATTAACTTGTCAAAATTTCCAGGCCAATAAGAGACCTTATCTCAAAGAAAAGAGTGAAAAGGAATCACATATAAAGTGTCCTCTGACTTCCCACGTACATACATGTACATCCTCATATACATGAACACACACACACACACACACACACACACACATTCATTTAGAGGACTGGGGAGATCAATCAGTAACTAAAAGGACTATGTAAGAGTGAATAATAACTGAGTGTAAGTTTTCAGCAGCCACATTAAAATCTAGAAATGGTTAATATGCCTACAACCTCAGTGCTAAGGGGGCAGAGACAGGAGCATCACTTGGGCTTTCTGGTTGCCGTTGTAGCTCTTGGTTCAGCAGGAAACCCTATCTCAAAGGCTAATGTAGGTACTGATAGAGCAGGACATCGGATACCCTCCTCTGGGCTCTCTGTACACACATACACACACACACACACACACACACACACACACAAGCTCATTTATCTCTCATAGCCCTATGATATACCTACTTTTACCATTTGGTAGAGAGGAAGTTTCTTGCCTGAGGCAACATAGCTAGCTAGTCAAGGGCGGGTGGTTGGAGTATAGAATCACACTGTATACTAAATACTGGATCTGTGAAAATAGTCAACCCACCAGTGAGAAGATAATACCAACAGTGACCAAGCTTGCAACCACATCAGGAGTTGATATCACTAAGCACTTGATATGTGGCAAACACAACACCAAAGCCTTCACTCCCAGCATCCTCAGGAAGTGTAAGGTCATTGTGTTTCCTTCTTCTGTACACACCTAGTTTATCACCAAGTCTCATTAAACCCGGTCATGTTAACATCCTATTGGCTTCATCTCTTGTAGGAGGCTAAAGTCTGTGCCGTGGTTCTGTTCTATCTTGAGATGTGGGGCATTGAAATGGTTTGCACGAATCGTATAGGGATTACAAAACAGTACAAGTGACAGCAGGAACACTGGGACAGTCCCTCATTAGACAGCTACTCTTATTAAAATGCAACTTACCACCTTAGAGATCCTTGGAGGACAGCGCCAGCCCTTTCCTGCCTAATATGTTAGCCAGAACAATGCATTTCTCGCCTTTCCTGGGAAATTAGTAGGCTCATGATCTGACATCAACCAATCAGAGAATGATACAAGAATCCCAGGCTCCAAATGTCACTAGGGAAACTGAGAAGTGTCCAGCAATTCTAGGACGCAGGATCTCTGACTGTGGGAAATATGCTCCAGTCCCTGTGTCCGGCATCAGTGCATATTCAGTGGCTGTGAAGGCTGCAGCTGCAGAGCCTGCCTGTAGTTGTACTTGCCTGTTTTACGAGTCTCATCATCTAGTTTTCTTGTGAGCCAATCATCACTCCTGAAGCAATGTCTTCTCATTGCTTGTAACCAGAAACTTGTCTATTATAGCTCAGGTTCAGAGTAATGTTTCATTCATGGCCCCAAATCCCATTCAGCTTCTTTATTATCTCTCAGGTGTACCAGGAGGGTCTAAACTCCTGGAGTGTGGTGCAGTCCCTCCTGGGACTTCTGAGGCATTATCACTTTGAGCTATGAGGAGCAGGGAATGCCACAGATATCGCTAAGGATCAGTGTGCCCCTCAGTCACACACACCCAGTAATCCTGGGGCAAAATATATATGCAATATATGCACCCTAAGCCTTTTCCCTGCCAGCTCTAATAGCAGATCCTGTTGGAAGTAGGTCAGTGCTGGGTGCTGCTGCCAGCCACCACATCTGCATCCCTGGCTCACCTTCCTGAGCAGGATTGCCTTACTCCAGGCCTGAGCTGTGATGCGCTGCAGCTTGACACAGTCATAGGCTTATAGTTAGCAGAGCCAAAGTCGTGGATGCAGTTCCCCCCACCTAGTTGGCCCTCACCCCCACTGCCAAGCTCCCCAAGAGCAGGGGTCCTGGATTCTTGCTGTGACCTTGTTTCTCTGAACATTCCAGTACAAGCTAAAATGGATATTATCTGTAATTAGTCATTCCACATGATTCTATAGGCTATTCTTCATACCAGAGTTGAGAACCTCCATTGTCCGCAATCTTCAATTACCGAATGTGGGGGCCATCCATTCTGAATCAGAGCTCATTAATGGCCTGGAAGTTCTAGGACTCCCTGTTTATTATTTGGAGGTCAAGGATTATCCAAGCAGCTGCAATGCAATTCCACTCACGTGACTTTTGATCTCTCTTAGAAAGAAACAAAGGAGATGGATAAAAACATATTTATTAACTTTTCCCTTATTTTTCTGACCAAAGGTGTCCCATAATATATGATTAGTAGGACAATAACCATTTTTCATCTTCTCTCTCTCTCTCTTTCTCTCTCTCTCTCTCTCTCTCTCTCTCTCTCTCTCTCTCTCTCTCTGTGTGTGTGTGTGTGTGTGTGTGTGTGTGTGTGTGCATGTGGGTGCATATGTGTATATGTATGTGTGCAAGTGTGCATGTATGTACTTGTCAAAGGTCAATATTGAGGTAGCATCCTCAATCACTCTCTGTCTTAAGTTATGTTTCTATTGCTGTAATAAAATGTCATAATTAAAGTAACTAAAAGAAGAAGGGTTTTATTTGACTTACAGATTTGGGGGGGTGTCCATGGTAGCAGAATGGAGGTAGCAGGCAGCTGGAGCAACAGCTGACAGCTTACGTCTTCACCCACAAATAAGAAGGAGAGACAGTGCACTAGGAACAGTACATAGATGCTGAAACCCAAGGACTGTGCACAGTAATACATCCTCATGCAAGGCCATACCTCCAAAACCTACCTAAACAATATTACCAACCAGGAGCCAAGTACTTAGTCGACCATTAGTTAAAGTGGAGGACATGTATTCAAACCACTACAGTCTTCATTTCAGTTTTTGAGACAGGTTATTTCACTGACCCTGGAGCTCACGCAATTCAGATAGACAGGCTGCTCAGTTCAGAGGTTCTTTTCACAGCCGCACTGTTCCTGGCCTTTCATGTGGGTGCTAGCAGTCTGAATGCAGGTTCTTGTGCTTCTTGGCAAGTGTTTCTCCCACTGAGCCCTCTCTAGCTCTACTTCTCATCTTCTTAATTCAGCAAATACCTTTCTCCCTAGCCTTTATTTATTTTGTCCCCAATTACAGAATCAAAAACATTTTAATTAGCACCCACCCACCCTCTTAAGAGTAAAAATTAATGCTACACCTATTTCAACAATGTTCCACCAAAAGACAAGCCAAAGATAAGACTTTTTTTTTAACTTTATTTATTTATTTATTCGCCTTGGTGTTTGCCTGGAACTGGAACTATAGACAGTTGTTAGCTGCCATGTGGGTGCTGGGAATCGAACCCGGGTCCTCTGGAAGAGCAGACGGTGCTCTTAACCGCTGAGCCATCTCTCCAGCCCCAAGATGAGACTTTTTTAAAGCTCTGGAATAGAAAGATTAAAAAGAAACACTTCCACTCTGATGTTCTTAAGGGATACGACGCTGAACTATCCAAGTGGAGTAAATGCATGCTTAGCTCCTGTTAGGATAGGCAGTCCCATTGGAGAGCTGCTTGCCTGGGGGGAGAGAGGGATGCCTCTCAGGCTGACATTGATGTTCCTACAAGGACATTCTGCTGGGGTGTGACAGGTCACCACCAAATGAATTGCTCCCCTGTGGACTGGACTCTAGTCATATTGTCAGGTAAACACAGAAATATTCTGTCTTCGCCTGCCAAGTCTTGTCAAGTTTCTGTATTTGCTATGGAATCTTGGGTCCCCCAAGCACCTCCCCCCCATATTTCTTTATAGTAGAAATGCAAACCATATGCTTTGCCTTATTCCCACTGATCCAAGTTGTGCTTGGAGCCAGGCATAATTTCTTACATTGAGTGTTCTCAGCAGAACAGACCAGCTCGGAGCTCTCTTTTCCCGGTTTTCCTATAATGGAAGTGGAATTGACTTCCTGGTTTAGCTATAGGGGTCTTTGATATGAAGAAGGGGCTCAGAGTGTCCTAGCTTGTTCTCTGTCTTGGCTTTTAATAAACATTGGCTGTGGCAATAAATAATGCCTGGGTCTAATAGCCAATGACAGCTCTCTTTTTCTACGTATGGACCTCAGAATCCTTCTCAGCACAATGTTCTGGCTGTGGATTAGCAGGCCGTGTCACCTGCTATGCCAATGGAAGGCTTCGGTGTGCCTTGATGGGGGCTGCACATGCGTATGTGGATTTGTGTGCACATATATGCAAGAGTATGTGGAGGCCAGAGGTCATCCCTGATTATCTTCCTCGATCACATTCTTTCTTCTCCCTGATACCTGGAACTGACTGGTTCAGCTAAACTGGCTAGCCAAGAAGCCCCCAGGAATCCTCCTATCTCTGCCTCTCATAACAGGGACTACGAGTTTGTACCATGGCTCCTGGGTGTTTTATGTGGATTCTGGGTATCAAATCAGGTCCTGAATCTTGTCCAGCAAGTCATCTTCCCAGTCCCTAGAGATGTATTTTCTAGGAGTTAGTGAGCATTGGCTAATGCCTCCTTTGAGACAGGCATCACTTTCTAAGCTCTGGAACACCTGGAAACAGCGCTCCCACATTAAAAAGCACTGAGTCCAGCCCTATCAGTGGGCCTTTTGACAAACTTCAGCCTGAGTGATATTAAAAGCTGGCACCTCCCAAATCTCACACTCTTTGAAGAAGTAGGCAAAGCCTTTAACTTCCTATTGCAACCCCAAGCCAGGCTCCAAAGCTATCTTAAGCCCTTCTATTTATCCACCTGGTGGGGCACAACACTTACTTATTAAAAACATATCTATCATGGTTAATGACTTGATTTTTCCCTTTAATACAGTACAATGGCAGGTGTGAGAGGAGGAGAAGAGTCAGATGCTGCCACAATATGCTTCCCGCTCCAAGATGTCTTAACCATCAGCTTTGCTCCATGATGCTGGGACAGAGATGGGGACATCACTCACTCCTTGACCCCCAACACCCACATATAAATGCACCTACCTACTCCTATACACATATACATACACACACACACACACACACACACACACACACACACGGAGATTACACGCTTGTTTTGAATGGAAAATCATGTCATTTGCAGTTTCAGATAAAAGCATGTTTGAGTGCATATGGAAGACACCATCAGCAACAACTTGGAGTGCCGAGTAAAATGGGTCATTAGGCTTTTGTTTGTTGGAGAGTGTCCCCCATCTGACAGTGCCGAATGGCACCACTTTTAGCAGCTTATGTTCCTGGTTACATTAAACAGACAAACAGATTGGCTATTTTGCATTTCTCATTCGACAACAGCTTGCCTTCATTTGCTGCACACGGGTGGCGATGCTGAAAGCATGGTGGATTACTGTAGCCAAGGTCCTGGTTTTGAATAACAGCAGATGCCAACATTGAACTTCAAAATCAATCAATTCTTTTTCCTGAGTATGGATAAAAGGTCTAGTAGAGCGCCTGCAGGGGGATTTCTGCTGCTTACAGCTGAAAACAGAGAGGCCACATTCATTACCAAAGTTTCTGCAAGAAATAACAAATACGGGTAGTTCATGGAGGAAGGGGTTTCAAAGAAGCGTGTTCTCGGGAGTCTGTAGCATTCACCAGAAAGAACAACTTGACATTAGGGTATGTGCTATCGTGCTTCTTCAGGGGTAAGGTGAGAGCTGTGTCCATCAATCTGATAGCTTTGCTCCACACTCTCTGCCTGGTAGGATAATGAAAAGCTTTTCGCACAAGGAAAACAGTCCAGCCGGCGACTCCTCACCAGAAGCTGAAAGGGCATCAGGCTGGTTTGAATTGAAGTAGAATGCCCTGCCACTGTGGCCTCCTGGGCTGCTGGAGCCCCTCCAGAATGGAGGCCTGGCCATGGTAAGTGGCAGTCCCCTGCACTGTGACACTGATGTCAGACACTAGGGCTCAGCATTCCCTGGCTCACTCACTGTGGCAAGCCAGGTGTAGAAAGGCATAGAAGAGACACAGGCAAAAGTCAAGCTCCAGGGCAAGTCTGTCTTTTGTATTTGAGCAGTTTTGAGGCCAAATGCTCTGATGAGAGATACTCCATTCTGGCTGAGGACAAACCATTGCTCAGCTTTCAGTGCTGAACTTCTAAGAGGCACCAGCTTCTCCGAGCCAATTTCATCACCCATTGTGGGTTTACTAGTGCTGACATGGGGTCACAGGTAATGTTCATGGTGACTCTGTATAGCAGTAAATTGATATGCAAATGATTACATATTATGTGGGTAAAATATCATTTAAGTAAAACAAATTGGCATATGCGTTTAGAATTACACTATGTTGGGTGGTGGTGGCAAACTCCTTTAATCCCAGTACAAAAACAAAATAAATAAAAAACAAAATAGAGTTGCAATATATACACAATTACTGTGTATGCAACATGGAAGAGCCTCATCCTCAAGGCCCCCTGACCTAGAAGGCAAGGTCAGCACACTCTATCCTAGGCCTGCATCGGCTTTGCTATGTACAAGTGCATTTGGGGGTGGGGTGCAAGGGAGAAATGTATTCTTAAATTTCATAGCTGCACCAACTACTTATTAAAAATTCCTAGCCCAGGCAGGTAGGAAGAATTGCCTCTCACCATCAAAACCATTGTTGTCTGGGGGAAATGAGTCACAGTCTCCAATGATCAACAAGTACTACTCCTAAAGCTCACTACATCATGTCAAGGTCACTTCCAGGGTGTTCCCCAGGAAGTTGGGAAAACAGGACCCTATCAATGCAGACCCTAGCACTCCCTAGCACTAGCCAGTCTTGCAGCAGCTGAAAGTAATATGTTGAATTGTCCTCTGGGGACTGGAAGGCTGCTCCTTGTCAGCCTCAGGTGGCTTTCACAGGGACACCCCCTACCAACCCAACCCATGACTCCTCTTTCCTAGGTCCTCACTCTTGGTCAATTCCTGTTTTTTTTTCACCTTTTTCTTTCTCCTCCTCTTCATATGCTGATGAAAGAAAAGATCAAAATACAAGCATTTATGTTTTTTCACATTTCAATGGATTTTTGTTATTGTTCTAGTGTTTTATTGTGTGCCTTCCCCCATTCTCTTCCCAAATACACAAGCTCCTAGGATAATTCTAAGATTTGAGATGAGGCTTGGTGAAATTTCAATCATTAACAGCACAAAGAATCAACAGTCAACAAATGGTATCAGTTTAATTTTTTTCCATATACTTAATCGGGCTTAGGAATAATCATTAGCTATTACATCTAATATAATACAAATTGAAATCAGCCATGATTCATATTTAAACTGTCAACAACTAAACCTTTTTTGAAGTGGGCTCCTGAGGCCATGAACAGTCTTGTGTGCTGAGGGAATGGATCCTGGTAGGTAGGCTCTCATTACAAGAAGCCAGAAGAGGAAGCATGTCAGAAAGCATCACCCCTGGCCTAAGGTGCACCTCTCCTGCAGAATGCTTGACCAACACATGCAAATACCTGGGCTCAGTCCTCAAGCACCAAATAAAAACCAAGGATGGATTTGTTTATCTATAACCTCAGCACTTAGGAGACAGAGGCAGGAAGGAGGATTAGAAGTTCAAAGTCATCCTTGAGACACTGTCTCAAAAAAACACAGCACACATATCCCTGTCTCTATATATGCTTAATATGTATATTAAAGTTCAGTCGTTAGCAACACAGCATCAGTAAATGTTATCAGTCTACTTTTTAAATATACTTCTCTGGCTTAGGAATAATTATTAGCCATTACACTTGATATGACACAAATTGAAACCTGCCATGATTCATATTCATAGTCATATGTGAACCTTCCACAACTAAACATTCTCTCATAGATATGAAAAAGAAATGGGGAAGGAGAGAGAGCAAGCAACTGACAGGCTGGCATCTCCATGGAGCTGTGCGACCAAAAAGGACCTAGTGCCTATAGAGGTCACCATGCCGGACACTCAAGGTTCTCCTAGGGCCTGGACTTTTAGACAGAAAATCTTCAGGGTGTGGACACTCGGTGCGGGGGTAGGAGCAGCCTCACCTCTCACAAGAGACACAGCACACAGACTCCCAGTTAATTAAGTTTCCTTCTCTTCCATGGCTTCCTCCTTCTCAGTCCTGCTGTCCTCTACCCTTTGTGCCCCTGGCCTGTCAATTTGGACCTTTTGTTGGCTTAATAGAGACTGAAACCCCTTAGGGTCTGGAGTTTGCTGTTTTTATTCAACAGTGGAAGGGGCTTTTTTTTTTTTCATTGTTTGTTCTTCTAAGCTGGGGGTACAATGCCTCTGCAGAGCAGAAACCCTGTGCTGAGGCTCTAGATCCGGAGCAAAACTCTCATTAATGGGTGGTGGGATTTCCTGGTCACAGCTTTTAGACAAAGGGCAAAGGTCCCCCATTAACCAACCTCCAGTCTAAACAAGACTGTGTAAAATGACAGGGAGGGGAGGGAGAAAAAAGCCAAATATTTGTTCCTCATTGTGGAGCCCCAACAGAATAAGGGCCTATCAGTGCTACCTACTGCCCCCTAAGGGACACCCTAGAAGGGGCTGCTGTGTGATCTTGGAACCAGGATCAAAGGTATTATTGAGCAAGGGCTGGAAGGTGCAGGGTTGTGAGGACTCTGCTTGCCACAGCTTGTGCTTATATCTGTTTCCCAACTCTAGCCCTGGTTACGCCTTGTATGCTTTCCAAGATGGAAGCAGGAACTTGCCAGGTAGAGGTACCATTTCCACTGGTTCCCCTACAAACAGAATCTTCTAGAAACTCTCTAAGGCTAGCAAGATCCTGCCATTTCTTTTAGATATTCACCTCACTGAATCCTTATAAGTCTTCTCTTTCTGGATCTGTAACATGGAACCACATGGCATCTGAACTTAATTTTTTCTCAAGCTGGGCATGCTGACTGTTACTTATTGTTCCTACCCCCACATTCCTATTCACTGTTTCTTTGCCCAGATAGAAGGAAGAGTTATTCAACGGTCCTGCTCATAACCCCATCAGGAGTTCCTCCTCAGCTGGAGCTACACATTTTCTCAGCTGTGCAAGGACTTGTAGAGTCTGACTTCAGCACTCTCTGCATATAATTCCATGGAAGAAAGAGCTAGATGCTGAGAACTGACAAGCAAGGCTGCTCATGTACCTTCGGCAAAGAGCCTGCTTCTCATTTACAGGGAGAACTCCATGATGATAAATTATTTATCCAAAACGGCTGCCTTTTCACCAACTCACCACCATCTGAGCTACTTCTTCCTCTGATATGGAGTGTGTATGTGATATGGGGTGTCTATGCACTTAGACAAGGGCTAAGGATTTAAATTAACCTGGAAGTTCTTAACACTCATGCTGGGTGCCACCTGGCAGCAACACCTGGCTTGTGGTTTCATCTCTTGTCATTTTAGGCGCAGGGCTCTGATTTTTCTATACCCGATTCTATACATCATCCAGGCAGTTATGATCTCAGCTACATGTTAGAATTACCTATGTGGGTTCTGAGACACCTAACTCTGGGTCTTGTCCAAGAGGGTGGATTAGATGGGATAGAGCTTCCAGACGGCCATAGTGTGGATCCCAGATGTGGAGGAACCTTGGCCATAGGAGATCTGAGAAGAGAGTACATGTTCTCCCAGAAGGAAAAAGCCTCAGCCATGCATTTATTTTGTTACATTTATTGACTTGATGTATTCATATATGTGGGCATATATGTGCCACAGCACACATACAGAGGTCAGATGATTACTTGTATGAACTGACTCTCTCCTTCTACTAGTTAAATCCTAGCATTCAAACTCAGGTTTCCAGGCTCAGCAGTAAGGGTTTTTCCTCACTGAGCCATCTCATTGGACCCCCAATCACATAATTTTGTAGACCTTAAATCTTACCCATGTCCTAGCAAAGAACTTACCTACTATAATAGCAACACAGAGGATGATAATGATAGAAATTACTAATAACTCACTGTTGGCCAGGCATTGCTGCTGAGTACTTTTTAATACCCTTAGAGGAGTCTGTAAGGGGATGGCATGTCATTTCCCTTCCCCAGTAAGGGAGCTGAAGTTCCCAGTTCTGTACTTTGCCTCAAGACTCACAGCTACCAAATGTGGCCAACTCAGTTTCGACTTCCTCATTCAGTGTCTGGATTTCTTACAAAATTGTATGCTCTCCTAGACATGATCAGTAAATTCTCCATCTGTTTCCATAACATCAAAACCAGGACACAGTTTTTGTCCAGCAAATGACGATTTAGTTTTTTTTCTGTTCTAGGAGAGCATATCTCATTCCAGCATTGGAGGATGAGAACAAATCCATGCCTAGTTTGAAACCAGCCTGGAGTACATTGTAAGTTCTAGGCCAACCTAAATTATAATGACATCCTGTCTCAAAAATAAAAATAAAATAAGATGGACTGGAGAGATGGCTCAGAAGTTGAGAGCACTGGTTGTTCTTCCAGAGGGCCTGAGTTCAATTCCCAGCAACCACATGGTAGCTCATGGCCATCTGTAATGAAATCTGGTGTCTTCTTCTGGCATGCAGGCATACATGCAGGTAGAACACCATATACATACAAAAATAAAAAATAAAGTAAGATATAAAAACAAAGAACAATAAAGAAGAACTAGGGATGTGTCTCAGTGGCAGAGAGTTAGTCTAACATGCACAAGGCCCTGGATTCCATCCTCAAGAACACAAATAGGAAAAAAACGCTTCCATGAAAGTGTTTGTCATGATTTTGATACTTTCTTTGCATAGAAAACTTGATATTGATTCAATACAATCAAAAGAAATTGCCAAGAAAACCTTTCTGAAGTTGTATTTCCTGTTGCCTCATTTGGATTCTCTGTATTGTCTTGTAACACTCTTGTGGCCTTGAATGAAACTGTGAAGCAGGGCTTCATGACACAAATAACATGATTCAGAGTGTGTGTCAATAGTGTTATGATGAAGAAGAAGTCAGTTGAACGGAAGACTTGACTATGAGCCAGTCAGTGGTAGCACACTCTTGAGAACCTAGTACTTGGGATGGAAGCAGGAGGGTCAGGAGTTCAAGACCAGCTCCCACTATGTAATGGTCTTGAGACTAGCCTGGATTACAAACTATTCTGTCTCAAAGGATGGAATAAAAGAAAAATGACTATGAGGCAGCACCAGGGACTCAGCCTTGCAGCATGATATTACCCACTGACAGCAAAGCACCTCTTCCAAGGAATTCCTTCCTTTTTCTCCCCCCAGAAGCAAAGTTACATGTCCACATAGAGAAGAGTCCATTGATCAGGACATAGGAGCAGATGACTATAAGCTCAGAAAAAGACAGGAGGGAAAACTGACCTTCCCAGAAGCCTTGAATTATACTGAATTACACCAGGGAAGTGATAGACAGCTTGGAGAGAAATCGAATAGTGTGTTCCCATCAACTTGTGAGTTATCTGGGTGGAATCATTCCTGGCTCTTAGAATTCTGCTTCCTTTTGTCCTGGGGAGAGAAGAACTAGACTGAGAGTTTAGTTGGGTTGATAGACTGAAAGACCTGGGAAAGTCACAACACAACAAAGTGAATCCTTGAGGAATCAGAGTATATTTATTTCTTTTGAAGTGTTCACAAACATTTATTGCATGAAAATTGTTTCATGAACATTTCCACACACTTTGTTGGAAAGTAAGTTTTTATTGAACCAGGTTAAATCTAAACAATGTGGGATTTTTTTTGTTAAGAAATATAGTAGTTAAATGCTTCTGCAATATTCTCTGTGTTAACTATGGTGGTGGACAGAAAAGCCACATTGTGATAAAATTATAGAGAATTTAGCACATTCACAAGTACTGCTGTAGTAACCTGATTAAAGTTAGTGGACTCTATTTGTCTTTAATTTCTATATTATATACACTATACTTTTTCCTATGGATTAGTTAAATTGGTGATTTGTATTATTTTGTGTTCTATTGTGGTGCTATATCGCCATGACAAAAGCAACTCATGAAGGAAAAGGTTTATTCGACTTTATATTCTCCAAGTCATAGTTACTGAAGAAAGCCAGGGAAGAACCATGTAGGTAGAAAGAAATGTGACTTGCTGACTTGGTTTCCATTGCTTCTTCCACCTGCTTTTTTTTAAATATAACTCAGGACTATTATCCAAGGGATTCCATCACCCACAGTTGTATATTTAATAAAAAATAGTTTGGAATATGAGATGACAGAGCCATCTCTGTAGCCTTATTTGGTTTTTTTTTGGGGGGGGGGTTGGTTGTTTGTTTTTTCGAGACAGGGTTTTCTGTGTAAAGTTTTCTGTCCTGAAACTTGCTTTGTCGACCAGGCTGCCCCAAACTCACAGAGATCTCTCTGCCTCTACCTCCCAAGTGCTGGGACTAATGGTATGTGCTACCACTGCCTGGCTGTTAGCCCTTGAAATCAAAGAGTTCAGATGGAACTTCGTCTCCCAAGGGATTAAGGCATGGGTCATCACTCTCTGAACTTCCTGGCTTGGCTGTGTGTGATTCTGTCCTGATATTCCAGACTATTTTTATTAAATATACAATATACTACCACAGAAAAACTCAGTAGAAGCTGTTAAAATGTATCCCTATAGCCAATATCCTGGAATCTTGAAGTACTTTTGTTTGAAATTGGATCTCATGTAGCCAAGGCTAGCCTTGAAATCAATGTGTAACTGAAGAAGACCTTGATCTTCTGTTCTATTTTTCTCCACCTCCAGAGCCCTAGGATTACAGGCATGTACCACCGTACCACCGTGCCTGGTTTTGATTTCTTTTTATGGGTACTTGGGATCAAACCTAAGGTTTTATAAACTCTAGGCAGGCACTCTAATAACTGAGCTATGTGCCCAACCCCAAGCTGATTTAAAAACTTATTCTATTAATCATTCCAATTTTAAAGTTTTCTGGACTTCTATGGATTCTTATCATGAGCAAATTAATAACATAAACTATATTTGTTAAGTGTTTACTTTAGATAGGAGGCCTTATTTAATCTGGTAACAATGATACAAAGGATTTACTATCATCACACTTTTCAGAACAGTCTAAGGAAGGTTGGAATGAACTGTCCAGACCTTTGTCTCTATGTAGTTGCAGACTCTCTAGGGGTAAGTGTTCTGGATAGAACTATCTTAAGTCTGGTAGACAGACCCAAGAAGGTACATTATCAACTTCAGAAAGGCCATTGAGAAAAGAACACAATAGCAGAGTGTAAATATTGTTGTTTTGATGGCCCAAAGAGTTCAGGCATGGTTATGGTTTCAGTTCCAATGGAGTGAGCATACTCAGAGTCCCCATATCAGGCTCATTTGAAGAATTTAATGAGAAAGTGATTGATGGAGCACTTAGTTCAAATATACATTCTCCATCACCTCCCTGCTAGATGCTACCACTCCTAAACAACAATTTTGGGATTCAGTAACATCAGACTTTAATCCTTGTAAATGTGTAAATAGCTTCAAAGATTTACATTGGAAACATGGGGTGGAGTTTGGGTTGAAGCTCTCAGCCCTTGAATAGCTTCATATATGCAGTCCAATTGTCATGTTTGACTTTTCCATGAAGATGCAGTGCTTACCTCCCAAAATACATATGGACAAAGAATAGATTTTGTGTATTTACTTATAGTGGGCCAAATAACCACCAGACCTTTTCACTTCCTCAAGGATGAAGTCACGTTTTTTCATTAGCGAACCATTATTTTCTTTGTGAACCATTTTCTTTGCCTAACAGTGGTGACTGATAAAGAGGAGAGAGAGGTGGTCCTTCTATATCTATAGTTCAGTGACTGAGATGTCAGCTGAGCAGTTTGGTAATGTTTAAAGCTGGATTTAGAGTGTTTTTCTGTAGTTTGAATGGGCTTTAGCCCTGAGAGAGGTCAGGTTGTTCATTATTAGACAGAACTGGCTCCAGAGAGAAGACTTTGGAGTGAGATAAACCTGCCTCCAGCCCCCCTCCTCCTGTCTAGTACAACAGTAAGCAAGCTCCTTAAGCTCACAGAGACCAACTTCCTCTGCAAAATGTTAAGAATATTTACCTAAAAGCATTGAGATAGAGACTGAATAAGAAGACCTTTCCTGATAACATCACATCTACCCGAATATTTTCCAATGACTCTGTGCGGTCAATACCAATTCCTCTTGACAGTCTCAAGTATGCCCAATGGCTTCACCCAGAGGGCACCAGAGCCAACCCCCAGCTTCCTCAGTAGGAGGAAGTAGCTCCCCACAGTAGCTCTTGCTCTTCAAAAATCTGAGTAGGAAGGACCTTCTCCAATAGTAAGGGACAAAGAATGAGACCCATTGATCAAAGACACAGTTGCTTAGAAACAGTTGTCTTGTCAGGCAGTGATTGTCACAGTTCCCTGATTCAATTCTCCCAAGAAAAAAGAACCAGTGTACAGGAATCTTAGAGGAGGCATGTCAAGGGGAGTTCAGAGGGAAAGACTGCACAACTCAACTCCGGAACGCTTTGCTTTCAAAGAATGACCCTGACATTATCTCCAAAGGAGCTGAGGCATTGCTTTGTCCCTGAATTCAAGTCCCTACTGAATTACCTAGGAACACTGAAGCAGAAGGGTCTGTAGATTCCCAGGTAGATTGTGATGGAATCTCAATTACCCCAGGGGCTGCTACCTCTTGCACAATCGTTATATCTCACCTTATTACTGAAAATCTGTGGGGAGAATCTTTCCACTGGGGCCCGTCCAGGCAGTGACCTATCAGCTAAGGAGAGCACAGGACTGAAATAGTCTGATCACATTCTGAGATAGAGACAAAACCTGGCCTCTCCTCCTGCTCTTGTATTCTCTCTCTCTTACTCTGCTTTCCCCAGGCAGGAGCGAGTGTGCACTTGTAACAGGCATAGGCAATAGTGGGTTGTTTTTGTGTCCTGCATCCAACAGTGAATGCTCTGACACAGTTGCCTTTTCTTCCTGAGATTCTGAGCATAGGTTCTACTTGGGAACTCCAGCAGAGACACTCCAAGGGTCGGGGAAAGAACAAGTGGACATGCTGAGCCCATAGCACATCCTGCCAGCTACTCTAGGTCAACCAGGGTATAAATGCTGGTCATGGGTCAAATCTCACTGAGTCTTTTTCTAGCTCTGAGGTATAATTCTCAAGTCACTCATTTGACAAATAATAGTCATAGCATTTTATACTATGTGCACATACCATATGCAAAACTATACCTGATGCACAAGAAGTTTGCATCATATAGAAGACATTTTTAAGATCCTAGTTCCATTGTGTTCAGTTTTCTGTCTGCAGAAAGCAATGTGATTTATTTTAAGGAAATTTATAAAACTGGGTGTGTGAGTAACAAAGTTTCTACATTCATCCTCTCTCTTAGATTGGAGTCTTGCTGCATGTACAGTAGCTTAGCTCCAGATCTGGGATCCCTTCACACACACACACACACACACACACACACACTTTTACATATTTAAAGCAACACAAACAAACCCCTTGCAGTTCTGAAAGTTGGGAGCAGAGTTACAAAGTGTTGTGTTTCTTCTGAGCCTCAAGAAACAACTGCTCTGTGAGGGGACCTCTCTACCTCAGCGGCTGCCACCCATCTCCGAGATGGAACTGTACCATCCATCCCAATCTGTGTTTATGCCTTTGCAGGGTGTCTTCCTCCATGAATGTAACCTCCCCTTATTGCCAACCTTAGGGCCCACCCTCACCCTCTATGACTTCCCTTAAGTGATCATAGAGACCCTCTTTCCAACTATGGAGATTTTGTATTGATAATGTAGTGGGAATTGTGCCTATGGACTTCCTTCCGTGTGTGTTAGGCAAGTGCTCTACTGTTAGCTACTTATCAAGCCCATTTTGGTGTAGTTTATTTTGGTTTGGTTTCGGTTTGGTTTTGTATTTTTATAAATTTTAACACAGTCTCAAGAAGTTACCCAGATTTCCCTTGAATTCCACATCCTCCTGCTTAGCCTCCTGAGTAGCTAGGCCTTTGCCACCAGGCACAACTAAAAGATCTCAACATGTCTTCTGAGACAGAATTGAAACCATAGTACTACCCACAGTGCCTTATCTCAGCATCTCCTTTAAAACAGACAAATATGTTCTCAGAACACATGGATATCTGACACGTCATCTTTCCTCTTTGATGCCTGTTTATCTGTTGTTTGTATTATTTTCTTTGAGACAGAGTCTCATATAATCCAGGCTGAGCCTTGAACTCACTCTGCTAACCAAGATAACTTTGAACATCTGATATTCCTGCTTATACCTCTTGAAAGCTGAGATGATGAAGTGTGCATCACCATGACCTGTTTCTACAGGGCTAAAACTGCCAGAGCCTCATGCCGTGGTAGAGAACACTTAACCAACTGACCCACATTCCCAGTCCCCTACATCTGTTGGAAAGAGAACCAATACCACCTGCTAAGCAGAGCTCAGCTCTACTATTGTTCTTCTGGAAATATCTGCTTCCCTGCAGGTACGCATGTAATCTAGTTTTTTGTGCAGACAGGCTGGCTTCACCAGCTCTTGCTCCCATTGTATCCCCAACACATGTCTGTGCATAACATCTGATAGGTGCTATACACACTTCAGAATAACTGATTAATTTGCACAAACTTTTCAGCCCCCTGCCCAGCACCGAAGTCTCACCATGGCCTGTGAGCAGCTTGGGAAGCATTAGCATCCCTCTGTTTGATCTTTGACCTGAGGTACTTTGTCCACATCACTTGCTTTGTTGTCAGTAAGATAAGACTTGACTCAGGTATATCCAGAGAGAGGAATCTAATCTGAGATAGGTGCCAGAGATCTGAAAGAAAAAAGAGAAATGTGATTGGACAGTCAAGTAGAAGTGGTCAGGGAGGCCAGGCTGTGAGTCACAAGTTGGGCCCACTGCCCACCAATGAGGCTGAACATCTGGAAGGAACGGGACATTTCCCAGCTTTCTTTCCACTCAACCAGTTATCCCCAGCTGGTACCCTGACCGTCATCCAAACCAAATAAGATGATGATTGGGAAAGGCTGAGGCTGAAAATATCAGGTCCCTGCCGTAGAACACAGATGTGGAAGCAGAGAGATACCCTATCACCAACACATAGATTAGCCTTGTTTCCCAAAGGCAGTGTGTCCATGATTTAGGCTTTGGCTACTGGTGACAGTTATAAAGACATAGACCCATTCCTACTCTGAATGGACCCACCACACTGGGAACTTGCTGTGTCATATCTGTCTGTGGTCCCAGAAGAAAAATAGGAAGTTTAGATTGTCAGATTCTATTCCAGGCACACACACAAAAAAATAGGCTAAACTCCTTCAGGGAGAGGCTGGGCCCTATATTCCAGAAGGGGCCATCTGATGGAGTATCTACAATCCTCCTGCAGTTGACTGAGGATCAGCCCATCTGAGAAGCAATAAGTTAACTCCAGAAGACAGCAGTGTCATCAATTTCCCCAGGGTGAAATGTGACAACTTTGGACCTGGCGGATAGCACCTTAAAGCTAACCTTTATTATGTGAGGACAAGGAGGTCCCATTTAGATAATGGTACATCCAAATCCCATGCCAAGAATCCTACTTTGACATATAGCAGGCTGGCTAAGCCTATAGGCCTTGGAGTCACCTGTGGCTGGGTTAAAACTCAGTTCCCATTGCTGAACTCTCCTTACAAAGACAATTGTGGAACCAGGTATGGTAGCATAGGCTTGTACTTTTCACGCTTTTGAGACAGAGGCAAAGAATCTCAAGTTCAAGGTGAGCCTGATCTACATAAAGAGGGTCTGTTTCCCACAAAGAAAAAAGAGGTCAAAGAGATATAATATCAGTAAATGACTGGCTGTGAAAGCATGAGAACCTGAGTTTGATTCACTGTACCAATGGAAAAAGCCTGGCATAGTGTTTGCCCTATAACACCAGATCTTGAGAACAGAGGCAAGAGCATTCCCAGGGCTCACTGACATCTAACCCAGCTGAATCAGCAGGCTTTAGTTTCAGTGAAAAATCCTGTCTTAAAAGCTAAGGTAGAAATTAATAAAGATACTTGATATGGACATCTGACCCACACACATGCACATGCACTTGTGCTCATGCACATGTGTATACACACACACACACACACACACACACACACACACACACACACACATACACCTGGCAATTGTAACTCCTTAGGACCTACAGTACCTTCTTTAACTGAAAAGGGTGTTTAGAAAAAAAGAAGATTTCTCCCTTTGGGGCATAGATTCAGTGACCCGTGTAACCAGTCCTGAGGAAAGATAATTGTAGAGCTGAGCCCTAATGAGTTAAGGGAAATTAATATGTAAAGGTGGCCATATCTCTCATCAGATAAGAGCCTGCCTTGTTGAATACTCTGCCCTCTGTTCTAAGCTGCCTGGAGAGATAACTCTCTTATCTGATTAGAGGTAGCTTCTCTGCCTGTGGGGTCTGAGATTCGGGATTTTATGAGGATTTTAAAGACACGTGTTCTGCTTCTGTTTCACCCATGGGGGTGTGGGGTGGGGCAGAGGGTGGCCTGCCCCAGGGAGCAAATGTGGAAGTCTGAAGAGCAAGCGCAAGATTCCAGCCTAACTTTGCTACTCTGTGGTGCACTGAAAAATGAATCGTCTTCTCTAGGCCTCAGTTTCCCCAGCCCTGAAGTTGGTGCTAAGTGCCCCAACAGTTTCCTCTACAAAGCTCTTAAGAAAATTATGGGAGCCGCGAATCCAGCAGGCAGAGGGCACGGAGCACGCGCGCACTATGGGGGAAACCAAGGACCAGCTCACCGTGTACTTGGGCAAGCGCGACTTTGTAGATCACCAGGACAAAGTGGATCCCGTGGATGGCGTGGTGCTTGTGGATCCTGACTACTTGAAGGATTGAAAAGTGTTTGTGACCCTCACCTGCGCCTTCCGCTATAGCCGAGAAGACCTGGATGTCCTGGGCCTGTCTTTCTGCAAAGATCTGTTCATCACCACCTACCAAGCCTTTCCCTCCCATGCCCAACCCACCCCGGCCCCCCACCCGGCTACAGGAACGACTGCTAAAGAAGTTGGGCCAGTATACCCATCCCTTTTTTTCCACAATACCCCAGAATTTGCCCTGCTCTGTCACACTGCAGCCAGGTCCAGAGGACACAGGAAAGGTCTGTGGAGTTGACCTTGAGATTCGTGCTTTCTGTACCAAATCACTAGAAGAAAAAAGCCACAAAAGGAACTCTGTGAGACTTAATATCAAAAAGGTACAGTTTGCTCCAGAGACACCCGGCCCCTAGCCAGCCCTCAGCTGAAACCACATGCCACTTCCTCATGTCTGACCGGAGGTCCTTGAACCTCGAAGCTTCCCTGGACTAAGAGCTGTGCTACCACGGGGAGCAACTCAAGTTAGCCCATGTCACCAATAACTCCGCCAAGACGGTCAAGAAGATCAGAGTCTCTGTGAGGCAGTATGTCAACATTTGCCTCTTCTGCACCGCACAGTACAAGTGTCCTGTGGCTCAGCTTGAGCAAGATGACCAGGTATCTCCCAGTTCCTCGTTCTCCAAGGTGTACAAGATAACCCCTCTGCTCAGTGGCAACCGGGAGAAGCGTGGCCTTTCCCAGGATGGGCAGCTCAAGCATGGAGACACCACCTTGGCTTTCAGTACCACAGTGAAGGAGGGAGCCAACAAGGAGGTGCTAGGAATCCTGGTATCCTACAGGGTCAAGGTGAAGCTGATGGTGTCTCGAGGCAGGGATGACTCCATGGAGCTACCTTTTGTTCTCATGCACCCCAAGGCCCATGATCACATCACCATTCCCGGACCCCGGTCAGTCCCCAGCCCCAACCCGGGAAATCAACTATGCCACAGACGATGACGACATCCTGTTTGAGGACTTTGCCTGGCTGAAGGGGATAAAGGATGTTGATTGTGACGACCAATTCTTCTAGAAAAGGGAGAGGCAGGGGCAGGACCAACATCCCACTGTCATTTCCATAGGAGGATCCCAGCCTCTCCTTCCCATCCACCCAAGATACACACTGGACCCATCACTTGTTCAAAGTGGACATTAATCCTTCGACTTCAGCTCTGCTGCCCTAGCCCTGCTTCCTAGGATGGCAAGCTGTGTGCACCCCTAAAGTTTTGGGAACACTGAAAATGAGGAGTGATTGTAGAGAAAAAAATTCCCACATTTGGCCTCTTACCAGCCTGCCCCCCCCCCAGGTCACCACTTCTGCCTCTCATTGCTTGAAGATGAGACTTTGGGGGGGGCAAAGCCATTTCTTTGTTTCTGAGCACAGGGAAGAAATAAACCTTTGAACAGGAAAAAAAAATTATGTGTTTGCAGTAGAGGGAGGGTCTTGTCTGCTGGTCTCAGATATTACATAGTCATGTGCCTTCTTGTTTAGTCTTACACACAGATTCCAGAATGGTCTAGAAATTGTGCCTAGTTAAATCAGTTCCACTGGGTGTCTCCTTCTAGCTCCACATACCTGCTTCTTTTCAATTCTCTCAGATGGTGGCTGAACTGTTCTCAGCCTCCACATAAGCCACAGAGATAGATACCAGCATATAGTTTCATCCTTCTCTCCCATGTTTTATCTAAAACCTTCTAATGGAACCATGTAGAGGTCTCGTCCAGTCAACCATCATATTGGTTATCACTTCTATATGACAAGTCTTGTCTCCAAATCACAAGGGTTCCACACTGGTTAGTAATCCTGCATAGAAAACCCTCTGGGTCAGAAATACACAACATAGTAGGGCTCTATGGTGTCTGTGATGCTGGGTGCAGACCTGTGACATTTCTAAGAGTCATAGGGTTGCCCAGGGGCTCAAACGAGGAACTCTCTCTTCATGTGACTGCTCTAGGTTTCCTTACAGCATCGTGATCTCAGACTCTACATGTGCTAGGTCTCTAAGGGAAAAGAAAAAAGGAATGTTATATTTATTGCCCGTTAGGTCATCTAGGAGACATGGGCCCACTTCATTTTTACGTTGTTTTTGAGTATGTGAGGTGGGCTACTTATGAGTGTAGGTGCCCTCCGCATCCAGATGATGGTGTCGTTATTAGGATTCCTGACATAGTGAATGAACTGAGCATTCACTCTGGTGGCCAGACATACATGCATGCAAGGAAGGGGTGCAGGGGCTGGGGCTGGCTCCTTCATCCATATGCATGAGTAGGCATGACCATGCAAACTCCCGCAGGGGCCATGGGCACTTATAAGCCAAACCCTGTCTTGTATATCCTTTCTTCCTGCACATTTTCCCACGGGCCCAAGTCACCACCTGTCCTGTCCTGTTTAATAAACTCTAGAGTGAGTTACTGGTATTGATTGTGATCCATTCACACATGCATTAACAACAGTTACTTCTCCTGGACCTGGAGTCTCAAATAGTTATGAACTTCCCAGTGCATTGTGGGACTAGAACTTGGCTTCCCCTGAAAAAGCAATGAACATTCTTAATTACTGAGTCCTCTCTTCTGACCCTGAGCCCAATTCTTGATGGCAGAAATGTCAAAGAAACTTTGGCCATTTTAACCCATTATGGTGAGTTGTCTCTGAGGAATCTCTCCTATCAATCCCCCTGCCTCAGAGATTCTCTTTTCTACTTTCTGTTATGGATTGATTGAATAGAGAATAAAATCTCCCCCAGAAAAGTCAGGAGTCAGCTCCCTAAACAACAGAGCCAGAACTCATTGGATATGATATTTGGTACCTAGTAGACTCTCAGTAAGGTGGCACCTTGGCTATCTAAGCTAGCTAGTGGCATTTAAATGGAGCCTGCCAAATTGTGACCTGTCTTTAGCTGCTGCCTAGCATATAAAATGTTTTCATGAGGAGACAAATAGTGAGTAAGTGAGTACGTGAGTGAGTGAACAAACAATTAATATTTAACTGAATGCTTTTTCTCCATGGGAATTCTTCCCAGTGGTTTGGAAGATGCAGAAACTGCAGACTGATGTCTGATTCCAGTCTGGGTAGATGCACCCACCTTCCTTGCCCATAGGTCACGGCAGGACTCTGGGGAACAAGGGACTGAGAGAAAGCAGTTGGTTTCATGCCACCACCCTCACAATAGAACAAGGTCTTTGCTGCCAGCTGCTGGTCCTCATATCAGCTGTCTGCCCAGGCCTTCCTGCCTCCCAGGGAAGGGGCTGGTGTGCAGAGTTGAACCCTCTCAAGGCCGAGAGCCCCAGAGTGCTTCCTCTCTGCCTGCTGCAGAACAGCACAGCAGCTGGGCCCTGAGCATGGCAGGTGTCTAACAGCCCTCTGCAATCCTGCATAACAGGAAGTGAGAAAGAACACCATATCCAATTGAAACTGCAGTGGACTGAAGGCTGCACTGCTTAATTAACCACCCCCGGTCATTACACAGATTTCTGTTGTTGTAGGAAAGGGAGAGGGGGGAAGGGGAGCAGAGTACATGGAGGACAACAAAGCTGTTTCTGGAATGTGTTTCTGCTTCCACTCCCTAACCCCATTCTCTAATCCTGAATCCTGCTGACATAATGCAGAGAGAGTGATCCCTCCTGGGTTCAGTTTTTAGTAGACATCCGAGGTATCCCTACCCATTCCCACTACTCCCACTTAAATTTGTGCCATAACTTTGCAATGTATATTGAGTGGGAATAGGATATAGGCATTTCTTTTTATTTAAGCATTATTTTCATTCAGTTATTGTTGGCAGTAGATGCCATATTACACTTGTGGAAGTCAGAGGATGATTCGCAGGAGTCTGCATGGACTCTGGGGTTGAATTTTTGTTGTCACAGTTCCTGGCAAGTGGGTCTATGTTTCTGGGTAGCTCTGACTACTATTTGGCTCTTTGAGATACACTAGAACATCTGCTTCATCACTATTTTCCTAGGTGAGATGTTACCTGTACAGGAATATATGGATCTATTAGAATGAGTGTCAGAAGTAAGAGAGAGAGAAAGAGACAGAGACAAAGAGAGATGTACATTTGTACATGCAAAGGTATAAGTTTATTTGTGTGGTGGAAGTGTCTAAGAAATGAGGTAACTTTGCTTTCTTCCTTCAGTGGGCATAGTGAAGCAGCCTCTGTACACTACTTGGCATCCAAAGCCATCTTGAGTGGTGATCTAGGAGGACTTCTAGGATATTTTTCAAGTGTTATAAAATCCAAGGAGAGCGAATGGATTAAAAACTAGCTAAGGAGTTGCTCTTTGGCTGGTACAGCCCAGTTTCCTTGCAATACCTATCTTCTCAATGACCTTTCTAGGCAGAAATTGTCATTCTTCACTTTTAGAGTTGACAAACTCAAGTCATTAGCATTTGGAAGAGCCAGATATTAAACACATACCGTCAAGCTTTACAAACTCTACCAAGTCTGTAAGTACTGGGATAGGGAGGAATCTTCTTTTGCAGGGTTAGGGGGCAGCAGATATAATTGTCTGTGACACTGAGCGAGCTAGCGGCTCATCCAGTGAGTCTCAGAATGGCTTCTGAAAGAATTGCAAGTGCAAAGACATCACATGCAGTGGCTGATTTTGCAAAGTCATTTTTGCCTCCCACACACTCCCAAAGGATGTCTGTGACCTCACTTGATGTTAAACCCCATGGGACCCTCTGGCCTTACCCAAACTCCAACAGACTTGGCTTCTAAATAGCACATTTTCAGGCCTGGGGTTATTGTCTTAGTTTAGTGGCCACTGTGATTTGCTTTCTTAAAAAAACAATGTCTATGTCTCACCCCCAGACATTCAGATGCAGTGGCTGTGGAGAGCCACCAAGAGCTTGCATTTTTATAGACCTCTCTCACTTCTCCCTTCCTACTCAAGTGGCTGTGATAGGTGTTGCCAAGGACCAGATGATGAGGAACTTTTCCCCAATTATCCAGGTATTTGTCTTGGGTTGTCTTTCCATTGTATGTGGAGAATCTCACAGAAAGAAGCCACCATTGGGCAGACAGCTTCATGGGTAAAGTATTTGTTTTGCAAATATGAGGACCTAAGTTTGAAACTAAGAATTTATGCAAAAACAAATAAAACATACGTGGTGATTTACTCTCATAATCCCAGCACTGGGAAAGCAGAAATAGGCATGTCCCTGAGGCTTACTGGCTAGCAGCCCAGCCAAATTGGTCAAGGCCAAGCAGAAACTTGGTCTCAAAAAAGTTGACCAGCTCCTGAGGAACAGCAATCAAGTTACCCTTTTGCATCTACATAGACTAACAAAAGTATATGCAACAAGTGGACACACACACACACACACACACACACACACACACACGATGCAAAGAAGCTATGACTTTAAAGTTGTGGCTATACTTGACAAGGTAGGGTCCAGCCTGAACCTTCAGAAAATGGGGACTTGCAGTTTTCTGGGACCTACAATGACAGGCAATATATCTTTAAGTACCCTAGAAGAGGTGCAAACAAATGTCCACAGGAAGCCAGGCATCCCTCAGGAAATGTAAATGGGTCAGGGACTCTTAAAGAATTTAAATGAGCATGAAATAGGTATAGAGGGTTTTCTGGGCCAATATGCAGGCAAAGTAGTAAATACCTATTTTCAGCACTGGGTTTAGTTGGCAAATTTGCATAGACATGTGATGCTCCGAGTTTCTATTTTTACAATGCAAATCTAAAATCTGTAAAGAGAGCTTCGTGCCCCTCATGGAGAGCCGGGCTCAGACTGTTGGCTGGAAAGAGCTGATTTTCAGTGTGGCTGGATCTGGAGTTTTCTACATTAACAAGTCCAGGTGAGAGCTGAGAGATGAGCAGAGAAGGGGAGGTTGAGCCCTTGTAACACCAAGATCTTCCCCCAAGCAAAGTGCTGTCCTTGAGAGATGGGAGTTCAAGTGGAAAATCTGACATTTTCTGTGACGCCAGCCTTGCACACCACTTCCTAACCTTTCTTAAAAAGTCATTGCCATCATTATTAACTTATTATGTCACTGTGAATCTGATCTTCAGCTTTGAGATGAGGGTGTGCTCTTGACAAATATCGCAGAAATGGAATTGTCTTTGCCTTCTGCTTAAGTCTTCTTTTATTCTAGGTGTCAGCCATGACTTACAGTTAAGGGTTTGGGGGTAAATTTCTTAATGCTTTGTATTAGGTTCTGCATGTGGCTACCGTGTGGGTGTTTTATGGTTGTACAATGGATCCTCAGAGGCATGATTTGCCCACGAAGTTGCCATTTGTCTTTAAGGTTTAGGCAATAGTAAATTTCCTTGGTCTTTTCTTGTTTTCAGAATGCATATGGCGGATAGGAGAAAAAAGCATCCTTTGTAGAAAGGGCCTGGTACAGGGCAGAGAGCCCTGTTTGGGGTCATAAATGGGACTGTAGTGGTCTTTTGTTCCCTAAATAAAAAATTATAGAAGAGCTGTGCTAAATGAGTTTTTGATAAGAGCCATTTCTAGCTGTGGATTTTTCATAATCTGGATATTGGTTTGATTAAAGGAGCTGCTGGGACTAAGGGAGGTGGCTCATTGCTGAATTAGCTACTTGGTCATGGCTGCAACAAAGTAGCCAATGGAAACAGCTGAGACAAGAAGGGCTTGTTTGGGTTCCCGGTTCCAAGAGCTGTAGCTCATCATGGCAGGGTAGCACATTGGCAGGAGCCCGCTGGTCACACTGCATCCACATCAGGAAGCAGAGGCTGCTGCTCAGCCCTCACTCTCCTCTTTGCTCAGTTTGAAGAAGCACTGCCTATAGGATGGGGCCGCTCACATTCACAGTGTGTTTTCTTGTCCCAGTTAAGCAAATCTAGACACCCCACAGACATGCCCAGAACTAAATCTAGGTATTCTCTCAATGACGATGTCTAGAGCCTTGCTACTATGTGTTCCAATTTGAGTCAAAGGCCCTGTCTCAAAAATAAGGTGCACAGCCAGAGAGAGAGACACACACTCTACACTGACCTCTAGCCTACACACACACATTTGTTAACTTGCAGGAACATGATTAGTATGAAGAGATACTTCAAGGACACTTCCTGAGTCACCACTACATTTTACTTTGTGAGGAGAGGTAGTATCAGGTGGAAGAAGTAGAATCCTGGCCCCCCATTCCCCTGGGTGTGAAACAGGCTGTTCTGTATAACTACATCATAGAACAATATGGTGAAAATCCCGGTGTGCTTGCTAACAGCTGCCGAGTGCAGGTGCTGGCATCTGGAGCTCTGGGGCGTGCCTGTGTGTGGTACCCAAATACTTTCACTTTCAGAACATTAGTTCATTGTCAGCCCTCGAGTCTGTTAACAATTGCTGAGCAATTGGTTGTGGCAACACTACCATATTTGGACAATTTTCAGAAAATACTAAGATTTTTGTGACAGCTCGGAAGACTTGCAGAATGTACTTTCAAGGGGAAGATTTTAAACTATTTTTCTTTCTAAAAAGCAAAGCCCATGCTTTCCCTTCTATCAGTAATTGGGAAACATGAATGAATGGAAAGGTACATGTGTATAACTTTGGAACTAGAAGTTTTGGGGGCTCTCCATTTTATTGTTTGAGACAGTCTCCCTGTGTGGCCTAGCCTGTCCTTCAAGCGAAGCCCCTTCCATTTTTGCTTCTGAAGTCTTGCTTGCTACAGGTGCTCCCTAGTGTACCCAGCCTAGGCCTGGGATCTTTGTAAAATACAGTGACTTATTCTTACAATAGTGTAGAAACAGAAAAGGTGCTTTTTAAAACCAATGTCAAAGAGCTTTTAAAAAAGAATGTATTGCAAACTCTTATGCCGCATGCAGCACATTGATGTGCATTTCTTGAGAACTACTTGGAAGTTTCTTATGCCTAGCATGATATAATGTGAATCTCTAAAAAGGAATTTTCTTCCACATCAATGAGTTCAAAGGAGTTAGTAGATAGTATGTAAATCCCATCCATCTACCCAGCATCCATCTGTATATACACTTATCCATCTACCCAACCATATGCATGGATATGCATTTATCCATCCATTATTATTTTAATATACATACACCTTCATCTGTCTATTTACCCATACATTCATATATTTATCCATCCATTCACTCATCTGTCTGTCTACCTACCCTATCCATCCATATATCTATTCATATATCTGTCTCTACCTATATACATGCATACTTGCATGCATCCTTCCATCCATCATCCGTCTTTTATCTATCCTTCCATCTACCCATCCACCTATCTATCATCTGTCCATATATGCATACACTCCTCTACACTGTATGTAAGGGATCTGCATTTCAGCCTTTACTGTGCTGATTGTCAGTGAGGAGGAAGAATCCGCCCTATTCTCCTTCATCCAGAAAGAAGCTCAGAATCTTATGCAACAGATCCTCAGCAGACACAGATTTAGCATTTGGGAATTTTGACTCTTTGTGAGCAATCCTATGACTTCATAGCCTGTTATTCCCATTGTTACATGAATATAGAAAATGCCCTCAATGGAAGTAATTGGAGAGAAGAAGTTTCTGAATGCATTAGAAAACTTAGCTGGGGCCCCATGTCTGCCCAGAGACCAATGTTGTGGCTCAATATTCCTTCTCTCCCCTCAGAGGCTAGACACTACTCCTGAAAGATACAACAGCACCCTCTCCACTCACAAAACACCTGTCAATTCTACTTTGGGAATTTGAGTTGGCATGGAGGTCAGCCATATGGAAGACAGGCATGAAGAAGAAAATCAGAGAGTGTAAAATCCCATGTGTTTATATATATATATATATATATATATATATATATATATATATATGCTTAGAGAAAGAAGAAAAGGGAAAGTTATGTTGTTCTGAATAATCCAGAAAAGCAGGACAGACTTAATAACATGGCAGGGCTCTGGCTCTCTAAGCCACTGTCCCACTTAAAGTTCTGAGGGGAAAGATTATATGACAAAGCGACTCAAGCTGTGACGTTGCCAACAAGCTTCTCAGTAATAGCAAAGGTCGTCGTTGACTAAAGAGAGTAATTTTATCCTGTTACCATGGTCCCTGGAGTCTAATTTTGGAGCAATTACAAATATTTGGTGGCTGCATTTTCACATGTCCGAGTTCCTCTCAGCTCAAATGTCCTTTAGTGACATCATTAATGAGTCGCTGGAGGGAGGGATCAAGTCCTGCATTCTTTATGACAATTCAACACAATTTTTCTCTGGTGTCAGAGTTAAGAGACAGGAGTCTCCTGAGCTCTTCTCATATTCATAACCTCTAGGAGACACTTCCCCAATGTCTGGGTATTGACAAAGCTCACCCACAACCTCTTAACCAGTTAGAAAAGACAGATGTCCCTACTGAAGGCACACACTCGCTAGACTCAGTGGCAAGGGTTGTCACCCTTTTTCTTCTGTTGTTATTGGAATGCACTAATCCCAGTCTTTAAGAAGGTATTCGCCGTGCTTTTCTTTTTGCTTGCTTTATACCAGACAGTGCATAGGCTCCATGACTCCTCTTGGCTTATCCCATTCGCAGCTGTCCTAAAGGGAGATTGTGGGCTAGCTTCCCGGGTATAGCTTTTGCTTGCCATAGACAGAAAAGTACAAAGCTCTACTTAGCACACTGGGGCCCAGTGTGTGCTGCCTTTAGTGCAAAGAGTCACAAAGGATTTGCCTAAGACAGTTTCTTCTAAGAGCTGGCATCTCAATGTGCTTATGGTGGGATTTGATGTGTGAACTACAGTGCTCAAACATCTTTCCGAGGATACAGTTAGTTGTATAAAGCAAGGATTACCTTGAAGAGTCAGGGTTAAGTGTTCCATGGCTCTCCATTGCTGTACCATCCAGCTCCCCACCAAACCTTGAACTGTATTTTCACCTTTCCTCGGGGACTTCATTTCATTCTCCCCCATTTCTCAGCAGCACTTGAAATTGAGATTAGTGGCCATGTTTACCTAATACACCCTGCTTAGCTGCCCCCTCCCATTTTTCCTTTCAACTTGCAAACTACACGTAAACACAGGCACACACATCCTTCCCCCCATCCCCCAGCTCTTGCCTGTCACCTGGATGACACTTGCCCCCTACCAGGCCCACTCTTCCTTCACATGAGCCTTGTCTTAAATTTCCTTCCCTTCTTCCCTTCCCTTTCTCTCACACACACTGTTCTTTACATGGTGGGATGGACATCTGAACTGGCATGACAGCGGCCTGTGGAAGATAGGAATCAGAAACTATTTCCTCTTAGGCCTCGGCCATGTAGTTTAGTTGATAAAGCATATGCATTGAGCTTGGAACTCAACCCAAGCACCACATAAAACCAGTTGTTGTGGTACATGCCTATAATGCCAGCATGCAGGAGGAATATACAGGAGTTTCAGAAATCCAAACTCATCCTTGGCTATTTGATAACTTGAAGACCAGACTTAGATATATGAGACACTGCTTTTTTAAACAAACAGAAAAATTTATTTATGATTATATTGGTACCCAACACTATCCAGCATCAATGTTCAGGAATCAGAGTCCTGGTCTCAGAAGACCCCTATAAACTGAATTGTAGGGAAATGATACAGTCATATGGGTGACAAACATAGACTGAGCCAAGAAAGGAACTAGATAGACAGTTGGGTTTCTCTGAATCATAGACATATGTCCTAGGGGACTCAAGGATATAACCATAATTTAGAGTTGCCCTGTTCTGATGTATGCTTTCATCCCTTAGACCAGCCACACAATGACTGCAGGCTGCTCAAGAGGGTGGGACACAACCTGCTGGCCATTTTATATAAGGACGTTTCTGAGGCCAAGGGTCCATTTCAGAAGACATGGCTAAGAGTCTAGAGAGGGCTAAGTGGCCCTGCTGGAAAAGGAGACCCCAGGGTCTCACCAACAGCTCAAGGGTACACTGTAGTAAGAATTTTAGATTGTATAGGAGAGACATTGTTTTTTGGGGTAGTGTGTATAGTGACAATAAAAAAAGAGGCTTTTAAAACAACACGCATAGCGGCGACAAAAAAAGAGGCGGGACTTTTGGTTTGAGTGTGTGGCGGCTTTGTATTATAGTGGTTAGTTTTTTTGTTTATAATTTTAATAAAATAAATTTTATTTAAAATATAGTAATTGGTGGCGGGTTTCACAGACATCTTACAAAAAAATTATTTAGTTTGACAAATAATGGCCTAAAAAACAAAAGACTACACTTACACCCTCTGCTGTCAGCATGCTCACTGTCCAAAATAGACCTACAAAATAAAAAATAAAAACTGCCAAAGCCTGCCTAGCCAAAATAAAACAGTCCTACCAAAAATACCCTACTTCTATAAAAACTTGTCAAATATCATAGGCCAGTAGCCACAAAATAAATACTCCCGTTACACAAAAAAATAATAAATAACTGTCCAAATAATTAACTGTCGTTGTCTTCTCCTATATTCTAAAAATTACTTCATGCTTCCAACTTTAAATATATATTTTCCTTCTCAAGTCTTAACAATATTAAAAATTAAATAATTAAAATTGTTACTACTTCACATTCCAACAAAGACACTCAAGTCTTAAAACTCTATTATTTAAAATAAACAACCTTAAAACAATCCCTATACATTTTTTATATCAACATTTTAAATATTAAATTACACTTTATAGTTATTTACTAACAATAGTCTAACCTCACTTATATTAATTCCTTCCTCTTTCCCTCACACTGTCTTATAATAATCCCTATAATATATAATTTTATACCTAATTTAAAACCTTCATATTTAAACAAAATAAAGAGATGTAGCAAGAATCCCAGATCGTACAGGAGAGACATTGCTTTCCGGGGCAGCGCGCACAGCAACAACAAAAAAAGAGGCTTCCAAAACAACGCGCACAGCGACAAAAAAAAGAGGCGGGACTTCCGGTCCGAGCGCGCGGCGGCTCCGTACTACAGTGGCTAGCTCTTTTGCTCATAATTCTAACAAAATAAATCTTATTTAAAACATAGCAATTGGTGGCGGGTTTATTCCGCGATAGTACACCACCTTTCAAAGCCTTTTGCAGAAGCATCAGGATCCCTATTACAAATCCCCCAAGCACCAACTTTATTCTAGGAAGGAAGAACTCCTCTTCCATTGTCAGACCCTACAGTGCTTATTTTCATTAATTCTCCATATTCTCATTAGCTCGCCCATGATAGCTGAACTGCAAATCAAGAAGATGCTGTGGGCTGCCTTCCAGTGTTTCCTGCTTATGTCTATCAACCATTTTAAAAGATTATTTGTAGCACAGGGACTAATAATAATCCCATTCATTATTTCTGTTGTTGTATCAGGCAAGGGTTTTTGGTTTGTTTTGTTTCCTGGAAATTCATGTAGATGTTTTTATATTACTTGGTCAGGCCTTTCCTTTCCCAGCTGTCTCTATTCCCTGGTCCATCTTTGATATCACTTCCTGTTCCCCTCTCCTGAAGGCTGCATCCCTAGAGTCTTCTCAATAACTTTTTCTCTGGCCCAGTCTTCCATGGAGCCACTAAGACCCGTGGCTCAACCTTTCTAATGCTGCAACTTTTTAATACAGTTCCTCATGTTGTGGTGACCCCAACCATAAAATTATTTTATTGCTACTTCATAGCAGTCATTTTACTACTGTTATAAATTATAATGTAAATAACTGATATGTTATCCCCAAAGGGTCATGACGCACAGGTTGAGAGCTACTGTACTAAGGCATACCTAACCAGGTCATCTTCTCAACCCTACTTTGGGTAGTCAGGAACTTGATCTTCTCTTTCCCATGCCAATTCTGAAAACAGTCTGCAGTGTGTGCACAGCCCTGGGCTGATGGGTGGCCATGAGTCTCGGGTTCCAGTATGAAAAACGTTATGGACAAAATTGGTCACTGGGACTGGAATGGTGCCATGTGGAGATTAAAGACTGTCCTTGCAAATTCATGCCCACCTAGAAACTCAGAATGGACTCTAGTTGGAAAGAGTCTTTTCAGCTATAATCAGTTATGTTAAAATGAGGCCATATTGAATTATGTCCTTGTAAGAAAGGAGACACGGAGCTGTGGATGCAAGAGGTGATGCCAGCCATAAGAAGTTAAGCTCAAAGATTGGGAAAATGAGCCACAGACCAATTGTGCCAAAAATTGCCAGCCACTCCTTGAGTTTGAAGAAGGGAGGATCTCTGGAGATTGTAATAAAAAGGGGCCCCTAAAGACACCGTGATCTACTCTTCTGGCCTTAGAGACTAAAAGTCACATTTCTATCTCTTTAGCAATATGTAATTATATATGAATATATAGAAATTAAGATAGCAAGCACACAATTCCTTATCATTATAAGATGAATATATGATTCTGCTTGTGTCCATTACCTTTGTCATTGTTCTGACAAAGTCAGCTTAAAGAAAGAAGAGTCCATTTTAGCTCACAATTTGAGGGCACAGTCATCGTGTTAGGGAAGGCATGATGGTGGGAATGAAAGGCAGCTGTTTATACTGTATTAGTGGTCAGGAAGCAGGGATGAAGCTGATATTCAGCTCACTTCCACATTTTCATTTACTGGATAACCTCAGTCTATGAGATGGTAGTTTCCACTGTTAGGATGGATGTCACTTCTTCAATGAAACCTTTCTGGAACCAAAAGCAAATTCAAATTTAGTTGAGTTGGCAATGAAGTTTAACCATTATAGTTCCCATAGTGGGAAACACAAAGCTCTTCATTGTGGGACAATGGACTTAGGAGGTATGGAAGTTTTAATGAGATTGACCTCTGTATGGCAATGCTTGAATGCTTGGTCCCAGTTGGCAGAACTGTTTAGGAAGGGTTAGGAGGTGTGGCCCTGTTGGAGAAGGTTTGTCACTAAGGGTGGGCCTTGGGGTTTCTAAAGCTCACACCTTTTCCTTGGGCTCACTCTGCCTTGGGCTCATGAATTAAGATGTAATCTCCCAGCCCCTGTTGCACTGCCTGCTGCCATCGTGATCCCCATGATGATGATCAGTCATGGACTCTAGCCTTCTGAAATTGTGAGCACTAAATAAACTCTTTCTTTTATAAGTTGCCATTGTCTTGTCACTCACCAGTATCTTATGATTATTGGTCCCAAACTAGACCATGTTTCTTGAATTGCTTGTGAAATCTCAGTGATACCAAAATCTTTAGAATGTGAACCTGCCTTCCAGACTGCTGGGAGTGTATTTGTCAAGGTCATTGTTTCTTACTTTGATTTGTAACTTGTTTCAACATAAACTACAAAATCCTCTTGACCCTCTGAGGCTGCCATAGACCTTTCCTCCAGGAAGGCTCAGAATGAGGCTGCTCAGAAAAGTTCTACTTACAGACAAACTCAGAAAGATGAATATTTCCTTCCTATTTCTCACATTTGGAATCTTGACCTAAATAAAAATAGCAGGGAGACTCCTCAGGGAGAGGAAGGGGGTAATAAAAAGGGAAGCGAAAAGAAAGGGGTACTTCATGCTTTTCACAAACTTCCAATAGCACCCCCAAGCACCAATCCAATCCACCAAAGGTCACAAAGGGAATCAGATGAATTTATGAAGGTTATTTATGGATCATGAGGAGGTGTGAGCCATAGTGTGGGTGATCCTAAACAGTCACCCTGGAGGGTCTGCACCAACATGGCTTCCCAATGGCTGTTCTTTCAGTTCTCCAGCCTATGGCCTCTCCAGGAGGTTGCATGCAATTAGGAAGAACTGCCTAAAGTTAGCTGGGAGGAATGGTTGAGCATTCAGGGGAGAGTCTTCAGACCCTTCTGTGAGGGGACATCAACAGTCAATAAGCCTATCTGTGGTGATAACTTTTTAATAATTATTTTTATTTTATGTTCATTGGTGTTTTGCCCCTGGAAAAACAGGTGTAAACTGCCATGTGGGTGCCAAGAATTGAGCCTGGGTCCTCAGAAAATGCTCTTAACTGCTGAGACATCTCTTCAACCCTGTGATGATCTCTTTTAAGCAAGCCCAGCTGAACTCCTAAGGTCATGGTAATTTGGTTCATAAGATAATCTTGTACAGCAATATATCTATTTATCTATCTTAGGATATCTATACATACACACACACACACACACACACACACACACACACAGAGAGAGAGAGAGAGAGAGAGAGAGAGAGAGAGAGAGAGAGAGAGAGAGAGAGGATAGGAAGTGAATGCAAACAAAATACAATAATATACATCTATAAAATTGTTCTAACAAAAAATTAAAACATGTAATTTGAAAGCAGACATAATATCATTTATGGAGTGATTTCTTATAGCTACACAAACTTAGTTAGCTAGTTAACTTTATTTGGATTTTCTTCAGTGTAATTTTTTTCTTATCAATGAAAGCCAAAAATCACTGTGTGTTAGCGGAGTAGCTTAGGACATGTGTGGGGTCTTCCCATCACCTCACTAACTGGCAGCATCACCTCATCATCTTCAGAAGAACTACCACATGGTAGTTTGCAGGGTCTGCAGAAAACATGCTTCATAGCCAAGTCTCTGACCCCACCCCTAGGGCCCCTGCAGCATCCTGAGTGAGCCCTTCATTTAGGACATTTTTCAAATTAGTATGATGGATGGCCTTTGCATGAAGAACGAGCTGGGATTCCCCGATATTGTCCCACACTCTGCTCAACAAAAGCCAGGTCTTCATAAGGGTTCTAGGTGCAAAATGACATATGTCCTTCCGAGAACAGAGATACTGAGACAGCCACATGACAATAACGTCAAAGACAGAGGTAAGGGTAGTGAATTCCAAAGTGACTGTTGATGGGATGAGGGGGCAAGGAGACAGAACCTGCCTGACATCACCTTCCAGTGACTCACATTTGAGAACTAGGGCTGAGCTACCCTTGAGGATCCCTTCTGGAATGTTCCTTTCTCATGCCCTCCACTCCCAGGCCATCTACATTGGGTATCTACAGCCCCTCTGGCCCTTGTCTCTACTCCTCTTAACTTCTCAAAAAGCAAATCCCTAGAATATGTTCATATAAAAGACAGTGATATCTACACATGGTCCTCTCCAGAGAAGACACTTTACAGTGTCTGTTTTCTCCTACTTGAGGTAGGTGGGCATGGCTTTTCTTTTTGTTATTTTTTTTATTCAAAAGGTTTTTTTTTCCTCATTTTACATACCAACCACAGTTCCTCTTCTCTCCCCTCCTCCTGCTTACCCCTCAGCTTCCCCCTCCATCCCCCACCCCCAGCCATTCCTCAGAGAAAGTAAGGCCTCCCATGGGGAATCAAAAAATGTCTGACACGTCAAATTGAGGGAGGACCAAGCCCTTCTTCCCTATATCAAGGCTGAGCAAAGCATCCCTTTATAGAGAATGGTCTCTGAAAAGCCAGTTCATGCACTAGGAATAAATCCTAGTCCCATTGTCAGAGGCCCCACAAATTGCCCAAGCCACACAACTGTCATCCACATCCAGAGGGCCTCGTTCAGTCCCATGCAGGTTCCCCAGCTGTCAGTCCAGAGTCAGTGAGCTCCCACTAGCTTGGGTCAACTGTCTCTGTAGGTTTCCCAACATGATCTTGACCCCTTTGCTCATATAATCCCTCCTCCTTCTCTTTGACTGGACTGGGAGCTTAACCAAGTGCTTAGCTGTAGATCTCTGCATCTGCTTCCATCAGTGGCTGGATGAAGGTTCTATGATGACAATTAGGGTGTCGTCAATTTGATTACAGGGGAGGCTAGTTCAAGTACCCTCTTTACCATTGCTTGGAGTCTTAGCTGGGGTCATCTTTACGAGTTCCTGGGAATTTCCCTAGCACCAGGTTTCTTCCTAACTCCCAAATGGCTCATTCTTGAATCTCTTAAGAGGATAGTGGGACTCAAGGGACCACAGTAACATAGATAAAAGGAAAAAAGGAAGAAAGGAAGGAAGGCAGGATGGCAGCCAGGAAGGAAGGTGAACAGATCTGTGCTTGTGGGTATAAGGGTGTTCATGAAAAAAGTGATTGATAACAGTCCTTAATTCTACCAGTTTCTTCATATTTGGTTGCAGACACTTTGGGCAGGTGGCAGGCAGGAAGGCGTGAGGCCTTCTTCCGTCCCACAGTGTGCCTCCTTGTTTGGGTAGCGCAGAGAAATTTCCTGAATGCACAAATGACGCAGAGGGCAAAGTCTGTCTGCAAAAATGTTAAGTTCCTCCTACCCACAAATCCCTATGCCCTCCATGGCCTCACTCTAAGGAAAAAGCACTTGAAGGAGGCACCTCACTTCCAAAGGAGCTTGAAAGTCAAGGGCCTCTCAGTTCTGAACAGAAGGGTACATGATGGTGCTTAGGGAAGAGAATGAGCTGAAGGAATCTCAGGCCAGAGGCTTTGTAAGAGAAAAATCTTGGAGAGAGGTTTCGTTTGTTTCTTTTTCCCTCTGTCTCCCCCAGCAAAGCACAAAGGTTTCACTTCCTGAAGGAAGTTAGCATCGATTGAAAAACAAAACAAAGCCCTGCAGTTTTGAAGGCGTGATATTTAGTTTCAAGGATGTAACAAAAGAACACAAAAATGCACCTAAAAGATGGCTGAGGTTCCCCGTCTCCACGAGAGGTACCATTACACCTGACTCCTCTCTACCAAGGCTGCTCTCAATTGGTACCCTCATTTCTCTCTTTTGCCTCTGAACTTGAAGTGGGAAGCGCCAGGATAGCTCTGCTTGGTCCTAATGAGCTCTCTCCTTTCCTGTGGGTGAAAAGGGACTTTCCTTTGCTTGCAGCCGCAGCTTCCCAAGGCCTGCAAGGCCAGGCCACACTCAAGAGCAACATGAAAATACACTTCTCCTAATTCAATCCTGTAGACAGGGTTCAGGGGTCTGTGTTCTTAGCAAATGTCACTCCCAGTTGATCCACAAGTGTTTTTTTTCCCCTCTTCCCACACAAACACAGCACCTCCTATGGGGCAGAATGTCTCGTGTAGACCATTTCCTAATTGTTGGTTTAAGTAATGGTCATAGGTCAATTAACAAAATTGTCATCTCCAATTTCACAGATGATAACATAGATAGGGGTGTTAGATCAACCCCATCTTGTCACACAGCAAAGAGCAATTGACTCCAGAAGTGTCTCTGCAGTTTCTAAAACCATCACTATTTTCTCCCTAGAAGGTGTGGTGTCCCCTCCACCCTGTGCATTAGTAGAGATAAAAAATAATAGGGCCAAACTTATAGAATGAAATGACACATGAAGTTTAACTCTAACGTGATGCAACCAGAAACCAAAGCATTCTGAGGATCACTGGCCATTCCTGCAAGCTGTAAGAGGCAACAATGGAGTCTGCGCTAGAGTCCCCTTGAGTTCAGGTATCTGGCCTCAGAGATATGGAAGAATAAATTTCTGATATTTGAGCTCCCCCATTTATTGAGGAAACCCTAGGGAAGCATTAAGAAACTTTACCCCTCTCTATCCCAGTGTTACTGCCACCACCAAAATGACCCTCATTCCTCAAGGTACCAGATTGGGACCTAGGCCCTTGACCACAGAGCAGCGCCCTCTGCTGGAGAGGGCAGGCAAGTTGGGAATTGTTCTGTTATGATCATGCCCTCCTCTTAGACTACTCAACGTTGACTGGTTTGGGTTCCATCCAAACTTTTTAAAAGATTCCTTTACAGTACACACACATTTGTGCTTTCTGATGCTTTCCCAAGCTTCCTCCAGCTTGTGTAATGCAGACTTCTCCCCAGGGAAATATTTCAAGAGACAGAAAGACGGAAAAACGGTGGCCCCAGAACGGTGGGTAAACATTAGGCCCTTTCATAACCTTGCTTTCTCAGATGACGAATCTGTGGTCAGGCTCCAAAATCCCAAAGAGGTCTGTTTGAAACACTCATTTAGATCAGTCCAAAGGGCCAGGGACCTGCTACATAAAAAGTCCCTAAATGCACACGGTGACGGGGCTTGCAGTCTGGCACACACATTCCAAAAGCAAGTTAAGGGTGGGTTGTGGCCTATTTCAGATTTATTTTTTAGTCAAGATAGGGTTTCCAAACTTGCCTATGTTTCAACTCTTGACCATGGTTCCCTCTTTGTCTTTCTATTGAAGATGGAAATTTAAAAATCAGCTTATGGGTTTATTGACTGCAGCATCTCCCAGGTCCAAAAGGCAGGAGAGGAGCCAGACTTGGTGATGATGCAGGTACTTAAGGCCTGGATTGTCCATGAAAATCTCGGAGGGAGCTCACATCTACATAGGGCTTTCTTGTGATGCAATCTCAAAGGAAAAAGAGGAAAAAAACAGAGAGAAGGGAGACAAGATAGAGAAATAGAGAGGTGGGTACCAAATTTGTATTCATAACAGATCCACTCTTGAGGTGACTAGTGCAGTTCTGTGATAACACCCTTAATCATCCCAAAGAATGAAGTCCTCATGATCTACATTGCCTCTCATTAGATCCTATTTTCTAACCCTGTTGCCCTGGAGATTTAACCCCTAACTCCTGAACTTGGGGGCCACATGGAACCACTGCACTTCACTCAAGTATGTTGGGAAGGAGTGCCTGCCTGCTCAGTTTCATTCTAGTGATACCCAGTTAGAGCATCAGACTTCTAAAAATATAAAGTAAGGCTAAGAAGTTGGCCCAGTAGGTAAAATGCTTTATGCACAAGCATGAAGACCTAATTGGAATCCCCCAAATCTGTAAAAGTCTGGGTATAGTAGTTGTAACTACCACAGGGGACAGGTACAAATACCAGGAATCTCAGTGCTCAGTTGAGACAATGGAGAACATTAGATTTAGTGAGACATCCCATCTCAAAAGTGAGATGAAGAACAACAGACATCAAGCTCTGGCCTCCACATGTACATACATCCATGGGCACACCACACCACACACATATAAACACACACACACACACACACACACACACACACACTATAAAGCACTAAGTTGTATCCTTTTGGACCACCAAGTATGTTCTGATGGGGTTTTAGCAGCAATAGGACCTATGACCATAAAAGCCTGGGAAGCAAAGTCACATGGCCATAATGAGAACTGTGAATAGATTCTGGGGTCTTTTCAGGAGTCAACAGGTTGCATTGTGCCCCAGCCGGGGTTAGGAAAATAGGACAACTGGACAGTAGTAAGTTCCTAAGGAGTTGAGAAGAGGGTTGAAGGACCTGACTGTCCAGCTAAATGTATCTTATAATCCTCATCCCCAGGAAACAACATCAGCCTACAAGAGTTCCTACTTGGTGTAAATTTTCATGTTTTCCTGCCAATAAAACCAGAAGACTGATATTTAGAATCTGTTGTATTTCTTAGATTTATGTTTGTTGATTTTAGGCCTTTAAAACATTTTGGCTTGCATGAAAGAGGCCCAAAATCAAAGCTTAGAACCTCTGAAAAAAATCATCAAAGCCTAGAACCTCTGACTGGACACTGGCAGGAAGTCAAGAAGCCAAAAGTCATTGTCAGGAATTGGCTGATGAGCATCAAGGGCCAGGGAAGTGAGCCGGAGGGAGACAGCAAGCAATAACCCAGAAGGTGAAAAACCAACAACAAACAACACTAGGTGACAAGAGTCCTCTCTTTACAACATTTTAGATGAGTTATGGTTAGCATGTTAAAATTGGAAGCTGGATTTGGTGGCACATGCTTGCAATCCTACCACTCAGGAGTCTGAGACAAGAGGATCAGATCAAGCCCAACATTAGAGTGATTTCAAAGGTAGCCTTGATTATATGAGAACATCTCTCTCTCTCCCTCTCTTTCTCCCTTCCTCCCCCTCTCTCCCTCTCTCCCTCTCTCTCTCTTTCTCTCTCTCTCTCATACACATACACACACACAGTGAGTGAATGAGTGACACACCATTTGGAGAAATGAATGACTAATTTAACTCTTAAGTCATAAGTTTTGCTGTATTTGGGGGCTCCCCTGACACTATAACCTTCCCATGTCGTCTCCCCTAAACTCCGGAAGTTCTGTGGTGGGTGGTCATGTGGTCACAAATGACAAATGTCCTACTTGGAACAGTGCTGTGGTCTGCTCCTGATCAAGGTGGTGTGCCCAGCGCCTCCCTCCACAGATGCACTTGGCTAAGGAAATGCACACACCAGGCCTCAGGGAGTGGGTTGCGGGGGAGCTGGACCACATTCCGTTCACTGTCTGTTACTCTTGGGCTGGGACTCAAGGGGACTTAGATTTCTGCCCTGTTTCATGTGGCACCTTTTAGAATCAGAATCCACTTGAAGTGGTTTGGGCTTCTTTGCTTCCCGCCTAGTGTTTGCTGTAGAGAAACACCTACAAACACACACTATGCTTCTCAACGCTCCTGTCCCTGAGTGAGTTCAGAGAAGCCCCACAGGCCACATCAATATGAACATCTGTCATCAGAGACGCCCCGGTGGGGCCCTGCCTGCTGCTCACTCAAAAAGGTTTTCTTTTACCCCTATTAAACACCTTCTCCAACACTGGCTCACACGTGTTCCCTGTCTGGGAGAACAAGTCTCCCTTGTTTGCCTGAAAAGACCTGTTTTGGGGAATCAGGAGGCCACTGAAGGGCAGAAAAATCTCTCCTTGATTTCACATCCCTTGGGGACCTTTATTTTCCTCTTTCAGTCTGTGAGAAAGGCTGAAGAATGTGCGTGGACCCTGTCTCTTCATCCTACAGGTGACGGAGACATCCTGGTCACCTTCATGGAATGTGCCTACAAAACAAAAGAAGTTCTATGACTGGCTTTTTCTTTCTTTTCTTTGCATCTCCCTGAAAGCTCTTTATCCCCATCATGGAAGATATTGTGGAAGAAAATACATAGCCCTATTGGTTTAAGAAGGAAAAATTCACGATAGATGTCTCAAGCCAGTTCCCCAAAGATGTCCCATCAGCTGCAGTGGCATGATTAAGAATGATTTACTGACCTTAACCAGCAAGAGGTATATTTATTGATGGTTCCTTACCAATATTAATTATGCATTTTGATCAATATCAGCAGACCAGCATATGAGGAAGAAAACCCACAATTGGATATCATTTTAAGGCTTTAGTTATCTAGGCCATGAGCATTGCTGACATCCCCTAGTAGGGAGAGCTGGAGACTAGAAGAGAAGGGAGCTTATTCTTCATGGTTTGCAGCTTAAGTTATTGTTCCCTGACATGTCCGGGTTTACTGGACACTTCTGTTGCATCAGACTGCCTTGCTCACATGCGCTGAGATTTAAAGGTATTTATTTGTCTTAGAAATCCCATGGAATGGCAGCTACTGAGGCTATTTATAGCTCCTCTGAAGCCTCTAGTCCTCTATTTCTAAGTGGAGAAGCAGAGATCTGGGGCTCCGATAGGATTTTCACTTCATTGCCTATCCCTCATGTTCGTGTGTGTGTGTGTGTGTGTGTGTGTGTGTGTGTGTGTGTGTGTGTGGTGTGTAAGGAGGGAGCTGCTAGGAATGGGACTTATCCAGAACCTTCCCAGTCACACTCTTTGGAGTCGCTAATGAATGGCAGAAGGTCTCCTCCCAAGATACTTAGAACATCTCCCATGTTTTTCTTTCCTCCATCATCAATGCATTGCTTCCTGAGAGCTGGTTTGGCTGTGGAGCCCTGCACCTAATTTTGGAATCAGGCTCAAAAGAAACCAACTCCTGCCTGAGGCAATGAAAAGTATTTAGTAAAACCCTGCCCTCTGGGGTTTGCCTACAAAACAGAGGGGCCAGAGTGATGTTCAACTACCAGGTCCCTTGTTTTTTAGAAAAGGAAACTAAAAGGAAACCAAGGTGGGCACTGGGTGCCCTAGGCCTTCTGACTCAGAACAGGAGCTAGGTCTCTAGGTCTTCCTCTGTTCCTGTTCTGTCCTGTATTGCTTTCTCGGTCCTGGAGAGATCTCCTAGCTGACAGGCCTACTCTGGTACACCTTGCTATGAACTCTGTCATACACACTCTTTCTTCCTCCAGATGTTCTATTCTGACTTCTCAGCGACACTTTTGGTCTCCATCTTTCTGTGGCTCCGAGCCTTCAGTGATTCACAGCAATGGAGTAGAGTGGCCTAGAACCTTGAGTTCTTGCAGGAACCCACGAGCCCCTCAGAGCTGTGTATGAGGTTGGTTTTCCCTCTCAATTCTCATTTCTGGATTCAAGATTGTACTAGAAGCCAGCAAGCCTTCAGTGCAGCTAGTGGCTGAAGCAGAACCTCATCAGAGGCTACCTTACAGAATAGAAAGTAGGTCCATGGTGGTGTGAGGTGGTCACATACCTCCACATCCCTTCTTATGTGGCTGCCCCACACCCTACAGAGGCAATTTGCATGAAAGGAAGTCTGAGAGGCAGGGACAGCCCCCAGCCTTCAAGTCACAGGCCACAGAGAAGTAAGATGAGGCAAAACTAGAGTGGCTCTCCTTCCATTCTGGCCCCTGAAGTTCGCGGGGGTTTCAGAATGCCATATTCTCCCCCGTGACCTTATTTCTGCATGGGGGTACCTCAGGATGTCATTCGCTACAACTTGATCTTAGATTGAAGAGTGGGGGATAAAAGAGAGACTAGTAGCCAACCTGGGGTATTGGCTCACTTGGGGTGGGAGCTGGGTTCAACCCTAGCCCCCCTCTCACTTGAATTGCCACTTATGAGGAAGAGAGAAACAGAAAATGAGACTCCCCATGGGACCTGTTTGGGGGTCGCTGAGAAGGGCGCTGTGCCATAGCAACCCATCTATAAACACAAGACACGTCAAGTTTGAGCAGCTGAGTATAGAAAGTGAGAGAAAAAAAGGAACTAAGACTCCCTTGGGTGCCAAAAATCAGTGGGCCACCAGTGTTGACAGCTCTCCTAAGCAGTCCCCAGCCCTGTTCCATTCTGAGTTCTGATTCTGCACTGTAAGGCAAGCACCAGGACAACTTGGGGAGTGAGCAGTGGAGATAGGCACTTGAGACTAAGAATTCAAAATAGTGACACACCCTACAATGAGAAGAAATTAAAGTAACTTTTCATGGAGATTTGGGCAAGAAATGACAGAAGAATCAGGAAATAATGTATCAACCAAATGCTTCAAAAAATTTTTTTTATCTTCTTGAAGTCTCACGGTCAGAAGAAGTTCCAGTTGGCTCTTCTTTCCTTGGGAGAGAAGGGAGTGAGAAGGGTAAAAACTGTCTGAGAACATGTGATGGGTCAGTAACAGAGGAAGAACTCCAGCCTAGAGGAGTCTGATGGAATTTCGTGTTTGGAAGAGGGATGGGATAAAAGACAGAATACCTCGGGAATAACAGAGCAATGGGAATTTGTTTCTACTAGGGTTCTCCTTTGAAATCCATGAGTACCCTCACTGGGATCACTATAGTCAAGGCTCTTGTGTAAGGAATTGTCTTCCATTCATCTCACCAAACCACAGACTAAGGAGGGCATTCCTTTAATCCTATTTTATATGAGGGAAAGCAGAGTCTCAAGAAGCTTAAGGTGATTCCAGTCACCTCCACATCATAACAGAGAGACAGCAATCCCCTCCCCCACTCAGTTGATTGATCGGTCATATGCTAAGATGCCCAAATGTCTCTATGGGGATTGTCATGCTTGGTACATGGCCCACCAAGAACAAGCTAGAAACAGCATGCAAAAGAGATGCCTGTTAGTCTCTTTTTGTAATCCCTGCCTCATTCCACTCAATGCTCCACCACCCCTCACACATCTGGAGAGCTCAAACATGTACCTGCTTGTTTTGCCCAGTGAGTCATGTCTACAAACAATATGACCATATCCAGGCTGGTAGATCTAATTGTCAATGCCAGCTAGATTTCCAAAACACCACTGTTGTAGTGGATCTTGCTGGTGTCACTCCAAATTTTAAATAATGCAACAGCTTCAGTAGTTGAATCTTCCTGAGTAGAACGCACAGAATCATTCATGATGGCCTGTACCTTGATAAATCTTTACCTGCTAAGATCCTGAGATGCTGATGGTCTACTGATCCATCCTGACCATACAGTGAGTTACACTGACACAGTCTTTTTATTTCAGGAATATTCACCATGTAGGTGTAGAGACAGATCTGTGACTGACCATCGTAACTTATGAGTGTGGCACTCACTTCCACTGAGAGCCACCAGCCACTTTCTCTTGTGCTCTAGTCTAGAAATGTGGCCCTCTTCAAGGACCAAAAAGAACATGTGTCATCTTTGAAATATTCTGTGGACATTTCCATTTCCTCTCCAAAACACACTTGTAATCATCAGTAGCTTGTACCAGTCTCACCAAAGCAGGGAGTGGATCTGATTCAGTGTCATGCCTGCTGACTCCTGATTCCAATAGTAGTTGCATAATAAGTATTTTTTCAATGACCTAATTTATAAATGAATTCATATGAATTCATCTTGTCTACTCCCCCACTGTGATGGCTATTTTGGGCTATCAACTTGACTACATCTGGAATTAGCTTAAACCCAAGAGGCTGGGTACACCTGTGAGATATTTTTCTTAATTAAATCATTTGAAGTGGGAAGATCTTTTAATTCAGATCTTTGGAGGTGGGAAGATCCATCTTTAATCTCGAGCACACCTTCTGCTGGCAGCCTATGTAAGAACATTTAAGAGGACAGCTATTGTTCTTTGCCTTCTTGCCCTCACTCTCACTGGCAAGTTCTTCCTTCTCTGGTTTTAAAACCTACTTCTCCAGGCTTCTGGCATATACTACAGACCATCTGAAACATCCAACCTCAAGGACTCTACAGCTACTGAATTCTTGGGCTTTCTATTGGTAGACAGCCATTGTTTGACTAGCTGAATCACAGCCTGTTAGCTACTTGGGAAGATGGATGGATAGATAGATAGATAGATAGATAGATAGAGATAGAGAGAGAGATAGATAGATAGATAGATAGATAGATAGATAGATAGATTCATTCTATCAGTTACATTACTCTAGAGAACCCTGACTAATACACTCACCCCATCACTTTGTTCTTAATGTCTCAAGGTAAAGAATATGATTGAAACTTGGGAGCCTAATTCTTTTTGTTGTTTGTTTTTTAAATTGTGTCTTTAGGTAATGTTGTTACTTATTTTTATTTATTCTTTAGGTTAGCATATAAAATTGAAAACATGATTATTATATGTGCAGCATCATAGGTAAGGGGAAAATCTAGATGCTACACACAGATTTTTCCATAGGTAAAACTCAATCCATTTGTCCCTGCAAGCTCTCTCTCTCTCTCTCTCTCTCTCTCTCTCTCTCTCTCTCTCACACACACACACACACACACACACACACACACA